>CAJQUW010007475.1:0-232500 GCA_907163375.1 Prostheceraeus crozeri | reverse complement strand
CCATTGTCATCTTCCATTAATTTCCCCATATCTCTTCATGCCGCATTCATAACTGTATAATGTACTTGTATTTCTGTTACGTTTGTACCCAATCATTGGGCAATAAACATTTTGAATTTTGAATTTTGAATTTTGAGAGAGAGAGAGAAGCCACTGTTACAAAGGCGAATCATAGTAATAAAAAAGGATTTGTCTCTTAGAACATTCTTACTGACTCGAAGACGAAAACCGCGATAATGCCTCAGAGGAATCGGGGACATGTGGTTCAGAGGATGGTTGCTATTGGTAATAAGTAGGGCTTGCGTAATTTTGACCTAAACATGAAAAAGTTTGACTTTATGACACAGAAATTTTGACCTAATAAAGTTCGTTATTAAAGGTAGTATATATGATAAGCCCGCATAGCGATGAAAACTTTATGACGAATTTATCTAAAATCTTGTTGTCTAATGAACCTCGTTAATCAAATTGATAAATAATTTGAACAACATACTTCTGACGTCTGATTCAACGACAATCAAGAATATAGGTTGGTTGGAGACATAGTCTTTTACCCTCCTTCTCTCTTCATCAAATGTGTTTGGGATGTAAAGTCTGCAGCCTGACATAGAAGGGGAAGTAAATCCCATTGCGTTGAACAACTGGCGGATGGCCGGGCGAATGAACTACTGTGACCGGTATTCGGCGTTGAAGACGATAGTTTTGAAGAATGCGTATCAGAACGTCGAAGGCTATCAACAAAGAATTATTTTTCATGTTTAACTATCACTTCACAGAGTTTGCAATATAATTCAGTCTTTGGCGTAGCGGCGAATTCGTCTGGATATTAGCGCACAAAGGATCTCACTTTGCAACAGTCAGAAACAGCAGTTTTCGGCATTGCTTCACAGACTGACTGCATGTATACCGTACTCAAGCAACTTCACTGCAGCTGTGAATCAGATTGATGCGAAGAGTCTGACGAAATCATCAGGTAATGGTAAAATTTCCTAGAATTTATGACGTCTACTTTCCCTTATAAACCTGCAGCCACACTAGAGGCCGACGGTTAATTCGATTGATTGATGTATCACAGCTGTGTGCAGGGAGGGTTGTGTAGTCTCGAGGATTCTTTCTTAGAAGCAATGTTGAAATGAGATTTCCGGCTCTAATTAGATTCCAAAGCTTCGCCATGGATCTGTAGGCTATCCTTCCTATAGGAACACCAGCGAGTTCAAAACAAATCCAGAGAAAATCAATGTTCCATTGTGTTATGAGCATTTGCTGACACTTTTCCTCCTGTAGAACCATAGAAATTAACAATACCATAGAAATTCATAGTGTACATTGCTACATTCTACTTCTATGTGTAGAACCTTTCCATTTCGTGTAATCCTGGAAACCTGTTAAGATGTTCAAATATGCCTGCTTTAAAGAATTTCTTTGTTTGGATTTGTATATCTTACCAACCAGAATAGCATCTATTGTTTCTTGAATTGTCATGTTCGCAACATAGCAGCTAAGAACGACAGGACCAATACCTGAGATTTGAGGCACCCCACTGAAAATGCTTCTGAAAAACTTGTGCTCCGCTTCCATCTGACTCTGGTGTCGTGAAGTCAAATTGTTCTTCAGGAAGTTTTGTGTGAAATCACTGACATTATCATTGCTCAATTTTTCAAGCAGACGACAATGGGATATTCTGTGAAACCACTTAACTGCAGGTCGATCATCACAGTATAGCATGCCCATGCACAGACATCATATTCTTGAATCCACGGTGTAATTTTGTCACAAGATCGATTAGATTTTTTCTATAAGTATGCTTTTTATTATCCAACTTGTGACATAGCGATTCACCAATAAATTTAACAAGTCGCTTTTGAAGAATTTATTGTTCTACTGATTTTCCACAACTAATTCGTTTTCCAATACTAAGAATAACTGAATAATAACTTTGTTTCAGAACCACACTAGGTGACATTCCACGCGTCATTCACGCGTAATTACGGAGCATCCAAACATCCGTGGTTAAAGACATTCTATTCTTCTACCCGCGTACATGCGCGCTGCACTAAGAGTCAGAAATCACTTGATCTGATGCTGTTAAAACATAGGGAATTTTTATGAATACGCGCGGGCGTGCGTTTATAGTTTGTGCGTCGTCTACAGCTGTATGCGTTACCCCTGGAACCACGGATGAACCGCTAAGCATGTTCTGTCTTCCCTGAGCATGAAATTGAGGTCCTATCACATTGTTTAGCCTCTGATACATGCAGACACATGAGACGCTAAGTCTATACAGCAGGACTGCCGACAGATGTTGCAGCAATGTCCCGCATAGCCACGGATGTTTAGGGTCATGTGTAATTAAGCGTAATTTACGCGTGCATTACGCATAATTGAGCGTGGCATGTCACCTAGTGCATCAAGTCAAAGTGTCATTCTTGTACCACTCATTATTTTTCTTAGAGAAAGATATTTTGTAATAGTAGCAGTGAAGCGTACTGTAAGGCTATTAATTTTCGCGGATTTCGCGGTTTGATGACAACCGCGAAATTAAATACCTTGCGAAAAAATGAGGTTAAAAATTCTTTCGAGATTTTAATGATAAATGTACTTGATGTACATGTATGTATTGCGATAAATATAGGAATACGCAAAATATGTCATACAGTACATGTAGATATCATCAAAATAGAATTCAAATATAAAAAATTCTTCATTGTGCAAGAAATTACAAGAATGCTCAGTAGTTCTTCACATTAAGTACTGTACAGTTCATCATCATTCTCGCGTTACCTTGCACTTTCCGTATGCATCCAGGAGACCGGTCTTCCGCCATCCCGTGACAATTGCATCGCTTTGTGTCTCAACATCCTCGAGGGTTTTAATGAGCCATTTACATTGCAATGGTTTCATTACAGAAAGACGCAAGTCAATGTTGATGCTTGAAAGAGCAACACCAGATGATAAACCGTCAAGTAGCTTACCTGCGTAGAAGTCTTACCTGCGAAAATTAGTAAGACGATAAAAATTGACAAAATTCCTTGATTTTTGTCGTCTAACTAATTTTCGCACGCTGACTAACTTTTTTCGTATTGAGAATGTTTAGATGACATGAATAGATGAAATGATGCTCACGCCCTGAGTCATCAGTATTTCAAATATCAAGTAAATCGGGTTAGTAGTTCAAAAGCCAGACGCATTTATGTGCAAATCTTGCATTTTCTCCCGTTGAGATAATACGTTTGCATGGCCTACAAATGGCAGATCTGTCGCTCTGAATGATTCAGTGAACTGTGATCAATTAACCGCGAAATTTAATAGCCGCGAAATTAAATAGCCTTACAGTATGTTTCGTGAAAAATAAAAATCAATCAAAACAAATGACAGAAAGCAATGTGTGTAATATACAGACAAATGAAGTCGTATTTGCAATTGTACCAGCAATTAATTGTCATATTTTCTCTACTATAAGCCCATGGGCGTCAATTAATAAAATGATTTATGGTGGATGGTTTTGCATTTAAGAGAGTGCGATCATTAGATTGCGGGAGAGTAGGGTGCACACCCACATGTGAAAAGATGAGTCATTGCGCAGAAAACCATTTGTAACTTGCATTTTTGAAATGATTATATGCGGAATCCTGCATGAAATGAAGAAATATTTTTAAGATTAATTTTAAATCTTCGAATCCTGGTTTCAAGTTTCCCAGTCATAATTCAGCTCAATATTTCAGCAGAACATTATTAATTATCATATACTGTCATATTATCAAGGTGGCAAAAACTACCAGTCATGGTAAACAGCGTCCGTAAAATATCATTACAGGCGTTAAAATGATCAGAGGAAAGAATGATTCTTGAATTTGAATTTCGAATCAAAAGGAGAAGTCTGAGGACTCAAATTCGGACGATATATACGTCCTCGCCATCTGCCAGGATTCTACACGACGTATTTAACGGAGTAAATCAGATAATGGAATTTCTGTGTTCGGAGAAACTAATAATGAAATTTCCTGATAGACAAAAGCGCCTCCAATTTTTCAACTTAAATGAAATCAATTGAAAGCAAGCTTTGATACTTTTCCTCTGCTCGGACAAGCAGCCAATTCTCTTCGGCATGAAATGTCTTCCAGAAAAATGACATTTCACAGCATCTCTGTAATACACCAATGCGTCATTCGTAAATTTTACTTATTGCTGCCAGTTATCTCGACCACTATGAACCTGACGATGCATTTAATAATACCCCGAATTTCACCAAAATTCAGAAGACTTGAAGTCATGGAATTTTGCAGTCCTGTATTATATGACACCTCTCATGGAACCCTGTGGACAAGCATGCCGCAATTATGATAAAAACCATGAAAAGCAAGCCGCGATTGTTGCAGTTGTGTCTATCGCTTGCGGTCGTGGTCTCAGCCGCCTGTACCACTTCAAGCGCTCTCATACCATCTCCCGTAACACATTCCATAATGTGTTCCATCTTCTTCTCCACTTCCTCACTCCTCCACATCTCCGACCTGATCCTCTTCTGGAATCCTCCCAACTCCAACGAGTGCCCGGCCATTGTGACCCTGTCCTCCCTGGACGAATTGGCCGCGCCTCCACAGCACGCTGGATTCCGCCCTCATGCACGAACCGGCAACGATCGTGTACCCACTCTCTTTCTCTCCCGCCACTTCCAGCACCGCCTGACCGTCGCCTCTGAGCAAGGCGACTCCCCCTGGTCCAACCGTACAGCCCCTTAGCCGCTTCATCCGTCCACCCATTCCCCACCAGCCCACTGCTGTTGTTATTGTCTACCGCTTGCGGCTGTAGCTTCACTAACTTCCACCACTTCCACTTGCCATGCCACTTCCACACACTTCACATACCATACTGTGTTCCATCAATTCTCCATTTCCGCATTCCTCATACGCATCCCGACCCTCTTTCCGTAGCCCTCAGCTCCAGAGATTTTGCAGTTGTTGTCTACCGCTTGAGGCTGTAGCTTTACCCACCTCCACCATTTCCACCCGTGCGCCAACGGTGTGCCTAGGTCTGGAACAGAGAAAAGAAATATCATGACTAACATGCACACCTCAAAACAACCCCAAACTGACCATCATACCTTCCCCCGAGACACATTCCATACTGTGTCCCATCTTCTCTCCATTTCCGCATTCCTCATACACATCCCGACCCTCTTTCCGTAGCCCTCAGCTCCAGAGATTTTGCAGTTGTTGTCTACCGCTTACGGCCGCAGTCTCATTCGCTGCCACTGCTTCCAGTAAGCCAACGCGTCCGTTGGTCTGGAACAAGGAAGGGACACTTATAGCAAACCAACAGCTGGCGTCAACCCTCATCAGAAAGCCAAGAACCGGCTAAAGTTTGAGCATGTGTCGGTCGGTCGCAGTCCGTGATCCGACCGCTTAACAGGTCTGACAGTCTCAATTAGCTTCAATCAAGGGCTGTTATATTCCCATATTCCAGATAGGAAACCGGATTGAGATGTAACTGGCCACTGAGGCGATTCATTCATCAGAACAGCGCTTTAAGTCTTTACATATTGCGTAATACTTTCACATTGCGAATCAAGCGACAAAATCATCATCTGGAGTTTTCATCAATACCTCAACATCTTGACATTAAGTATTCTCTTATCTTCAGTTTTCAGAAGACATTTCTATCAATCCTTTACGATAACCGAAACCTTTACATAATTGAAGTCATGACATTTGAATGAGATACAAAATTCGATTATTCTCTTTCCTATTAGACTGAACATTCAGCAAGAAAGACAATTTCACAAATCAAGAAAGTAATTCACTATCCATGCAGCGCCAAAACCTAGCGCAATTTCACAAAATGTTTCGCTGTCATTACGAATTACGAAATGAAAATTTGAATGCAATCAAGCGTACGTTTTTACTCAACATTATATAACGTAAGTATTCTCGCACCTCCAATTCTCCTAGATTGCTAAATGATCTCAAGCTTCATCTAAAATTCATGAAACTGTTTCAAATAACCGATATACTTTTCTATCTCATTTCTTCTATTGAGGATATATCAACCACTAACGCCTATGCAAATCATCATTTCTGACATGACGTGACCTTTCATTTCAATTGAATCAGTAGAAGTATGGCAGACAGGCCAAGGAGGTCCACTGGAAGTAAAGTAAGACCTTTTTACTCTCAGATGAAAGTTGATCTGTGCATGTACATAATGGTGCATAATGAGTGAAATTCATTCATTTATTATTGGTATTATTCTCGTGCATGTGCGTTTTGTTAGGCCTCAGCCACACTGCGAGCTTTTCCGAGTGTTCCAAGTGAACAAAGCGTTTTGCAGCGAATGTAAAGTCACCATTACGGCAGTTGTAGGCTGCCACACTGCGAGCAAAGCAAACCAGAGCGATTGATAGCTTGCGGACATACGTTTGCTCGAGACGCTCGTGTTTGCTTTGCTTTCAGTGTGGCTGAGGCCTTAGAAGACCGCGAAATGCGAATAGTTTTGCATTCGCACATGATCGCGCGTGACTGGCTACTCTATATGAACAACTTAGCTTAGATCAATTTTCAAGATGAAAGCTATCATCATATTTATAGTTCGATACCAAAAAGAGACAAGGCTTTCACAGCAGTAACTGATTATCTTGAGATCTCCACAGGTGCTGTGAGAGTATATAGGCCTAATTCCGATAAGGATGCATAACATTGGAATAATGAACAAATGTGATGGCACTGCAAAAAAAACAAATCAATTTCACTAAAATGTGAGGTTTGTAAAAATTGTGAAACCGCTTCCGAAGACAAATGATATTGTGCTAAACGCTGTTGACTTGCAAGAACGCCGCATTTTTCGCATAATGTTTTATAAGTAGGTACTCAAAAGTTTGAATAAGTCTATCAGCTGATCTGCACGCAGAGATCAGCACATGCATTGATCTGGATTTCATCAGGTAAACCAAGAATTTGTAAAAGGGTCCCCTCAAGTCTCTGGGTGTTAAATTTCGTTCTTCCTATCAAGAGAAGCAGGATGAACGAAAATTCCTGGGTTATGAAATTCTGAGAAAAAATTGTATCTGATTGCATTTAAAATTTCCACGATATTGTAATGACGGCGAAATACTTTGTAGAATCACGCGAAGTTTTTTCGTGGCATGTCACCTCGTGGAACGATTAAGAAGGGATAAAAAATAACTCACTTTAAGTGGTAACTGGAGGCAATCTGTTGATTGAAATTGTTTGATGGCAGCAATAATTGTTTATACTGGCTTTCGTACAATTCCATGTATTAATTTGAATGATTATTCTATAGCTTGCTCATATGTCTTCAAGTATGCTGCATGCATAAAATTCGTAATACGAGTACAACATATTGTGTGTGAACTCTTTAGCAGCGGCATTCATAAAATCTAACTCGCTAATTTTCGCATTGTAAATAGAAATTCAAAATTTAAAATCACTTATTTTGACCGATTTTGTGACTGAAGAACGTTCAATATTGCCATCTACAATACCAAACAGGTAGTATGAACGGAATGGTTGCTTATGAATACAAAAAAAGGCATTGATACAACTCAAATATGCGCATACAAAATGTAGCAGATTTTCCTTCAAAAGTAACCACTCCAATGCATCTGTGAAATCTTCTACTGTTCTGAATCACTTCAAATATGATTGTGAAGAAGACAGATGACCTGAAGATACACAAAGAATTCAAATCATTCAGTAAATCCACATATATGACTACTTATGCTACACACTACTACTAAAAAAGCTTTAATAAGTAGTCATGTCATTTCATTTTCCTCGACTGGATGGATGCGTGTCTTGCAGGTGCTATCAGGGTTGGCCATGACAGTTCTCATCCGAGTGCTTTCGCACCAACGCAAACGAAGTCTGCCAAGTTGTCTGTTACTAATTACAGGTTCCGTCAATGTTTTGCCTCTGATGTTCTCTTGCAGCTTCCTCGATATGCGACCAAAGTACCTTAATGTGCTATCGGCAACCCGCTTTCATGCAGTTTTACACAAGACTTCAGAGTACAATTTCTACATAAAGAATAAAGCTGAAAGATTATAACATTTAGGAAACATTACATAGAAACATTTGTAAACAGTTGCACTTCAACTTGCTGACGGATAATTTTTTCATAGGTTTGAGAAAACCGGTCCCGTGACGGTTTACTTGAAAACATTAAAAAAGCTTGGCATATTACTTGCATTGAATTTATAAGTAACCAAGTGCAAGGGCTAGCCATCAAACGGAAACTCTTTGGAAAGTTCAGTATATCGATTAGAACCGCGCAGCTTCGCCTGTTGCTATACAAACCTCGAAGTGATAGAAGTAACATTTAAATATTGCAACAAGAATGTTGAAAAAGCGTTGGTGCACAATTTTAATCAACTACTTTCATCGAAGCAAGCACTGAACATAGATAGCTGAAGGTGTTAGAGACGATCACATGTTCTGAATACAGACTTTGTATGATAAAGACAGGCCATTGATCGTCGTGACAACGTTGAATCAAGATGAAGGCTGTACATTAAAGAAGAAGATGTTGCAGAACACGATTTAGTGTTCCGAGTGTGTTGTGTGTGCGACAGTTGTAGTACACGAATTATCGTGCAAATAAAAATGGAACACTTTTTCACTTTAAATGAATCTACAATCAGAATATGTATACAAATCCGTACTCATTCATCACAGTTGCGATGTCTTGTCAGACAATTTGCGGACACAATATATTTTGTATAGAAATAAGAACTTCAGTATATTTACGACGAGGCGTTTCGAACCGTTCTATTTCGTACACGGTTGGGAGAGAACTTGATGCACATGATCTGACAAAGTGTTTGATTACAGTGCAATCTGCAGTACAGAGACGGAAGACAAGACAATAGAACGGAATGATAACAATGACTTCAATACTGTAACATAGCGGTCAGATATTGAATAATAAACAGAAGAAAGAAACTAACACCACGGCAGCTGTAAATCCATGACGAACTCCTTTTGGACACAGAAATCAGGAGAAAAACATTTAATACTGAATGCTTCATAAATACTCAACAGATAAAAATTATGTACAGTAATTAAGACACTAAAATACGAGTCCACTTTCGAAAACTCAGCAAATGTACAAGTTTGGGGGTGACGCGTGACTACGCTAGACGGCTTCACTTTAGATCTGGGAGGCCACTTATTTCCCTTACGAAGCCAAATGGACACGTGATCCTTCATCCTGTCCTGCAGACAATGTCTGCTGGTTCTGCCAATGTACTTCCTTCCACAAGCACCCGAAAAAGCAAAGATTACGTTAGTTTGGGCAGAAACAGACAGTTTGTCTGTAGGAGAGGAAACAGGAACAGACACAGTCCCAAAGAACACGAGGTTTGACAGCAGGAAAAACACTCAAGGATGACCATTGGAAACAGGAGTTTCTTCCATACAATGCAACTCAGATTCAAGCGAATCATGCGAAGTAAGCGCGACAGCTTACAGATCTAATCAGATCAACCTTATAACTGCGTGGCACAAACCTGTAGTAATTGGTGTACAATCCAGTCCATGTACTTTTCCTGTAAACGGAAAAACAGACATGTTTTATTTCACGACAAATACAAACATTTCTTTTTTGATTGGATATTTTGACGATTTTTTTACCGAATTTGAATTCAGGGCTACTTGGTATCACGTTCTGCTGACACAGTCTCCTCTATGTCTAATATTTCTGCCCTACAAATCCATGATGTAATGCTACATTACAGTTCCCTTGAAATATCGAAATTTCATATTTATCCCTGGCAACCTTGATATAACGCTATAATGTGAAGGCATAAATTACCATTTATAGCATGAAAGTGCGCGATCTATGACAGATGAATCCCATCATTGGACACGCTATGACGCGCAGGAATTAATGATAGTTGAAAACCAAGGTCGCTTCAGAGAAAGCAATTATTCCGATGAAAATACAACGTCACCAATATAAAAAACAGTGCATGAATTTGGTGATATAATGAAGAAAACAACATGATGTACGTAATTCGTATGAAAATATCATTGAAATTGGTGGAAGAGAATCAGCAAGGAAGGCGTTTCCCTTCCAAGTGCAATTATTTGGCTGCAACCTTTGTCTTGAGGGGGATACGAGGCATAAATTTCAAACTAATGACATTCACACAACTCGTCAGTGTTTTGAATTGTTGCAACATAAAGACATTAATGTCAGCGTAGAAGGATTCATCCGCAACGATTATTGACGCTATGAGAATACAAATAAACAAAGAGGAAATGTGAGATGTGATTACGCTTATCAAGGACATTATTATACCGTATTAGGAACGATTGTTTGGCAATGACGCACGATTGATGTATTTTTAGAGAACATCTCGATTGTATGTCTTCAAAGTCTTGTTGGAAGACTTCATTCCTTCACGTTTTCACATTCGAAGAAAGAGCTCGAAGTTTTCAATATGCGTACTCTAAAGCATGTTATTTATGTTCAGATCCACACATCGTAAGGAAATATGAATTTAAGTATGCAGCTCCGAAGAAAATGGACAAGCAAACAACTGTAATGCAAACGTATGCCTTAAACACGAGAAAAATAAATGACACCCAATAGTCATTAAAGCAAACTTTAAATAGACAAAGAGGAACTGCTGAAATATCGGATTAAGCCTGGTGTAGATTAAATGTAGCTTGCAGTTCGTTGCTTGTAGTTCGAAATTGTCGCCTGGCGCCTAGCCGTCATCAATGTGCAAAACTAAAGACATGCCTTGTCGAGTCAACGAAAATACCTCTAATTTTGTAGCAAATGACTCGGTATTCATCATTGCAATAAAAACATGGTTAGTAGAGACGAACTGCGTTGTTAAATGTTCTACTTTCCAAATGAAGCCAAAGATAGACATTTTGCGAATTTAACGAAGTGATAGTGCAAGATCCTGATCCTGTTTAAAATTGATCGGGTTCCCGAATCCAGATAGATATCATTGGATGAAGCACATTATAAAAGATGATTTAGATGCATTCTAATGTTGGATATTCAAAAATGATGGGAATATATTCAGATCACTTCCAATTTCTCCTCGATAGCTTAATGGATAAACCATTAACCTATCTTACTTTGCTAACAAATTATAACTATAATGCTTTTCTTCATAGAACTGCAGTTACAGGCTATTTCACAAAATAGCCTAAGACCGTACAAAATCCTAAGACTGTAAACTCGAGCGAAATTTGGAAACTAAATATGAATATGATGACTTAAAAATATCTATGGTAGCCCCATCTTGTAATTTATTCAACTGTCCGATATCTTCGTTGAGGATAAATCAGTTGTTTCCAGAAGTTTAGCAAACAGACAGGGAAGTTTTTAGTCTTTGAGTATTGCATCATCTTTGAAAATAGCATTTGAAATTAATTGAGTGAAGAACAAACACAAAAATATAATTCCAAAGTGGTGTCATGTGATAACACTGTTATTGTCAAAAAATATCAGCCAATAGAGGAATCAGCTTCAAGTAATAATTTGAGAAGTATGAAAAGTAATAAAACTTGATAAGAACAAATTCTGATTTTAATGACATAGCAAAATTGACTATTGTCGAAAGGCATCAATTAGATTCGAAAAAATAGTAAGATATATTGCATCCATACAATTATTATGCTGATAAGGTATTTTTGCTATGGTGGGTACCATCAAGCGTCGAAATTTAGCCAGACGTTCACCCATGAAAAATAGAACACGGAAGGTAGCAGGTCCCTATATGTTGTTGAAGAAGAGAAAAGGCAATTATTGTCATCTTTCTTCTCTAATATTAAATTAATAAGCTTCATTAAGAGTATAGCTAGTTCATTTGTTGCTGACAACATTCACATATTTCGCACTCTCATGTTTGCTAGAAATAATAAAAGTGAAACCAGTGCAGTCAGACTTTAGTCAGCAATCATACCGCACGGATTTAAGTGAAGAGATCCGATGGCGCATTATCAAGCTCAGCATTGATGTTAAATAGTCGCATTATCGAAATATCACAGACCTGAATGTTTCACAATCCACCGGTAGGCATCAAATGTGTCATTACAGGGAGACCGGTTCAGTAAAAGACGGATGCCGATCCTCATTCCACTCTCGATGACGAAACTTCTTTCTTAAAAGCATTCCTGAATTGCAAAGACTTCTTCGTGAGAAGAATATTCAACCATCTGTCCTTCCACTGCCTGAAACTCACGAAGTTGCTCGCTTGCAGAGTGCACGTCAGCATCGCTCGTGATCGTCCATTTAGGAATAACGTGAGGTTGTCTTCACTGACGATGCGTGTTCTCTGTACGTCGTGCTGATGGTCGCTTCAGGGTTTGAAGAAGGAGAAACTTTCGATTTCCCGACGTGGATACCGTCCAAAATCAAGGGAGTCGATGTGGTGCTGGTGAGTTAGTAAGGTCTGAAACATGAAGTACGATCTCGTGATATTGAATGGTTCTTTGAATGTTGACAGGGATCGTGAGGTTTTGACCATCATCACCATTCCTTTTGGATTAAGCGTTATCGATTCCACTGAGCGACGCATTCGAAATCTTATTGATATAAAGCTTGCTTTGTAAGAGGAGTGAAGTAACATTCCCATGGATTGTACTCGTGATTCGGTCCATACATTATCGTCGCAGCAGTGTAATTGCCACTCAAGGCGGTGTTATAGTCCGGGAGCTAGCGTGAAGTTGTGCAGGGAACGAGGTAGTACATAAAACTTTCACATAGCATAGTACACCTCTAATCTACTGCAAAACTTCGCGTCTGCCGGATCAGATCATTTGCTTTTCAGAAATAGAGAGGATAACACAATCCTATGTATTTCCAATGGTAAAATTGTGACATTTAAGGTGTTGACTCCATTTTTCGAATTTTTGCTCATAAAAGTTGCACAAATTGGTATTTTGTTAAACTGGTTATTATAGAAATCATCTACCGATCATGATCTTTCAAATTAGTTATCATTCAGTGACAGAGGATGAAGTAAAGTGTACAAACAGACACTTTTCGTTGGTGTAACTGCAAATTTTAACATAGAAATTTCAGGAAAATTGTTGACATACTTTAACGAAAACTGTCTGTTTGTACACTTTACTTCATCCTCTGTCACTGAATGATAACTCATTTGAAAGATCATGATCGGTAGATGATTTCTATAATAACCAGTTTAACAAAATACCAATTTGTGCAACTTTTATGAGCAAAAATTCGAAAAAATGGAGTCAACACCTTAAATGTCACAATTTTACCATTGGAAATACATTAGATTGTGTTATCCTCTCTATTTCTGAAAAGCAAATGATCTGATCCGGCAGACGCGAAGTTTTGCAGTAGGTTAGAGGTGTACTATGCTATGTGAAAGTTTTATGTACTACCTCGTTCTCTGCACAACTTCACGCTAGCTCCCGGACTATTACGAAGTACTGAAGAATTTTGATGCTGCACAAAAATGCAAATTTGTGATTACGTTTTATACTCATGTGTTGTAATTCGCTATGATTAGACAGAAAGTTATTTACACTTCGTAGTTTTTGATTTGAATACCATTGTTTCTGGGCAGTGCTTCAGAACAAATTTACCAAATTGACTGGTTTTGTCATTAGTCCGGCAGCCAGAACGAGTTTCTGCAGGGAACAAGGCCGAAAATGAGACTTACACAGAATGATGTACACCCTATGTCTACTACGAATCGGTGCGTCTGCCGACCTCTAGTGAGTTCCTCTTCTTGTCAGACGCGATCAAAGAAAAACACATGTAAATCCAATGAGACGCAGATTGCAGCTTTTTGGCTAAAATGGAATTTTCTATGTTTTCTCTGATTGAACGAAAAGTACCAGGCCCAGAGTCATAATTTTTGACATGGAATGTCTTCAGGTCATTTCCTTTCATGTTCATACACCCCTGTCTATAAAGCTAAACACATCCAGATTTGGCGAGCCTCTTAATGTCAGCAAACACAAACATTTTGAGCAACTTTATGGACATTCAACCACATTCTCACATACATCGCCGATCAGAAGCATATTAATAGCACATGCACATAATAGGACCTGAAGACATTCCATGACACAAATTATGACTCTAGACTTAATACTTTTCAGTTGATCAGAGAAAACATAGAAAATTCCGTTTTAACCAAAAACTTCAATCTGCGTCCCGTTTTTCTTTTATCCTGTCTGACAAGAAGAGGAACTCACTAGAACTCGACAGACGTGCCGATTCGCAGTAGGCATTGGGGTGTACATCATTTTGCGAAAGTCTCATTTTCGCCTCGGTCCCTGCAGAAAGTTGCTCTGGCTGCCGGATTAATAGCTAAGGTGGGGTTGTTCGCATTTACGATTTATATGCAGTAACTCAAGGAACAAGCAAAGACTTTAATTTGCAGGGGTGCAAATGCTTTTGACAGACAGCTTAATATGCTGTACTGTATACAAATGATATATCTAGATAGTATAATAAAACTATAATCTAATGGAAATATTATTTATGAGATTATGTTTCGAAGGAACTCGTGACTTCAACTGGAAAGGTGAAGGAACATGATATCGGTAATTACCACGAAGCTATCATTCACAATTTCTGCTCCTCTTCAGGTCAAGCAACATTGACAATGATCTGTGCCTCAACAAACAGCTTACAGCTTAAAGAAAGCGGAAATTCGATATACGAGCGTATATTGAATTTTTTCTTGTCAAAGTGTAACAAAATTACAGCACACAATTCCAAGGCACCGACACTATAATAGCCATAAATAGTGAAAGTATTACAGGTGACGTGCGTCTCAAAATTCATGATGTCAGCAAATAATTTCTCTTTATATTGCGATCGCTTTCAATCAGATTCACTGATCATTTTCAAGCTAAATCATGACGAAAATGATCGGCGAAGCTCATTGAAAGCGCCCGCAATTTAAAAAGAAATCATTTCCTGACATCCAGAATTTTGTCGTCTCTAATGCTTTCATTATTTATGACATTTGTACTGTTTAAAGATTTAATAGTCATAAATACTGTTCATAATTCATAGCAGCACACGGTTGCTGACATATAACAATATTAAAATAATTGTTCCTGAGGTGTTGGGATCGTGTTGGGATCTTCAAGGAAGCTCATTGAAAGCGCCCGCAATTTAAAAAGAAATCATTTCCTGACATCCAGAATTTTGTCGTCTCTAATGCTTTCATTATTTATGACATTTGTACTGTTTAAAGATTTAATAGTCATAAATACTGTTCATAATTCATAGCAGCACACGGTTGCTGACATATAACAATATTAAAATAATTGTTCCTGAGGTGTTGGGATCGAGAATATCACCAGAATAAGATCAACTCATTAGTGTGACGTGTAATTGTAGTATCATATTGATCATGCTCACTACGTTATTGCATTTAATTATAGACGTTTCTCGGTTTTACTGGGTAACTGATATTTCACATCACCAATGTTCACATTTTGAATCGTCTCATCCATTTCATATCTCAGTTACGGAAAATACATTGTTCAATAAATTACTCAAATGCATTTCCATAAATACTGCAGTGTGACAGGTGATGAGATTACTGGTTGCAACTCATATCATGGTTTGTCACTTTTGAAGAGCAAAATAGATGCCATTTTCATCATCTGTATGACGTGTGTATTGAGGCGTACAAGGAAGTATCATAAATGCATCTGTACCTCTAGAATATCAAAACTATTTCATGTGAACGTGATAAATATATGAGAATGTCACTTAGCTATTTGTTGAACTGTCACGCAACAATATTCATTCATCATCTGCATAGAATAATGAAGGGAACAAAATTTCAACGGATCCAAGCTCCTGAACTGCAAAAGTGAAAATAAATCCAATATCATCGCTTTCAAAGTCACAAGGTCCTCATATGACAAGGAAAAACTTTTGCAACTGAATCATTAAAGTTAATTAAATCAAAAAGTCAAAATCAAATAAGCGTTTATTTCATAACAGAAACAAGTCACAGCCTCCTTTAATGAGAATATTTATTATGATAATTGATTTATGATACAAGTGTTGATACAATAATACATTTATGATACAAGTGTTGTAATGAAGCATGCTTCATACAGTCACTGTTCAAAAATCAGAAAGCAAAGGGCATATTCACATTGGTCGGAGTTGATTCAAAGGTAGTCCGATAAACCTTTGTTCCATTGATGAAGTCAGAGATCGAATGAGACCGCATGGTGGCGAATCATAGCTTTATAAGTACATTTAATTACAATGTATATAACTTAAAATTGGTTGACACAACATATGTTCCATGTCGTTAAGTATAACAAAGATAATATCAAAGGTACCTGATGAAAAGGGAATGTAATACAGTTACAGAGGCTGATTGTACAACATAGCCGATGAAACCACGAACCCATTTACTTGTAGTTTGCGAGACGTTTTCAAATGTGGAAAATCAGACGGTGACTTCGATCAGACGCTTTTGGCATAAGATGGTGTAGAACATCGTCGCGATTTTGTAATGCAATACGAAAAAGATGCAGAGACAAAAGTTTTCTTCTAGAAATTATATCCACGAGATTACATTCATTGCAAAAACGCACGTCGTAGCCATGAATGACTTGGAGAACTCTCTTGCACATAGCTAGCAGTTTCGAATGAATGCGGATCCAGCGTTCAAAAAGACCGGCGAAGCGTATTCCATTATAGAACGAACACATTATAGAGTTGAACACAATTACCAATTGATCGTGATTTAGAACAGACTTTAGAACACGGAGAACATATAATTACGATGTCTTATGCATTTCCTGTAGTTTGCAGTTTTCTGCATAGGAAGGTTCCTCTGCCTACTGTGCATTCACAGGTACCGGTTCCAAGAGCTATGTCCACAACAGCTTTTGCAGTTAATTTGTGACGGCCTACAGCTACTTCTTGTCCTTAAATGATGTTGTACAATGAACACAGAGCTCACACAATAATGAATAGTCTGAACAGTCCTGAGACATGCCTGAGACCCACTAACATCGTCCGTTGTCGTTTGTGCGGGGCGACCAGGGTGAGGCTCACCACGTTTGCTAAGAGATAGTGTGAACAACCCTGAGACCTTCAACTGAGACAACGACCATGTGTCAGCAAAAGACTTCTTTTGTTTCAACTTTTCTGAGACTTCCTTGTTATCAATATCCAACTGGGTTGTGTATTCGACGCTCATTCATTTCATACACATATACGCGAGATAACATTTGGTGTTCATGTGTTTGTGTTGGTTGCACCAGTCAATTCAGTCTGAGCTAGTGATTCATTTGATGACATTTGCGGCATTTATGATACTTGTAAATATTTTCATGTTTTGCAAAAGCGGGACACTAAATAGTCAATAGTCAATAAGGAAGGAAGTCAGCTATGTCTTGCGCGCAATCAAGTAGGAGAATTTACATTTGAGGCTGATTTCTAACCGAGAGTGTGTTATAAAACTTTGTGGACTGTCCATTGAGTGTGAATTACTGTCCATGTCAATTTTATTTCCGCAGACAGAGGATTATATCAGAAATGCAATGGATTCGGTTTTGGCGGTCTACCTTGTAAGAAGCTACTTTGTTCTGACCTACCCGCTTCTTACGCCGCTCCTACCTCTCTAGTCGACTATTCACTCACAAATCAACCGATATCAATGCATGATATTCATAACCACGAACATAGAGTTAATCAATAGCTTAATCAGAAGTTAACTAACCCTGAATGAATTATTACACGCAATAGCCTAGCATCTAGATCTAAATCAATTGAAATCAAAAAGTTAGAATCACATGTAAATTTGGTATAGGTAAAAATCCCCTTTAATGGTTTTGCCGAAGTATGTGGAATATTAAAATGAAAAGAATGAACCCCTCTGTGTCCCACCTGAACAAAGAATCACGAGCTACCACTGTTCAGCTGCATATTGTTCAGTTGGCTGCTAATTAATCGCTATTTGTGGCTTGTTGTGAGTAGTCTACGCCGTATTATTAGAATTTCAAGTAGCAGTCCTTAGGATATCAAGGAAGAGCTGTGTGAATCTATGTGATGGAATAGATTTATTGGAGCGGCCTTGATGCACTTGTTATAAGAAAATAATAAATCTCGATTTCACTTTCAATATGAATCTTGCCTCTGGCAACATTTATAAACATAGAATGGATGACATTTTGCAAAGAAGTGATCCAGTGTCTTTAATCGTGCTTTGAAGGACATCAATTGTCTTATGCAAAACTTTCATCTTTTAGATGCACAAGAATATCATCTTGCAACAGTACTCCATCTCAAGATGATTGCCATCTGTCTAACTGAAATTTCAAGAAACGCGTGCATCTCGTCGCGACAATTCTACCTTTGAAATTTGATTAATTTCTAACCATCAGGTAACAGACTTGTTGTCGCAAAAAAGATGGAAACAGAAAGTCTTTGAAAATAAGAGTATTTTAAATAAATCGGCGTAGTAGTCTAGCTGTGCGTCCGCGGAACATGGAATTAATACACGTCTCTCGGAATCCTAAACTGCCGAATTGCGCAAAAAAACTTGCGTTGACGGACACAGTCCATCGGACTTTTATAATATAATATAATATTAGTATAATATCAGTTGATAAATGGGAACAGGCTTATTTTTCGTGACAAGTGAAGTTACACATTTTTTTAAAGTATATGGAGTCTCTGTCGTGATAATAGAAGAGTTGATAAAGTTTCAAAGAGGCTCTGAAATAAATAGAGAAGCGAGTTTTCAAAGCGCAATTGATATGCCATCAGAGCCTGCACGTAAAGATACATGTTCCAAAAGTCAAAGTTATTGGCTAAATTATTGGCTGGCTAATTATTGGCTAATTATTGGCAAAGTTATTGGCTGGCATTCATATTTCAAAAACATGTTAAAGTAAGTCTATGTAAGCTTTCTATGATTCAATTCCAGATTGGACTCGATTCGTGAATCACGACCCGATTCGGTTGGAGTTTCCATTTGGCTCCAAATGTGCTGATTCGCGGGTCACTAATACTGAACTGTATGCACTCAGTGGCGTTGTATAGAAACTATCGTACATTCAGCTTTTAAGTATAATGAAATCTTAGGCATCAAATGTTAAGGATTTTAGGTTCAACAAATTATGTTGTTTTTCAAATGTTCAGCCTAAATCGTATTAAGCCATGAAATGACGTTAATTCTTGATGTAGTCATTACTACACAGTTTGCAAGTTTTACTGTCTGGATATATACGATGAACTGGTTTCCAATTCTAACTCCAAGCTGTTGTCCAAGCAACATTTGAACTTTTCTTCCATCTGCAGAGAAATACACTTCGTGAATGATCGCCATGTAGGCAGGAACAGAGCAAATTCTTTGTGAAAAAAACAAACTAATGCAATGAACGACGTCTCTGTAAATCTACAACATAGAAGTTTCAAAGAATACGCACAGGGCTGATTATTTCACAGTAATCCATCGCAGCTGTTGTCGTGTGTCCAAATCTGCGTGTTGAGCGCTGTGCTTGCGGTACTGCTTTCAAAAGACGATGGGAAGTTTGTTCCCTGACTGGATGCTTTCCACGGTGAAAAAATATGGCTATTTACATGTATAAAGGCTTCCGTTTTTTGTTGCATTCTCAGGTTTTCTCCAGAAACAAATCTCATTACAATAACACTGTGCATGCTTGAATTGGGCAGCAATGACTATAAGACTCCGATTACTGCATTTTCTCTCAGATCATGAAGCACTTTCTTCATTGTTGACTATCAGCAACTTCCCTTGGCAAACGTTTTCCATGATATGTAACAAAGACTAGTAAGACAAGCAACCTGGCAATTGATAAATTTATCAAATCTCAACAGATGTAACCACCGCGAGTAGCGCCTGCGTGAAGCGCCTCAATCTCGGATGCGGTATTAAGTGATTGCAGAATGCAGTACGCCCTCCACGTGCCTGCGTTAAAGCAGTGCCTTGCTGGCTAATTCACGCTCTCAACAGATGGTCCGGTGGCCTTGTGGTCAGAGGGTGTGCTTGCACGTCCTCTAGCTCCAACGTCGCTGGTTCAAGCCTGATGACTCTCAACAAGCTGAAACATGTTCCTGGTGGTTCATGTTGAGATTGTTGAGATGCTGAGAATCTCACATCTGTTGAGATCTGATAAATACAACAAACTTCTAAATCTGTGAAGGTAAAATGTCAGGATATGAAAAATGCCACGTGGCAATTTCTTTTCTTACATTTGTGGGAAGATATATATTTTTGAATGAAAGATAGCAGTTATAGTATCTTATAGTGCACAAAATTAGGATATACTAAAATAGATTCCGCCGGTTCTAGAATGGAAACAAATTGCCTTATCTAAATCATCTGTGGGCAGTTTCTCATGTTGGCCGCACCTGCCACTTGCACATAAATGAATATCTGACAATTATGTGATAATCTGAGAATATTTGCGTGACACGTGCGAAATGCTAGTCAATTGCTTCTACCCTCATTGTCAGACTTTGAGATGCCTGTCGCGAAATGCAACAATGCTTGTTGGGAAAATACATATTCGTGAACATTTTGTTAAATTTCGCGTCAGTCTTTCCAAACTTCATTCGTGCATGTTTGACGTCTTCATAAATGATCTGCGTACTCTCAATAACTTCTGAGGTAATTTCATTATGTGATTTTCCATATTACACCATCCCTAATTCTATCGGCTCAAAAGATTATTCTGCCGTCAAAATCGGAAGATCAAACGTTTTGTATTTATCCAGAGACAATCGCGAGTAGTATTGACGTAGGGATTATCCAAGGCAAATACTAACTTAATAACGAGGAAGACAAGGTTCTGTTCCTGCAAGTGCATGTTGCAGATTTTAGTTTGCATTAGAAGACAATTTGTCTGTGCGGTGCACTCGAATATAATCTAATCTTCATTATATGTTTATTTTGAATCAATGTGAATGTCTGTCAGTCTCCAATCTTATCGTACATCATCCGAATGACATTATGAATGATAGAGGTATTCAAATGCTGCATTCCTTGAATTATTATACAGTAATGTTCCTGCAGACCCACTCATCGGAAAAATTCATCGTCGATTTGTCAAGAGTACATTAACTGAATGCTGATTCTGTCTCTAAATTCAAGCAAAATTATTTCGTTGTTTTTTGCTGCAAATCATTTGATGCTTGAGAGCAAGCATATTATGTATGTATAGAGTGGCTGCTCACTATTATCCCCAATATGTGTGCAGTTTCGACTTTATTAAATGACCTCGAGTTGAGACACAGTACCATTACTCGGATTTGACTGATCATGATAGCAATACTGGAGCAATCCGTGTCATAACAACCTTGAAGAGGTAGCATGCTCGTTAAATTGGCAATTCGATGGGTTACTGTTACTCCAATGCTCAACCTGAGGAATAAGAGTACTAATTTTCTTGAACGTGATCATATAAGAAACTATAGGCCACTTCCACCGAATGAGCAAAATATCATGATAAAAGACAATGGTCATAATTAGCTTTAAAAGATGTAAATGGGTCCGCAACATTATTCAGATCCAAGAAATGAAACACTAATTAAGTGAAACACAAAATGAAGCTATAGGCCACACTGCAAACCGTAAATATTCGTTAAATTAACAGTTAAAATTAGCTTCACGGTTTTTTACGGTCTGAACTGTAAATATCAGTAACAATAGACGCTTATTTTATCTGTTATGAGCGGATTTTAACTGTTACGTCATCACTCATCACCTTGTGACGTCATCATTTTAACAGCTTTTTATGGATATTTTCTGTGAAGCTTTTTAGTGAAGTTTAACGGTTATTTTAACTGTTTTTAACGGTACACGATTTACAGTGCACCTCCACTGAATGATAAAAGACAATGGTCATAATTTGCTTCAAATATATAAATGGGTCCGCAATATTTTTCAGATCCATGAAATGAAACATAAATTAAGTGAACCACCAAATCATTGAATTAAAAACTTGAAATTTCGCTCATGAAGCAAAATAAGATCGCAACTTTTCCTTGAAGACTTGCATTATTATGCGGTTCATGAAGTAAATTTACATTCACATAAGTTTGCATTCCAATAAGTTTGATATTACTTATATTGAGGTACCAAATCGCTAGTATTTAAACATAGGAATAATATGCAAAAATTTAGATTCTGAAAAATTGATCAATTATTTTTTTGGAGCGCAGGAACGCAATCTATTCAAAGAATTCAATCTTTTGATATGCAAGTTTTCATTGTATGCCGACATTTTGAGTCGCCATCTACCTACTATACACTTATTTTATGACTCAAAACAATACTTTTTCTGAACTAAAAGTAGGAAGATGGCTAACACGCACTGTAAAAGTACATGTATAAAATATATCTACAGACAATGTGTAGTATCCACAGTCAAGATGATCCACTTTTATAGCAAAACATGCTAAAGACATGCGGTGCATCGTAGCAATAGAATTAGTGGCAATCAACTAGATAATATACGTAAGCTGTGTTCCCTTAGTAGACGTCCAGCTTCATTTCCAATTGCTTCAGATTCGAGGCGTTCCTTAGTCGATACACACCGTCATGTTGAGTTCACTATATGCTCTGTAATATTTCGTTATATTACTAAATTATTTTTAATCTGCGAAAACATTATTTCTTAATATTGCTTTTGAATAAATTACAGCAGCGTCAGTGGAAGTAATCATTAAGAAACTCAAAGACATTCATGGATATTTCATCCACCAAGACTTCCAAGAGATTCCATCCACGGGGATCTCCATGAATCTCCATATTCACGGCAAGACATTGCACCATACTTTTGTTTTTGAGGATACCTGACACACGACACAGGTGTCATTGGTTTGAAATACCATCGCAGATTCACTACAAGCCTCTCATAAGATGTGGGGTGGTTTGAGTAAATATGAGTAGTATAGTGAGAATAATTCAAAAAAGAAAGGTCTGATAACCTTTGTGGTTAATTCATGTATTCTTTAAACAGCTTTGATCCTTCAAAATACTGAGTAAATGCCAAATAAATGCCTCGATAATTACCACATTTAAGATGCAAAAGTGGTGTCTAAAGAAATTCACATCAATAGAGAATATCATTTAAAAATGATAATAATTTCAAAAGTGAGATAGCCATTTCTGCTAATTATTTTCAGGACAAGAGACACGTGGACTACCTTATGTAAATAATGCATTAGGTTCTGAGAATTGTAATTGAACAATGAACAAACAATGAAATTTAAATGTCGCTTGTCATCACAGCTTGGATTGAAAGATTGACTTTAGAAAACATGAAAGCAAATTGCTGATTTTTGTTTGCCGGTAGAGTGACTGACCAAATCGGCAAGTTCTAAATTGTCATGTTGCTGAGACCTCAATAAAAAAACTCGAATACTCTTTGCTTTGTCCTCAAGTATTGGATGAATTTCCAGATATTACGTAAGATGCTGAACTGAAAACTTGGCAAAAGATGATTGGCTTGTTCTACGATGAGAGAGGAGTCTGGGTTAATACGTCGCTTTCAAACAAGTAGAAAATTCGATTAATATAACGCTGTTCATGTACTCATCAATAACACGCAATAAATCACATCAAAGGAGCAGCACGTTGGAAAGGCAACCAGCCAAAAGTTCTAACTTTTGTAGGCGTGTCTTGTAGACATCAAACTTCAACTATCTTTTCATCGTGCGTTGTAAAGGCTTCGATGAGCAGTTTCCTCACGTTCATCTTATCACTTATTCATTTTCTCGACAGATCTTCGTATCAGATTTATGGATTCGTCAAAGAATGATGTCACATTATTAATGAACTAAAGATGAACATAAAGAAATGTATAAATTGAAAAAAAACTGCAAACTCCTCCATCTGTGTATGCTTAGCTTTCGGAAACAACTCAATGAAGATATTGGAGCATTTCTATGCACTAAAAGATGGAATTGCCATTCTATGCAGATCATAGATATCTTCAGTTTCGAAATTTATGTTGGTTCATAGGCTATATTAGTCCAAAATGCTCTGTAGTTTGCAGTCTTTCGATACTGTCTTTGCTACATTAAAGTGTCATGCATGTACTCAAATTATTTTCGCATCAGATTTATTATGTCTCAGTATTATTGAAACTGAGCATGAAATTTATTTCCACAGCAATCAAAAAATCCAATTAAACTACAATTGCTAGATTAACAGCTTACTGCATTAAAGTTGGAGTTAGAAAACAAGACAATGATTTGTCGCAGGTACGCGATAGGTAGGATGAAATTAGTTAGAATGCTTCCAAATTTTTCTCAAACGTTTCTTTTGAAAGCTGTAATTTTGCTTAAGACTGATCGCTGAATCTCCCATTCATTACTTCTATTTGATATGATTTAGCTTTCATGTGCCGAGATGCACGGTTTTCGTTGATGTACATTGTAGCATTCTATTTCAAACCCCTGATATCTAACTGCAATTCTTCATAGCATAAGGCTGTTATGTTCTATTGTGCTTTTATCGTAACAAGATTTATTCTCGAGCAATATTGAGTCTAGCAGAAGGTGGTCGGGGTTTTTTTTCAACTAAATGTCACTTTACAAAGAAGGAGACAGTCTGTCTTCTATTGGATAATCTACACTGTAAATCGCTCAATACCAATCACATACGAAGGATGCATCCCAAAATATTTTTTGGTATATTTCTGCATCTAGGCCTATTTGTATGCTTTTCGTATGATATTTCAACCGTGGTATGGTTTACATACTAATGCTATACCAGCCCAATTTATGAACGCAAAACTGGTTATGTTTGAGATATGTTAGTCAACATGGTTGACGAAAGATATCGTTTGAATGGATTGATGTTAATCAACTTGGTTCATTAAGTAGAGCTAACCAAGCGTCCTGTTAATGTTACTAGGCAAGTAGCAACGACGACATACAGCTTGAAATTCACAATAAATCTAAAGTAGCTAAATACCACAATATCAAAAGGAAATATTGACGACTGGTACTACTGAAAAAGTTTTTTGACAGTAGTATGTAATATATATATATATATATATATACTTTTAAAGCTCTACATACGAGAGACGCACGGATCAGGACGGATCATCGAGTCTCGTATATAAAACATACCAACAACTCGTACTTCATCGTAAAACAGCCAATCACAGATGGAATAAATAGTTTGTATCGCTACATACCAATCACGTACGAAAGTAAGTGAACTTTTGAATGATAAACATACCAGATCTGTGTAAACATACGAGAATCTCTTATCAAATGCTAGTTTCAAGGTGTATGTGAATTTGTTATATGTTTGTATGTAATTTCGTATCCAGCGATTTACAGTGTATACGCATTGTTGCAGAAGAAATTATCGTTGGCAACAGAAGCGACGAAGTCTAGAATGCATTTTGTTGGACTGTTCTGTCATTACAGTCAACATTACATGCAAACAGTGACTATCACGGATTCTATGCCACTCTTTGCTGGGTGCATTTCTCATTTTCAGCATTTTTTAGTATTTGTATATTTTTTAATCTGCATTGTGCGCGCAATATGAGTAGTTCACCTTCTCGCTACGTTCACATAATGTACAAAATATTGTGTGAATATTGTGGTTTCACATAATTCTCGCAACATGTTCATCCTATTCCTAGTTATCTGCATGTACGTATATGTGCATATTTGAGGATCTTTTCCATTAGCTTGTTGTTCAATCACTGAACTACATGATAACAGGCTTTTTAATGCTACTGAGAGAATCCGATTTTATCGCTATCCACAAATATTCCGCCGACTTGCTTTAATATCGCCTTTACGGAAGCTCTTAGTACACGTACATATATAATAACTTCTTATTTTCAGCTACAAAAATCGATATATTAATTGAAACTGTGCTTCAGCGCTGAGATCGGCTACACTCAGCTGAGCTGGCCACACTGGTCTTGGAAGTCAACATGAAAGACCGCCAACAAAAGTGAACAGCCCAAACTCCGAGAATTATGTTTCTCCCTCACATGCTACACCATTTTGCGGTCATCAGGAGATGGTGCCGCACTTGACTGATTTAACTTCGGCTCATTTCGTGGCAGGAGATGATGAATTCCTGAATGGATTGTTTCTCATTTTGCAGTCAGCTTAATACTCCAAATTCTTCAAATCTTTCTACCCAATCAGCAGACGTGCTTAAATTCACGAGCTATTAATTCTCGGATGGCTCTTTTCTGAGCTGCTGGTGATGGGTGGTATGAGCGGGTTATTTGAGCAATGAGTTTTATGTATCACTTTTAGCACAATGCAATTACATGAAAGTTAAAGCACTTTGTTTGAAAACAGTGCTAGTTTCAAAACTATGATCAGTTTGCAGCTGCTTTGCGTTAGCTCTTTTTGTACAGTCAAAGCTCGTTAATTAAGACCATAAATGCCAGACTTTCAATGTCTCAATTAAACCGCAGCTTCAATATGCAGAAGATATAAAGAATACCACGGCCGTATGATCTTAATTAACCGAAATCTTAATTATCCGGGTCCGAATTAACGAGCTTCGACTGTATATATCAGTCGTGGCCAGGCATTTGCAAATTGGCAACTGGGCCCGGATATTCACGAGCTGACTGGACCGCCGACTTTAAAGTTCATTTCATTGACGTTCTTTTAAACAATATCTCTTTTACACTTTCAGTCTCTATGCACAATCGAGGCTTATTCACTTGATTTGCAATCATGTCTATCATGTCGATCGCGACATTATTGGACGCTAACAGATCACTGACTGAATCTTCTCCATAAGAATCATTCTTTAGAGCTTGAGTCTTAACTAACTCGCTTCTGTCCTTCAGCATTTTCAATGTCGTATAGACATCGTATTAACATTGCTCTTATGTTAAACGGTTTTGATTAATTCTTTGTTGAAATTTATGTCAATTAATTAACACAAAAATATCAAATTGTTAATTGCATTGACGAGATATAGACATATTCAACGTTACTTCACACGGTTGATCTGGCCTACTCAGCCAATGTGTGGTCTTTTAAAAGACACAGATTGGAACAAGAAGAACTTTATCAATTTGATAACGATGTCAACAAGGCGACTGTCTTTCCAGGGACGTTGAATTCATGAGAATTCAGATAATATTGTTCATATCTCCTGTCAATCTGTTCGCATGTTGAAATGAACAGACATTCGAAGTTCAAATCATTGAAATTATTCGAAAGTGCATTGAAATAATTCATGATGTCAATTGACAGCTTCGACCACGCCCGTCTATCGTGATGATGCAACAGGCGCTTTGTCATCTTCATAAATAGGCCGTGACAGGACATGTGTCGCAGACAAGTGCTGACGGAGGGGAAGCATGTTCATCAATTTATAACCAAATATCTGAAATAAGTTAACCCCTTGAACACTGAAACCCTTGATGAGACAGTCTACTCACCCTGACAACCTGAATGCTTGATTAAAAAGACAAAATTAAACACGAAATTATTAAAATTCAAATAACAATCGTATCCGCAGCAAAGCTTAGTGCAGTGCAAATATTCAATCTAATGATGCCAGTCCGACCAATGATTGCTTTGCTCATTGCCGATACACAAAGATATTCAAAATTCAAAATTCATGGGTTTTATTTATGCTCATAACATGTGCATTTACATGTATGGCGGTTTTAACTTTGGCAAGCCACAGTCTCAAACCTCCGGTTACTGCAAACTGCACATCGGTTATTCGCCTCGGTGTTCGCAGGTCTAATAACATCATTACTCGAATGAAAACTGTGATTTCATTGTTGGTCAGAGCCACATCACCCACTTGCAAGGAAGGCATCTTCATCCATGGATGGCTGTGCGGAGAATTCGGTCAAATAGCAGTTGGTTCAAATATGACCTCAACAGTTGGATGTGTTGAGGGCTGCGACGCATGTGATTTACTGGATTACTGAATTCACATCTGTAAAGACATCAATTCAGCCTGAAAAGACACCTGTGACACTTTGATTTCATCACACATGTTCCAATGTCCGGTAAACTGAACATTGTTGCAACATGTGAAACTGCAGCTAAACGGCAAAGAAAGCTCAAAATGAATATACGAATACATGTACTGTAATAGAAAAAGACTGCGAATTCATGAAAAGTGACTGTTAAACGAAGATAGAAAACTATACTACTGAACTAAACAAACGTTTTTTTATTTGGTTTGATTACTTAGTTATTAATATATGAGCAAAGAAGCTAATCAGGTGCTCCTCTGCAACTCTCTCTCTCTCTCTCTCTCTGATGTGACTTCTTCCACAAGTCTCGCACCTGTTTCCTGTCCAATGGTCATTCCAGATCCAACTTGAATACGCATACTTGTAATTCTCGCCAAGCAATCGTCTTTCCATAACTCAAGAGACTCAACGGATGAGAACAAGATTTGAATTAAATCAGTTTCTGGTTTATTACCCTTTCTTCATCGTCAGTGCAGTATAAAGTCCCTATTGTAAAGAATCAGCACCTCAGAAGGAGACATTTCGTCATCTTAGCTACAGATATTTAGTGAAATAATTCAAATATCTTTCTCAAAAGTCTGGCTAAGAATTTGAACTTTGTAATCATAAATTCAAATTTTCAATTACCCTAAATGACCAGGACTTATTAAGGTCAGTTCCGTGCCCTTCAACGTGAGTATCAGGAGAGCAGAAAATGATTCTTATGTGAAGATGACAAATTGTGCCTTCGGGTCTCCAAATCTTCACGTCTTCATATTCCAATGACTCACATTTCTCAGTAAATGACCTTCACATCATTCACCTTCTCTGCTGACAGCCTCAGGTGAATTCTTCAACGCGACGATCACTTCTCAATGATTCGTTTTTTCTACATCGGATTCTTGGAATCCTCACATTTATTCGCTTTCAAGAGCTTCATTTTACTCTCTGGAATTGAATTTTAAGCAAATTACAGAAATAGCGCATCCCGGTTTTCACACAGAATTAGATTCATCCGCGCGCGCTTCGGTTTCCTAGAAAGGAAGAATTGTATGCAACCTTAATGTCGAAATGGCACATCACAGAATTAGACAACTTGCTCCTTCTCGAATGGATAATTCGTGTATCACTTGCTGTTGGAAATGGCAAACAATAAGCTGTCAGCAGAGGACACCAGAGCCAGTGAGAGATGCGTGTGTGCTGTGATATCACTTCGCACACACCAAAACACACATCCCCGTCTTGGCTTCGATTCAATGTATGCACTATACAGTGAGCAATGCCGAGGAGAGGATGTGAAATCATCAAGTGAACTAATTTTCGTACACCTGCTACTTTCTTTAATAATGATCGGAAGGGCCAACATTATGGATAAAACTTGTGGGCAATGATCTGAAGTATTCGAATCTGAAGGAATTTTGGCAATCGAAGCACTTTGCTGGAACTCACATTAATCCGCAAGCGACGCACGACTTTTTTCCTATCTCTGTAAGGTATTAGGAATTCCTTCTTGCCCACTTAATAGGTTCCTCTATGTGCCGTCAATTTCGTATTAATCACACTTCTAGCAAACCGAAGCAGATAAACAAAATATTTAATTCTGTGGGTTTTCATCAATTGAAAGCGGATATTGCAACTGCTTCATCAAATTCAATTCATTCAATTTTCTAATGTACTTTTGGGATATTTTCCAATTTCTATCTTGAAACAGTCCGCCTATGGAAGACGCCAATGGACAAAGCGAAAATACTTTTAATGAGAAAGGATTTGAGACACATCTGATGCCGGTTGAAAATGTAATAGATGTGAAACCTCAAATGAAGTTCAATTTCATCCAATGAAACAATTACTGGCAATCGGAATGGCAAATTACTGTGAGAAACATTGACCGCATTCAATTATTGTAGTGAACTTGAAAATAGCAGGAAAACCTTGATGAAATACTTGTTCTATTGTCGAAATTATTTATAGTTCTCGTAGCTGCAAAATGACAAAAATAAATGAAAATTATCATAGTACGGGAACTAGCACGTTGTACAGGTTGCACCTGACTCCTTCACGTAGTACTGTACACCTGTTGATTACTGCAAGCTGCTCATGTGCCAGATCAGAACAGCCGGTATGAGCAGTGAGCACACTACAAAATTTTCAGTGTGAGTGCACTATTTTATAAATGTGAATCAATGCTCCTTTGCAGGTGAGATAATCTGCGTTAATTTATTGATTTGATTCATGCTGTATACGTTATTCGATAATATGCATAATAAATATTCTGTTCCGGACCTCGCAATATTTAGGATTGAATAAATTAACATAAATCATGTTGGGATTCCAAATTAACATAAATCAATTTGGAATTCCGTATAATAATAATAATAAAAGTTTTTAATAGTCCGGCAGCCAGAACGAGTTTCTGCAGGGAACGAGGCCGAAAGTGAGACTTTCACAGAATGATGTACACCCTATGCCTACTGCGAATCTGCTCGTCTGCCGAGTTCTAGTGAGTTCCTCTTCTTGTCAGACAGGATCAAAGAAAAACACATGTAAATCCAATTGGACGCAGATTGAAGTTTTCAGTTAAAATGAAATTTTCTATGTTTTCGCTTATTTCGATAAAACTACTAAGTACAGAGTCATAATTTTTGGTATGGAATGTCTTCAGGTCATTTCCTATGATGTTCATGCAAGCCTGTCTATGAAAGGAAACACATTCAGATTTGGGAAGTCTCCTAATGTCGACAAACACAATCATTTTGAGCAATTTAACCCGCATTCAGCCAAATTCTCCCATACATTGCCGATCAGAAACATGATAATAACACATGCACATCATAGGAAATGACCTGGACACAATCCATTTGAAAATTCTGGCTCTAGACATCGTAGTTTTGTCGCAATAAACGAAAACATAGAAAATTTCATTTTAACCAAACCTTCAATCTGCATCCCATTGGATTTACGTGTGTTTTTCTTTGATCCTGTCTGACAAGAAGAGGAACTCACTAGAACTCGGCAGACGAGCAGATTCGTAGTAGGCATAGGGTGTAAATCATTCTGTGAAAGTCTCATTTTCGGTCTCGTTCCCTGCAGAAACTCGTTCTGGCTGTCGGACTGTAAGTGATTCATGCTGTTTACTACTCAATATAATAACTATATTTATGCTCCATTGATTTCATGATGATTAAGTAGCTATGCACCAATGACTGTCCTCTCCTTCCAGTGTTTCAATAGTTAATGACCATTTATCATTATTCTATTATTTGTAGATATCATATTGTATCACCGTATCATCGTACTTCATCATTTCGTTTTTCAGTTTTCTTTCACAGCATTGCATCACTTACATTCTGCAATAAGTCAAAAGTTGTTTATTTCCAAAAAACGTTGGAAAGCAAAACTACAATGTCATGCGGCACTACTGCAGTTTAGTGCACCCTCTATGAAAGAGACGGAAACGCGCCTACTGCAGTTTAGTGCACCCTAAAACAACGGCGCATTCTCCCGCAAACGATGACTACGCACATTACACCGAAGCGCGCGCTCGGTGTAATGTGCGAAGACGAAGACGAAGACACACGAAGACACAAAGACACTCATTTATAACTATAGGGAAGAATGAACAGCATTCATTCTGTTGATTAAATCATGTTGTTCTCACATGCATTTTAGGGTGCACTAAACTGCAGTAGGGGTAAAAGAGGGTGCACTAAACTGCAGTAGGCGTAAAAGAGGGTGCACTAAACTGCAGTAGGGGTAAAAGAGGGTGCACTAAACTGCAGTAGGGGTAAAAGAGGGTGCACTAAACTGCAGTAGGGGTAAAAGAGGGTGCACTAAACTGCAGTAGGGGTAAAAGAGGGTGCACTAAACTGCAGTAGGGGTAAAAGAGGGTGCACTAAACTGCAGTAGGGGTAAAAGAGGGTGCACTAAACTGCAGTAGGGGTAAAAGAGGGTGCACTAAACTGCAGTAGGGGTAAAAGAGGGTGCTCTAAACTGCAGTAGGGGTAAAAGAGGGTGCACTAAACTGCAGTAGTGCCATGTCATGCATAGAAAGCATTCGTCCATAATACAGCGTGCGGTCAGTGCTATTCAGAAAATTAAACAGATCAGGAAGGAGAGGAGTTGATAACTGATAATTTGTTTAGATTTCGGATTCTTAGTGGCTGATCCCTTGTTTTGTGACCATGCGAACTCGTTGACTTTTTCAAGAAATCTTGCGATGGATTTTAAATGCCTTGGAGTCAAGGTGGTCATTAATTTATGAAATTCAACTATCGTGTCACAATAACATAACAATGGTGCACTTTGTTGCCGTATATTTTGATACAATGGACATTCTACCATGAAGTGATGCAGTCTTCACTTTTGAATAGCTGCAAAGTTTACATAGACGTTCTTCAGCTACACTGTAAATATAATATCAGACGAAGTTGAGGATGGAAGCGAGATCCTCCCCTGATGCGCACAGCGCGATGTGAAAGTCAATAATCATCAGGAAGCAACAACTGTATTGCTATCCAATGTTATTCATTCACGACTGATCAAATGGAGTTAGGAATTCTCACAGTGGATTATTGCCGCACTTCACTTCTCCTGGGCAAATGTCATGCTTTATTTCGGATTATCAAAAGAAGTCAGTTAAGCATGGAATTGGCACCGACTTCCTCGTGTTACATTCTCAGTTTTCTGATGGCTGTTTGAGCTCCAAACATGTTTTCACTTATGAGGAGGTGTCGCTAATGATTTTCCTTCGAAGTCCTTCTTGGCGCTTCGGAATCATCAAAGCTATTGTGGTGGAGGAATTGTGATCGCCTCCAACAACAGAGGATTAGCTTTCTTCACAATTTCGGCCAATCAGGAGTCTTGATTTTCATGAAATTTGAGTAACAACGTTTTCAGCAAATATGAAGTGTAAACATTCTTTCTATTGCAAAAAGATAGAAACTTTGAGAAGTCTTTCAATGGCAATGAAAGATGAGTTTGAATCGCATTTTGTAGAATCAATTTTCCAATGGTTGTGTACAATATGCAAAGGTTTGATAAACAATAGAATGTATTTCATTCTTGTGTAGGGCTACGTGTATCGTTTGCGCACAACGTTTGGTCCCTTGCAGTTCTGCGCCTTACTGGTTGCCTATACTGCGCGACTGCGATTGCTGCAGTAGTAGATCGTTTATTTATTTATTCATAGAACAATATTATAGTGGCGCATCGTACACGTACTGCTGGACCACTTTACAAAAACATAAAAATACATCTTCAACTAAATTAGTATTGGGGATGAAATTGAGAGAAGAGGAAGGTTTTCAGGGAGTGTTTGAAAGGATGAAGGGAGGAATGGTTGGTCGCTTCGGATGGGAGATTGTTGCACACAACGACTGCGGCAGAGAGAAAGCACCAATTGTCTTCCGTCGACTTGATGGAATCCAGAGAGCGGGAGTATGACAGGATCGAAGGCTGCTCCTGCTAGAGATGCTGCGGACAGATGTGAGCTCCTCAGCAAGATAGACTGGTGCAGTGCCATGGCGGCAACGGAACATTAGGACTGCTAACCGGTAGTCAATTCTCTGAGAGAAGAGATGCCGGTGCAAGTCAGTCTGGCGGCAGCATTCAGTACGGGCAGATGTCGAACAGGAATGACGCAGATGTCATGAACCAAGGAAGTGACCAGAGATAGACCTCCAGGCTTCGTGATCGAACGTTTGATGGATCGCATCACAGAATTAGATTGTTTAATCGTATCACTTTGCTAGAAGTGCAAACTGATTCAAACAGATGGTACATGCAGGAACCTAATAAGTGGGCAAAAAGAAATTTTTAATACCTTGCAGAGATAGGAAAAATAGTCGTGCGTCGCTTGCGCATTGCTCTGAATTCCCTCAAAATGCTCCGATCGCCACGACTCCTTCAGATTCGAAGAATTCAGATCATTGCGCAAAAGTTTTCTCGATAATGTTGGGCCCTCCGATCATTTTTTAAAAAGTTAGCAGGCGCATGAAAAAACGTTCACAAACTTCGCTGTAGAACTTGACATCGACTGTGTATCTTTGCTGTGTGATCCGGTTGATAACAGTCACTGAAACTTTGCACAATGTGGCGTGTTTAATGTTGAACTGGCTGCTCATTGTTCGATTTCTATGGTATTTAGTCAGGAGATTGTGCCATTTCAATAACGTTACATGCTCCAATGCTTCCCTTCTAGTCAAATGGAAGAAGAGACGACCTGTCTAATTCTGTGGGTCGCATAGTGCTGTAGAACACCTTGCCAGGCGTTAGGAGATCTTAGATGTGATTGACAGGTGAAATCATTGTTGCTGACTTCAATCCACGAAAACAACGTTAAGTTATTTCAGTTTTGTGAAATTTGAGTAATTCATTTACTTTCCTTTGAATGCTTAAAAGCAGTTCGCATTTGGCTGGATTTCCAATGTGTAATTCGCATTTCTGATCAATATTAGCATAAAGCAGGGGCGTACCGAAGGGGGGGGGCGGTTGGGCGACTGCCCCCCGAAAATGTTTAAGATAAATTCAGAAACAAGCTTAAATAAGCAATACGGCTTGATTCGAGTACTAAGGGTCGGAATTTTACAATTGTAATGGATTCTTGAGGTAATACATGCATGCTTCTGTATGAATACTTGTCAATTTCTAGTCCAATTTTGTGACTATAAGTTATCAATGTTCAATTAGTGAATGAACACAGTTTGTATCAAAGTGAGAGTGCTTTGGTCATAATTCATAACACTTTATCAACTGAAAATTGAAGTATTGGTCGAAAGTCACGAATGAGGTGATAAGACGAAGTACAAGCGCCTACTACTTTCTTCAAACTTGTCCATAACAAATAACAAGAGATGGATCAATTGAGAATTGCTCTGCACATGTGACATAAGATAAATAATGTAAGGTATATGATGATAATAATGCGAATTATTTTTGAGCAGCTGCAACCAATGAATAAGCATAATCAGTCCATACGCTGACAATGACAAACAACGATTCAAGGAAAACAATAACAATTATCAAAAACAACTATTCGAATACTTTTAAGAAAATAGATTTACCATTTAGACCTAGGGTTTGATTTAATCTAGGAGTTTTATCATTTATTAACAACGCTTCTACTATACTAGTTTGAAATTCACTACGTCCTGTGTATTTAACAGAAAAACAATTATTAATGTCATTACTACAGTTTGGACATATGTTCAGATGGCTACTTACGACTGAGTTACCTCTTATTGGGTATCAGGATCAACCCGACATTCAAAGTTGTACACAACGCATGATCACAATCAGCTTATTTGTTTTATCTTTCAGACTAAACTACTGTCCTGTTTGTAAGTGTTGAATATTATTTAACATTATGATCTAATTTCCTAAATACCCTAACAAGTTTGTGTTGGAATTTTATGGGTTTTTACCTACAAACGGAAGTATCAAAAACTTGGTATCATCCCATTCATCTTTCTTCGTTAATTTTTGTATCATTACTATATCTTATTTGAAGGAACTGCTTTATTAACGAGTTGATGAAGTCAATGGGATGTGAGTTGCCTAATAGAATTTTTGTAGTATTTTTAATCTCTATGTCAAACAGTTTCCAGTTTTAGCATACATGATACGCTCTATGCAACATTCCTATCACAAGGGTACGTTTCCATTGGATAGGGCAGGTAGCATCATAATTCATTAGTTAACCTGTATATGTACTTTTCCTAAAAATCGATGTGGATGGACCATTGCTTTTGTCGATTTCAATATCCAAAAATGAAGTTATATTTTTTCTTTTCTCTACTGTAAACTTTAAATTGGGGTGTTGTAAATTCAAAAAAGAATGGAATTTATCTATATTCTCAATATTATCAAAGTAATTTAGTAACAACTAATATGTCATCGACACACCATCGACATACCGTCTATAAAACTTAGGGGCAAATGTTTCACTCATCCAACTTTGCTCAATGTTAGAAATAAATGAATTTGCTAACATACGACCCAATGGTGATCCCATACTAACGCCATGAATTTGGCGATAAACACTACCATTGAAAGACAAATCCATTGACCGCACAACCCAATAACTTTTTGAAAATGGTTTTATCATATTGGGGCTTACTATTGTTGTTTTCACTATAAACAAGATCTGTAGCCAAATTAATTACTTCTTTTACAGGTACTTTTGTGAATAGTGACTCGATGTCAGAACTACACAAAAAATTATATTTGAGTTCAATTTGTCTTTCTCAGCCTCAATTTCTTGAATGGATCGATTAGTTGAGCTAAGCATATACTTACAGCAGTGTTGATTTGCTTTTTGATTATTTCGTCCAAATGCTTAGCTAAACCGCATGCCGGAGTGCCAATGGTACTGACAATTGGTCTTGCTCCTTTGCTTTCGTTATGAATTTTAAATGTACCATATAATTTACTTATTGAACTACCAGAAGGTAATATTCTCTTGAAAGTGCTATTTGGTATTTCTGGCTTTACTTATTTGTTCAAAAAGTACGCTAAGCTTCATCCATCTTTACAGACTGGGTGATTATCTAAATTATTTGGACTATATAGTCAATGATACTGCTAAATTCGACAAAATAAGTATCTAAAAAAATAATCTACCCAATTGCTCAATGAAGAGTAGAAATATTATATAACACTAACTCATTGTATCTTTGTAAGTGAAAGTGTCAGTTTTATGAACCCTATCAAGCAATTGGGTGTCATCATGCTTTACATTACATGTGCTTTCATTCAATTGGTAAAGCAGTTGATGAAATCTTTCTGGACGAACAAAGATTTCAACAAACATGCGCAATCACTGTCTTAAAGCGCTTCCAAGTGATTTCAAATGAAAAAAATATCGTTGACCAAAGTAAAAAAATGCTATCAATGTCCAACAGTCGGCCTACTCAGAAAATCAATTTTTAAAAAAGTGGAATTCAGATTTCAAACTGATATTTCGCAGCAACACAATAACTGAGTTAATAAAAGTTGACACCACCAAGGGAACGAGGATGCTTCAATTGTATTCTACAATAAATGTGGGTACATTTGAGCCTTTAGAGCATCAGAAATCATGGAGGGAGGAAGGCTGCAGGATTAAAGCTCATAATCGTCCAAGTAAAGCACGGCTAACATGGGCAAGGGGTGAAATATCACCCCTTTTCGGTCATCTGATCACTCTGCTGTTCAAGCACTCCTGAAATAATCACTTATTGTGAGTTCATTGATTATATTTAAGTTTCGAACTAAAATTTGTTGAATCAGTGAAGTATGAAATTACCGTTTCTGATTATAAACATCAAAGTATGAAATGATGCCCTTTATGGCAGCCTTCAATTATCTTCTACCTTTACTTGAAATTGCTTGCGACATTCATTTAACTTGCCAGCTGCACTCTTCTTCCCCCGGGGGTGCATGTACTCTATTTAATGTACCTCTTCATCACTCAATAATCATCTCTCAATGAAAGTTCCCTCTAGAGTTCCCTCAGTTTGCCAAGACAATGGACTCATCTCTTTCAATTGCATTCTCTTGAGAATCATCAGCAGGAGGTTAAAAACCATGAATAATATCAAGTGCTTCGATAACTGATAAATAATGAATCACTTCAAAATCAGTCTGCAGAATTCGCCTTCAGCACATGCGCTGCAGAAGACTGTTTCATTCGGTGAGAAGAACTTTGATTTATTTTTACAATATCTAGCTCCTTTAATTTTCAGAGAAATCCGTCGTTCGATCCTATATGATTGTGGTTCTTGGCATCGAAATAACAGTTGCTCACGTCGATAACCGGGCCATCAATTTCGGCATAGCCTTCTGAAAAGTATCCGGTCAATCTTTGTAGGCGTCAAAGTTATTTAATGAAAGCTTGAAAAGTTCCCATTGCTTTGCGAGATTTACGGGCTAGAATAGCCAACCCGTTAAGCTTTCGGCAAGTTTCAGGATAAATGTGCAAGCTAAGAAAGCTATTAAGTTACTTTTCAAATTTCTTTTCCATTTTTCATATTTTTTGCCTGCTCAAAGTATTTTAAAAGAATATTTCAAGTGTCAACAGTGATTTAAGTTCATGGTCTTTACTCTGAGACATCATAAAATATTAAATAAATTTTGACAAATAACATTCTTTTTCCAGAATTAGTTTAAGTAAGTGCATTTGATAGTAGGCTAATGAGTAGTAATGTCAGCATCTTAAACACAAGAAAAACGTGCAGATTCAAGAATGCAGTAAGCTTAGTCATTCGAAGTGTCTCGGTATTTGCCAATATGCCAAAATGATCACTGAACAGGTAGTGCATTAGAACATTTTATAAAAATAGTGTGAAATAATCATTCGCGCTAGCCTTACCTATAAATTTTCTTGTGACTGCGGTTGCAGTTATATTGGGCTCACTGAGAGATGTTTCAGGGTCCGAATGAGGGAACATTTACCAAAGTGAACTGAAAGTAGACATTGCCGCCCTCGCTCTAATGAGTCTCCGTCCAGCAAGGTTGGATCTTGGGTGATCTTGGAGGGGTACCCAAGAATCTTGGGGTGCCGAACCAAGATCTTGGGTGACACCCAAGATTTAAAACCCAAGATTAAAAAATATTTAGTGTAAAAAAATACAAGTGTAATACATACTTGTAGGCCTATGTAGAATTTACCCGCAAAATCAAAAAAGTCGTAGTCCTTGAAATCAGTATGTTAGCACTTGCAACCAAATCAAAGAATCTAAGATTGTGAGTACTTTACAATATTTGGCCTAAATGTGTATTTGTCTACACTTGATTATTGTAGTCGTTTTGAGTCAAAATTATATCTACACATGGTAATCAAACATATGCCTATGTTTCACACCATCTAATAATAATTAGCCTAATTATCATTTTTGTATAGGTTACCGCTATTATATTTATAAAACCGTTAATATTATTTAGGCCTACACTGTACTTCATTTATGCTGCATATGTAAAAACTAAGAAATGATAAATGTTTATTACAATGTTAAGCTTTTTATCATTTGCTTTTATTAGCATAAACATTTAAAGCCTTGTAAAATAGGTCAAGTTCTGACAGAAAACTATAATAATACATTAATGAAGTATAGATATACCGTAAGCTGTTTAACTATAGCTATATACTATATAGCTATAACTGTAACTATATAACTGTTTTAAGAATGAATTGATATTTGTATTAATTTGAATATATTAAAATAATAAGCTTATAAATGTAGGCCTATATACTATGTATAGAAGGAGGTATACTAAGAAGATCATGATTACAAAACACGAATTTCTTATATCATCTGACACTTCACTGCAATCGTTAAAACAAGAATTTTACGAGTTCTATATAAAAATATCAACGTAGTCTACAAAAGAATCTTTCGAGTTATGCACAATCATCACTCCACGTACTGTATACTCTCGTTTGATACCGTGTTTAATAACCAAATATATTCGAAATAAGATAGGCCTGTAGAAATTATCAGATATTTGGCTATCACCATTAAACCAAAGCTGAATATCAACCGAATATCGTAAGCCAATGACGAATATCAAGCCAAGACGATAGATAAATATGCTAATAGAAAAGTATGCTTCGTATCAACAAAATAAATTTCAAAGTCTGTCTTCAAGAATTGCCAGTTGTACATTTTTTACTGAAATCTGGTCAATCTTGGGTCAAATCTTGGGTGACGCCCAAGATTAGACCCAACCTTGCGTCCAGCACCATTTGTCGGCATGCCATATCTTGTGATCGTTTTTCGGGAGGCACTTTTTCTTCTTATTTTTCTGTTCATGCACTTTTCGGTCCCCCTATCTCGTTACCGTCCTGACATATGTATCCACAAAGACTTAAAACATATCCTACGTTTGCCTTGGCTTTAGCTTTTTTCTTTTGTCATGCCTTTGTTACTTTCTATTGTCTTCGGCAAATCTATTGTGTTTGTAAATGTACTATTGAGATATCGTTTCTCTGAAGTTTGTCCGAATGTCATGTCCGCATTCTATGCCAGTCTGATGACATGTATTACACTTGTTTGTATATCTTGTGTATCACAACGGTCGTACGTCTCCTGAAGAGAGGCCGCGAAATAGCTACCGGAATGTCAAAAGTAGCGTTGTTTTCTCTTCATACTATGATTGGGCACAAATCTTGCTTTAAAATAATTCAGCTAGTTTTTGGCAGTTAAGTTAATTTCAGAAGTTTTTGTAAATTTTTGTAAATCTATGGAGTAGAGTGTTATGCAGTTTACCTGTATGATGATCTGCTGCTTGAGTAGGCAGCTTTGTCTGGAGATAGAATCCACTATTTATTAACATCATCGAAAGAGGAACGAACTTTGTAACGTGGAGAGAAATGACTTGGGTTCCTAAGACTTGAGCGTCCCAACTATCCAACTTCAAGTCCTTATCCCCTAGAAATTTTTTCTATGGAAATTATGGCAATCCCCGTAAATCATCAAGTGAATCTGGGCTAAAACGGCTCTGGTATTTCTATCCAACAAATTTCGATGATTTTCACAATACAAAAAGTCAAACAAGCTGAAATGACAAAAACATCTACTTTAGGCTGGCTTCGAATCAGGAAGTCAGATCAGATGCGCACTGAGGCCGCTGTCACACAGGATAAGGCGTCTTCCATCTTCCATTTGAGATTTCCCTTTAACTGCATGTAAAAAAGAATACAACCTATCGCACAGAAAAAGTCATCAGCCGTAAGTCATCTTCCATCTTCCATCGTCCGTCACTCTGTCACACAGGAAGTCATAAGGCGTCGTCCATCGGACGTAAGGCACAAAATAATGCGGCTGATGAAGTTCATTTCCCTCATCTATCAGGCATCAGCCGTCAGACTGTTCTAAAATTAGAACAGCGTGAAGTGACGTCTGAGGGAAGATATAGGAAACTGTGATTTGCAAAGAGAAACAATGAATCAGAAAACAGCTCTTTGTTCACCATTGTCGGACGAGGATAAGAATGAAGAAGAGAAGAAATTAGACAGTAGTCATAGCAACGGCTAATAGTATAGAATAAGAATATTAGGTAGAGTGGTAACTCCGCATTTATTAAATCCCGAATGTGAATACACTTTCGATTTTATTAAATGAACTCAAGGGAATACATTCGGAATTGTTTCCAAATGTGAGATATGCAAATTTTTGCATTTTTTTCAGAAATTACAACGGATCGAATTGATTGATCATGATTGTAATGCAGAAGGAATGATCGTATTTCACAGATTTGTCATGACAGCCTTGGAGATTTAATGTTTGCTAAATTAGCAATTCGATGGGTTCCTATTACTTTCTTGCCCATCCTCAAGGGTATTTTCTTAAGTATAATCATATCACAGACAACCTGCCTGTGAAATCACATAATCAAAGACAATGATTTCAATTAACTTTGAAAGATGCAAATGGGTCCAAATCACTATTCAGATTCAAGAAATAAAACATGAATTTGTGTATCATTAAATCATGCCGGTGGAAATTGATTTAAAAACTTGAAATTTCAGCCAAGAAAGCACGAATAATATCGCAACTTTTTCATGTAGACCTTCATCATAATACAGATCATGAAATATCCAACCTGTAATGAGATATCCAACCTGTTACATACTACTTATATGGGGCGTCATCTCGGTAGTATATAAATTGGCAAATTTTGACTTTTTTCAAAAGTGCTCAATTAATATTTTGGACCACAGGAACATAATCTCCGTAAAAAACTGAATCTTTGATATAAAAAGTTTCGCTGTATACAGATACTTTTTTGAGTCGACACTCTACCTATATATCCCTACTCTATGGCTAATAGTAAAATATAGCGTCGACTAAATCGGAAATGGATTTCCCAAGTGTGACAAAAACCTTTTCCAAGAAGTTCGAACAACCTCGGTCTATCAACATTTATTCAAGTCTGCGATTTCCAACTTGCCTTTTTCAAATTGTCTTCGAACTAAAATTTCTTCTAGAAACAGTCAATCAACTATCTAAAGTCTTCCTTCGCGCCTGCAGATATTATGGGGGAGTACTTTATGGAAATCCCTGATTGACCTTACAATGTCTTTCTTTGCACGAAGGATTACAATATTGAAGCGTATGATTAAAAGATAATTCATGAGTCAATTTCACTGTCGGGTTAATCCTCTCTCAATCATGTCAAGTTTCCTTTCTCGATCCAGTGTCGGAGATGTTCTTAAAGAAGTCGGCACCATTCCCAGAGGAACTGGCAGAGACTATCTCACTAAGCTCCGGATGTGAAGGTCATCGGAGGGATCGAGTAAGCAGCTTTGAATTGTCCAATAGTATTTATCACGAAAACCAGAATTTCTGCTTTTCTCAAGCAGGAAAGTGGAACTATAGACAGCAGCTGATTACTAATACCGATTGCTAACTAGATCTCAAAAATCAAAATGTGTTGCATGGAAAACTTGCAGGTTCGTTACGTGGGGCCTTGTACGCTGTTTTATAAGAAAGGTTATAGACCCTATATTTAAAAATGATGATCTTCTTGAATCTATTACATAAAGAACACTGACAAGTCACCACTGTCTTCTATTTTCAACCACTGGAAGCCGCCATTGCTAAGTACCATTGCTTCATACACAGAGATAGATTCATGTGCGTGTGGGTTAGTCTAGAGCGGACATAATCCTATCGCAGCTCTATTTTGTACAGGCGATACAATTGACATAGATATTCGTCTCTCTTTGGCTTGCATGATTGGCCGAGCGCGCGCATCGCAGAAATAGCTCTTATGAGAGAACCGACGAACCTGAACGTTGAGATTGCTAGCAGGCCTCTCAAGTGAGGGGTTCGTATCTTTGAATCAATTTCTTCTAGTGAGAAGTTCGTCAAATGGAATTAGCTTTCATTCAATTTGTACGTGTGTTGTATCTGAATACATCTACCTTCAATCAATAACAGTCATTGTGACAAAAGCCAAAATAGTCGAAAATGCTTCTTCAACAGTGATTAGCTTACACTATGCATGCACACGTAAACACATACATACAGTGCTACTAAATATTGAGATGCAGCCTCTGTTGAGACTTGAGAGTGGGAATATGCCTGAATAGCGGTCATTTCATTCAATATCATCAGCAGGCCTAGTCCTGGGCAAGGTTGAGACGAGTAATCAGTAGGGCTTTGATTACACACTAAAAAAATTTCCGTTATTATGTAATGGCAGATTTCCAAGATATAACGCGTATTTTCCCGTTACATTTGCCGTTATAATGCCGTTATATTTCCCGTTATAAAAATTATCCTTTATATGAAGGAAATCTCCCGTTATTTTCGCGTTATAATCGTGTTTCTGAATAACGGGAAAATACCGTTATCTTATCCGTTATATTGATATAATTTCTTTTTTAGATATGCTTAAATTACCTACAGACAAATCGGTTATCGTCACCCAAAACATGTAATCTAAAACAAATGCTTCTTACATGCAGACAATTAATTATATAAGAACATTTCAATGGAAAATATTATCAAAACATATTTCAAAAATTTTGTATTACAAAATGTAGCAAGTCTGTAAATTTCAAGCATAATACGCCTTTACAAAAAGATATTCACAGTTTCACAGAAACCTAGATCTTTGAAAAAATGGACTATTATACAGAATAATGTTTTAGCTATCCTTAACAAATGATAGTAACAATATGTCATCAATATTCTGTTCAAAAATATATTCAGAAATTTTTTTGAAGAAATACCTTTTTTTTCATTTATCCTTAATAACAAACAATATTCACAGAAATAAAAAACTATTCACTCTAAAAATACATTCACACAAACCTATTATTTTAGGGCACACCAATCTATTAACTATCTTTAACGTATAATAGAAGTTCAAAAATATATCCACAAAACCTAAATCGTTGAAGAAAATACAAAAATTTACAAATCTATGATTCATTCTTAGCATATAATAGAAACAATATTTTGTTCAAAAATATATTCACACAAATATAAGAGTACAAGAGTAAGTAAATCCGCAACAAATAAATCTTAATCTTTGAAGAACATGCAACTCAATAACAATCTATTACATAAACTTAACAAATAATAAATGCAATATTCTATATTCATCTAACTGGAAAACAGGATGATAATGAAATTCAAGACTAGAAAGTTCATGTAAAAATAGCAACACGTTTGGACCCGCTCTTCGGTCCTGTTCGCGCTAACTGAGAGGCAGTTCCTTGCAACTAGCCGAATCCTTCAATCCTTCAAAAAAGGAAATAGCTGTTTTAAGGATAGAATTGCGGAACACGTGAATCAGCAGTTATGAACGGCAGTAAGATACAACTAAATATTTAAAAACTTAGTTAGGGCTATGCCCTTAGGGAAAAAATTTTCACAAAGGATGCCTTCCTGGAAAGCACCCAAAATTTGGGCATATGCAGCCGGGTAGGTCAAGTCAAGGACGTAATAAATGGCCAACGACAACGCGACCATTTCCGCGAAGTCCATCGGAGCAATGTCTATTTCAACCCCATGGCGAGATCGAATGCCGTAAAAGTTCGGCGAAAACAGCACTTGGGGACCAAAGCGCCCGGGTTGTTGCAGTTGCTCTCCGATTGAATCATCCTGCAATTCAAATACACAACATATAGTACCGGTACTATAAAATATCAAGATATCATTCATTGTGAAATGAATACGCTCAATGGAAAAGTACTGATGAAAATGTTGTTTCAAGAAATGAGAAATTCGATCAGACTGATAGCTATTTGCAGAATTTCTAGTCATACATTAATGCATCAATGTACGATACATGTATGATAACATAGACAAAGAATGGCCCGAGGGCTCATAAAATCTGAAGTTCAGATGATTAAAAGATGGATGCTAGATTAACTACGAGCTCTCATTTGAATGATGGACAATGCTATATATTTGATAATAAGTAGGTCAATTTCGCCCATCTAGATTCAATAGTTTGCTGATCTTGATAATATTCATGTACATGTGCAATATACATGTATTACATTACCTACATGCATACGGTATAAAATGATCAAAGTTAGAAAAAACGGCCCGCCGTTTGAGTTTCTTGGTCAAAGAAGAACGATGGTTAATTAAAGCATGATTATCCCACTAAAAGTTATCCATACCTAGGGGAGGGAGGGGGCGATTCATATCCATTTTTGCATTTTTGTTGTAGCCCTCTTAGAAATAAGCCGCCCGACCAATATCCCTATTAAGGATACACAGAAATAATATGCCGGATAACTCACCAAAACTTCCTGAAAAAAACACGTCTTCGCTTTTTTTGAGCTCAGGCGTTTCTGCAAATGTAGGAGGTCTTCGGTATTTCGTAGATTATGCCTCAGCAGAAAAGTGGAAGTCCTCTCTCTGATTTCTTCGTAAATTGGATACAACCGAATGAATTCCTCCAACAGAAGGCTAGGATATACCGATAGACGTTTAGGGACTCTGTCCTGAAATTTACCATCGAAAAGATTTCGATTCATGATTTGTAAATTTCTCTTCTCTGGTACTACCTTGGACAATTCACTTTGAAAACAGAATGAAAAATGTAATTAAAATATAGGATGGATCTGTATCTGTTGCATGTAGGTTTTTGCACATAAGTCCACACAACATAGGAGATCATCTTAAACTTGTTGAAACTGCTTGGACCAAGGTCCAGGTCAGTAACCCAACTATTAACCTAGAAGCATTTTTCTAAATTCGGCATTCCTCTTAAGCATTAACCTAGAAAAACCCGCTTGTAAGACTAAAGCTAAGTGCAACATGCATGTATAATATACATATTACATATTATGTAAATGTATTATCGGTTCAACTTTTACAGTGTACCTCAAAATAGTAATTTCGCCAACCCGATAGACTCACTTTCACATCATTGAGCAACATCTCTTTTGATAAAACTGGCTCTTGAATATTTGCGACTATAGTATTTGAGTATCTTCGTTGACTGAATGAGCTCAACTTTTGCTTTGCTCCATGTAACTTGTTAAATTGACGTTGTCGTAGCGCATCCGAAACACGAGTTATCAGTTTCTCCTGAAAAGAACGATTTGAAAGATAATCAGTCATAAACACATGTTAAGTAAATTATAGGTTTATATGCAATTTGGTCTTGGGTGCAGTACTTGTATGGTACCCAGTGGTGGCAGAAAGCAAAACTAAAACGATCAGGAGGCACAATATAGATACACACTATCAATAAAGAGACATGTGTTATCGTGTACACAGGAAAAATGTACCAAAAAAAATTTCATTGATTCTTTAATAACACAAGCTTTTAAGTAAATTTACTTAATCATGAGTAAAATAGTATTCATGACGACTTACGTATGATCGTGGATAATTGGGATAGTGGATCCCCATCGTTGTCTTCAACCGACCATAAAATTCTTTGCGCCCAACAAAGTCAGATTCTTTCGGAATATGTAACTGGCAGAAATTCATCATCCCGTTCCTTAATTCCTTGTCCAAATAGTCTTCATTGTGACTACCATTTAGGTATCTCTTGACATTTTGAGAGAACTCTTTGGTCAAGTCATCAAACATTTCTTCTTCAAATTTCAGTCTTGATAACTGGAAAGAAGTGATACTTTTGTTAAAAACTTATTACTTGGAAAAGGTGAACGATAAAAAATTGTGAAATTCCGCTCATGTCAATCCTATCATTTTAATAAAGTAGTATCAAATTTGAACGATTTCTGGTTTCACATTTGAAGAAGCCAAAAAGTTATACGTTAAATTTTATGATGAAATATCCTATGCCTCTCACAGAGGAAAGGAAATGCAACAAATCTTTATCCGATCATATAAGCAGACAACCCCTGGTGTCAGAGTCAGAGTCGCCTGACGATGCTTGCTCGGTGCAAGTGAAAGGCCTAGCGAAACAAACGTGTTGTTCTTGCTGTAATTATTTCGTGGGACTGTCTGAGACAATTAATTTAACTAATCAAAATGACCACGATCAATGTATTAGAAAAATCTTAGTTTCACATGAAACGTGAATTCCAGATCTTTTCTAGACACTGATAGATTGGATGTGACATTCAAATGAAATCATTTGTGATGTTTCTAGATTTGTCATATTGATCAAAATTAAAAAAAAAATCTTACCCTTAAACACATTATTGTGACTGATGAATATTTGGTAACGCGGGAGGCATGGTTTTTAATTGGTTTTGATCCTCCTCATAAAGAGCAATCCACGGAATAAGCAGCTCAGTAGGATTGATTACCACAGTCTCACAGTTCATTTTTTACAGGTAAAGGGGCAGTCAAATTGTATAATTTCCATCTTTGATAAATGAAGCGAACGTTGGTGATGTTCAGTGGTGATTTTCTCAATAATTCCAAAACCAATACTATCGTTCTCATACAGTGTAACCATATCACCTGATTTGTAGGACACGCCATTCACAAATACTTCAGCAATTTTTAATTCCCGAACTTTCATTTCATCAGTTTCACGTGTGGTAAAAGCAAAAATCAGAGCATAGTTGCCACATTGACTTCAGTAAAGACAGTTGTCGTCACACGGTTCATGAAGCAGATGCAAATTTGAGCTGAAAGGACACAACATTTACTATCGGTTCCTTCAGTTAAATGTCGCATCAATTAAGCAACTTTTTTATCCATTGGCGTGAGTTACAGTTCCTCAAAATGTTATCTTTTTTATGCTTTGTATATCAGTATTGCTTCAATAACACGCAAATAGACCTATATAGATGCACATAAGTTATTAACTAACATAGTAATAAGTGTACCGTAACTACAACGTTATCAGATTATGGCATTGACTGTCTTCGTCAAATACTGAAAATATTTAGAATTTGGTATGGGTGTTTCTATTGTATTCGATCATTTTGCCAAAAGTACATAATGTGTTACGACTCAAATATAACTGTCAAGTATCAGTTAAATTATCGTTATATCATAACGGCTGTAGCCGTTATATTATCAGGGGATTTTTTTATAACGGCAAATTCAATTGCCATGACACATATAACGGGTAAGTAACGGATAAAAGTGATATATAACGGCAGATAACGGCAACTACCGTTATATTCCCGTTATTTTTTTTAGTGTGTAGTAGTAGTTAGTAGTTAGTAATTAGTAGCGCCACCTGCTCGCACCAGTTCCCTGGAAATTTCTAAAAGCTACACTGAAGCAACTATTCAAGCCGTGGATGAATCCAAGAAGTGGTGAAATGTAATTTGCTTCGCTCTATAGACGTCGTGTTATTGTCAATCAAAATTTCAACATCTTGAAGGTATGGTCTCTATCTATGGGTGGTAGATTAAGATATATGATATCCACCTTGAACGATTGACTGTATTCTGTGAATTCTTTGAGTTAATTTGTAATTTTTGAAAGTTTATTTTTGGCTGCGTTTAGAAAAGATAATTAACCGCGCTACGATCAATGATGGAGGATGAAGCACACTACAGGGTTGTGTCATTGAACGATCGCTATAAAAGTAACTATGGGTAGCAAACTAAGAACGATCACCTCGATCGGTAACATCTATCTGTTTAGACAGCGTCGAGAAATTCGTGTCTACATAGTTGCGATGGACTGTACACTGTAAATCGCTCAATACCAATCACATACGATGGATGCATACCAAAATATTTTTTTGGTATACTTCTGTATATATTTGTATGCTTTTCGCATGCTATTTCAAGTGTGGTATGCTTTACATGCTAAAGCCATACCAGCACAATGTTAAATGAAAGCATCAATGATGTCTAAAGTATGTTGATTAAAGGTATTTTGTCAATAAAGATTACACTAATGTTACTACTGTTTTGTAAGTAGTGAGATAATGACATTCAAGAGTCATACTTCAGATACTGAATTCGATTTTATTACATGTAAGTCTAAGGAATTTCATAAATAATCAATAAGTATTCAACCATCAACAATTATGCATTATCTAATTTTGAAATTAAGCATATTATCAATCCGAAATAAGAACGCATTATTATTCATGACCGCAAAAATTGCTATGTTTGAGATATATAAGTCAACATGATTGGACGAAAAATATTGTTTGAATGAATTGATATTAATCAACTTGGTTTTTAAAGTAGAGGTAACTAAGCGTCCTGTTAATGTTACTAGACAAGTAGCTACGACGACATACTCGAGGAGCATAAAATTCACAATAAATCTAATATAGTTAAATATCACACTATCAAAGAGAAATATTGACGACTGGTATTACTGAAAAAAGTTATTTGACAGTAATATGTAATACACACATATTTTTTGCTATGTGACTAAAAGCTCTACATACCAGAGGCATACGAATGAGGATGAATTTGCATCGGGTCTCGTCGTATATAAAACATACCAACAACTAGTATTTCAGTGTAAAACAGCCAATCAGAGATAGAATAGTTCGCATCGCTACATACCAATCACATACGAAAGTAAGTTAGATTTCGTATGAAAAACATACCAGATCTCTGTAAGTATACGAGAATCTCGTATCAGATGTTAGTTTCAAATTGTATGTGAGATTGGTATATGTTTGTATGTAATTTTCGCATCCAGCGATTTACAGTGTAGACACAACTAGCAAGATCATGGTATTCCGAATGCTATACCTCGTTGAATCTTCTCCAATTAAGTTGGGTTTCAGCTGTTGCAGAATATGTGCGTTGAGTATACATTTGCCCTAATCAATGGTGGGAGGCGCGCCCTCGGGCTCTTCTAGAGCCTCTCACTGGGTTTAAAAACTCAAAATAGACTTTAAAATAACTCGGGATAATAGAAGCAATGAAGGCTAATTTTAGAAGGTTTCACATTTCAGCATAAATTGATGCTTCTAGTGGAGCAGCTAGCGCACATAATCGTTCAGTTTGTGATACAAGCATGAAAATGGGCATATATAGTTCGATGCACTGTTTCAGAAAAAGAAGTTGTCCACGATGAAAAATCAGTAAATATAGGAAATATCGATCAGCATCGATCCCATTTCATTGAACTGATTGATTCCATAGAAAATCATTATAAAATAATTGTGAACAGTCATCCTAGCTCAAAATTGTGCATAGGAAGCGAATTTTTTGTCTATATCATCATACATGCAGCTGTAAGAGAGGCATCAGTGATTTATTGACCAGCATCGATGTAAATGATTGATCGATTTTATAAGAAATTAATTCAAATATTTTGTGAATAAAAAACTAGTCCCAAGTTTGGCATAGAAAACATATTTCCATATAAATGATCATGAATTCAAAACTGTATGTATTTGAGATGTTGCCTGAGATCATTCTATTGATTATCGCCAAAATATGCATCGATGACTATCTCATCGGTTAGCCTATGTTTTAGTGACGCAGCTAAGTATCAATTTTATGCCCTCAAAAGGAGTGGTATTGCCTCGGTGGTGAGAAGGATAAGCTCTTCTCACTCACAAAATATTCCAATGGGATGCGGAAAATATAGCCTCTGGCAGTCAGGTACCAATGCTAGCCTTCTAGTGGCGGGGGTGCTTCTACAAATAGCCGTAGTGCTGCAGGCGGGTTTCTGGAGCCTGAAAGTCAGGGGCCTGTTTCACCATTGCTAGGAGTTCCTAATTTAGCAGCTCCTAATTGAAATCGGTTTCACCGTAGCAGATTAGCTTTTAAATTATCTGTTAAGGAAACTGATAATTCTAGGATCCTCCTAGAAAACCTATCAGCTGCAGCTTTTAGAATGTCTACAGACAAATTTATCTGTTTTGATGAAGCGGTCAGTCACTTCATATAACAATACCTTCGATAGCCCCTCATGCAATCATGTCATGTGTGTCTTCAACATCCATGGGAACTACATATCCGTTTAGTGAATTAGGAGCTTGTACAATTCGGTTTCACCATTTAGCTTTGTTGATAAAATTATCAGCGAATTCGCTTGAGAAGTTTAGGAGACTATAGACACTGTTCCTAGATCAATTAAATCCGCCACTATGTATAGCAATAGTCTCAGTGATGATGAAATGGACAAAAGTAGTTGTCATCGGCGTAATCCTTGGATATATAGGAATAAAAATAAACTTTGCAATTGATGCCAAAATGTATAAGGAAAGATTTAGGAAAAAATCAAAGATGCTTTCTTATTTGGAGAGCCGAATTTCAAACCTCTTAGAGCATGATTCTACACTGAATCATATCTTATCTGTCAGGCAACAAATTCTGGGTTGCTTACGATTTTTGGCAGACAGTGGATTTTACCGTCTGATAGGAGATGCTCATGGCATAAGCAACCACGAAGTGTGTTTGAGTCAATCAACATGGAAGTGTATGATGAGGTAGAAAGATGGCCAAACAATATGCGGGAATTGGCGGCAGTTCATGCGCGTGACATCAGTAGGATGTCAAGTGTTGCTGCCTTCTTCGATGGATCTTTCATAAACATCAAAAGAAAGCTACATCTGCATTTGTTTTTAAGTTTAAATGCAGTTAAATAACATATTATCGTGTCTTTTTAGTACAATATTTCAACATCAACAGTCAACATTACGATTTCAGGACCTACGTCTGATGAGTTTCAATACATCGATCGCCATGGGGATCCGTCGATCAATGCCCTCTTTGTAGCTGGAGAGGAAAACATGGTACTTCTCACACAAATTCAGATAAGAGGAATAATACACATTCAACACTTTTGCGACCGTGATGAAACTGCCCTAAGCTGCAAGAGAAAATCGCTGACGATGCAACACTCCCGGTTGTCAACAACAGAAATGTGGGGGGGGGGAGAATAGAAGTACCGAAAATACGTTTTTCTTTTGCTCTGCACGATGGCCGGGAAGTGTGCACGATCCTCGAGTTCTACGAAAGTTCGTTCTTTTCGATTTGCTTGAAATGCAACAGTGGCGACCTTTCCCAGGAGGTGTCATTCTCCGGGATTCTGTATTCCCTTGTAACGATTGGCTGATAACACCAATCCGTAACCCTTTCAATGAACCTGAGGAAAGTACACTACCCACATAAAAAGCAAGGTCAAGTATTGAAAGGACCTTCGGAATTTTGAAGCAGAGGTGAGTAGGCCCACAAACACTGCTTTGTCTGATATCGTGTTAATTCATATCTAATTCCTTTACAGTTTTGTCAATTATTGAATGACATTTCTAGGCCTAAGTGCAACTTACATATTGTTTCATCATAAGCAGCTACCGTGATTCCTTTTTTTAATATTTTGTATTTCTTTTACAGATCTACAGTACTGAAATCCACTGTCAGAGTGTAGCCTGAATATTGATGTAACATGATTAAATGTTGCGTAGCTCTCCACAATCTCTGCCAAAAATTTCCAATTGCGAATAATGAGTGGCCTTGAGGTTGAGTCGGAAGATGAGACTTCGGATGGCAATGTTTTACCAGAGTATGAAATGAATGACAATTCATACAACAGGGGGGATGAACTTGTTCAGCATTTTTTGTGATTTACATGTAAGTTGTTATTGTTTTTCTTCCAAATCTCAATTGTGAATGTAGGACATTATGAGAAAACTTTGTATTTCCATATCATGTGTGTATATCCAAAGGTCATATTCCACATTTCTTTAATAAAAATCAGCAATCTTTTAATTTAACTCTCTTTAATTTCAACACCTCCAATTCCAACTTTTCGACTTGTAGCTGCAACTTCCTCTTTTTTAGCGATAAATTTCATCACTGTCTTTCAAAGTTGTTTCTCTGCAGCGTCTCTGTAACTTTGATTGATTATCCGACCGATTTTAATGAAAATGTGAGAATCGCTCTTTGAGATCTCATGGGTCATTTGATCAATCACACTCGTGTGAGGAACACACATTGATTCATCCACTTTCAAGCCTTCTACTACCGGCGATTCCTTCCCGAGTACTTTGATAACCAAATCATCAATTTCATCCATTGCTGCTGACTTGCCACCCGTTCTTTTTTTCTTATCCTTCTTCTCCTAAAAATAAAAGTTCCATTATTATAAAGATTCGTGACTTGGGTTGTAGGCCTATCAATAATAAAAGAGTTAAACTCACCAGAGTTCGTCCCCTTATGTTGCTACAAACAGTATCTCGCAGATGCACACAATCTTTTTTGTAACCATGACTATTCATTCTGAAATTTCAAAAAGAATTCTTAATCATATCAAACGACTGCAATATGCTTAACTGTGTCTGTATCTTACATCTCACGAATCTCCTCCCACGCATCTGCCTTCTTCTTCTTCTTTGCTTCTTTCATGTCATCAAATTTCCCAAAGGCAGTGGCTTTGCAATCGATTGTAGAAAAATCAGCGTTTTGATTTAGAAATTGAAAGTTTGATGGCACAATGCTACCGATGTACAGGTTTTCCTATACGACAACGGCAACTACCGAATCAAGAGCGGCACTTTAATTTCTAAAACGTTAAAAGATAAAATATTACGTCATTTCACAATTGAGAGCGACAACAATAAATAAACTGCAGCAAAATTGTTCAATTGTGTCTCTATCAGATTAGTGAGCGGTATTTCACGTGAAGAATAAATGATATCTATTCGGTTTGATCTAAAGCCCTATATAGATGTCTTCACATCTGCTAAATTAACTTATCAATATGGAGCGCCAGCGAATACCTTCTGATGTTAAACGCAGAATCATTATGGCTCACGAAGCCGGAGATGATTATAGTATTGAAGCCGCTCGAGTTCTCGGTGTAAAACGGGATACTGCGTATTCAATAGTACATCGTTATATACTTGAAGGAGTCATTGAGCGTCCCAGAGGAGGAAGACGACACCAAAAGATGGACGAAGATATGGCAAATAATGTGGTAGAGATTGTTGAATCCCAACCAGAATTCACGTTAGCCCAAATCAAAGCTGATCTACAAGCGCGGATGCCGGACAAGCCATCTGTCTCAATTCAAACTATCAGCACATGTCTGAGAAATCGTCTTATCTTCTTAAAGAAAATGGAGACTGTTCAAGTCAACCGCAATAGCCATGACATCAAAGTGGAAAGGCCGAGTATGCGAACTGGTATCTGCACACGATCAACGCAAACCATCCGCCAACATTTATTTTTGTGGACGAATCCGGATTTAATTTATGGATCAGTCGCACACGAGGTCGTGCCAGACGGGGAGAGCGAGCTGTCAGGATTGTTCATGGACCGCGCGGGCGGAATTTTACTCTCATCTTGGCGGTCTCTAATGAAGGTGTCGTCCATCATGAATTCTACGAAGCGGAACCTCCTGTGAGAGATTTAACTCCTGGCTGGAAGAAGCGTCCGTTGCGGCTGATGCTGGACCTCGTGTATTCGTCATGGATAATGCTCCGTGCCACAATAGAGCCCGTGAAGTCAGTTTGCGAGAGGGACACTCTATTAGGTACTAACCGCCCTACTCTCCATTTCTCAATATTGCAGAGAACGCGTTTTCCATGTGGAAAGCGGCTTTTAAGAGAGAAGTAGCTGAGATTCGTGAGCAGTTACACAACTACAATGGACAACAGCGGAATTTGACCTTACTGCAACTCGCCTCCCAAAACATGAATGCCATCACTGCAAATAAGATGTGAAGGTCTTCCAGACGTATGGGCAGATTGATGCCTAGACTAATTAATCGCGAGGATGTCTTACAAAACCATCAATGAATACAGGTTTTCCTACACGACAACGGCAACTACCGAATCAAGAGCGGCACTTTAATTTCTAAAACGTTAAAAGATAAAATATTACGTCATTTCACAATTGAGAGCGACAACAATAAATAAACTGCAGCAAAATAGTTCAATTGTGTCTCTATCAGATTAGTGAGCGGTATTTCACGTGAAAGAATAAATGATATCTATTCGGTTTGATCTAAAGCCCTATATAGATGTCTTCACATCTGCTAAATTAACTTATCAATATGGAGCGCCAGCGAATACCCTTCTGATGTTAAACGCAGAATCATTATGGCTCACGAAGCCGGAGATGATTATAGTATTGAAGCCGCGCGAGTTCTCGGTGTAAAACGGGATAATGCGTATTCAATAGTACATCGTTATATACTTGAAGGAGTCATTGAGCGTCCCAGAGGAGGAAGACGACACCAAAAGATGGACGAAGATATGGCAAATAATGTGGTAGAGATTGTTGAATCCCAACCGGAATTCACGTTAGCCCAAATCAAAGCTGATCTACAAGCGCGGATGCCGGACAAGCCATCTGTCTCAATTCAAACTATCAGCACATGTCTGAGAAATCGTCTTATCTTCTTAAAGAAAATGGAGACTGTTCAAGTCAACCGCAATATCCATGACATCAAAGTGGAAAGGGCCGAGTATGCGAACTGGTATCTGCACACGATCAACGCAAACCATCCGCCAACATTTATTTTTGTGGACGAATCCGGATTTAATTTATGGATCAGTCGCACACGAAGTCGTGCCAGACGGGGAGAGCGAGCTGTCAGGTTTGTTCATGGACAGCGCGGGCGGAATTTTACTCTCATCTTGGCGGTCTCTAATGAAGGTGTCGTCCATCATGAATTCAACGAAGCGGAACCTCCTGTGAGAGATTTAACTCCTGGCTGGAAGAAGCGTCCGTTGCGGCTGGGGCTGGACCTCGTGTATTCGTCATGGATAATGCTCCGTGCCACAATAGAGCCCGTGAAGTCAGTTTGCGAGAGGGACACTCTATTAGGTACTAACCGCCCTACTCTCCATTTCTCAATATTGCAGAGAACGCGTTTTCCATGTGGAAAGCGGCTTTTAAGAGAGAAGTAGCTGAGATTCGTGAGCATTACACAACTACACTGGACAACAGCGGAATTTGACCTTACTTGCAACTCGCCTCCCAAAACATGAATGCCATCACTGCAAATAAGATGTGAAGGTCTTCCAGACGTATGGGCAGATTGATGCCTATACTAATTAATCGCGAGGATGTCTTACAAAACCATCAATGAATACAGGTTTTCCTACACGACAACGGCAACTACCGAATCAAGAGCGGCACTTTAATTTCTAAAACGTTAAAAGATAAAATATTACGTCATTTCACAATTGAGAGCGACAACAATAAATAAACTGCAGCAAAATAGTTCAATTGTGTCTCTATCAGATTAGTGAGCGGTATTTCACGTGAGAAAAGAATAAATGATATCTATTCGGTTTGATCCAAAGCCCTATATAGATGTCATCACATCTGCTAAATTACCTTATCAATATGGAGCGCCAGCGAAGACCTTCTGATGTTAAACGCAGAATCATTATGGCTCACGAAGCCGGAGATGATTATAGTATTGAAGCCGCTCGAGTTCTCGGTGTAAAACGGGATACTGCGTATTCAATAGTACATCGTTATATACTTGAAGGAGTCATTGAGCGTCCCAGAGGAGGAAGACGACACCAAAAGATGGACGAAGATATGGCAAATAATGTGGTAGAGATTGTTGAATCCCAACCGGAATTCACGTTAGCCCAAATCAAAGCTGATCTACAAGCGCGGATGCCGGACAAGCCATCTGTCTCAATTCAAACTATCAGCACATGTCTGAGAAATCGTCTTATCTTCTTAAAGAAAATGGAGACTGTTCAAGTCAACCGCAATATCCATGACATCAAAGTGGAAGGGGCCGAGTATGCGAACTGGTATCTGCACACGATCAACGCAAACCATCCGCCAACATTTATTTTTGTGGACGAATCCGGATTTAATTTATGGATCAGTCGCACACGAGGTCGTGCCAGACGGGGAAAGCGAGCTGTCAGGATTGTTCATGGACAGCGCGGGCGGAATTTTACTCTCATCTTGGCGGTCTCTAATGAAGGTGTCGTCCATCATGAATTCAACGAAGCGGAACCTCCTGTGAGAGATTTAACTCCTGGCTGGAAGAAGCGTCCGTTGCGGCTGATGCTGGACCTCGTGTATTCGTCATGGATAATGCTCCGTGCCACAATAGAGCCCGTGAAGTCAGTTTGCGAGAGGGACACTCTATTAGGTACTAACCGCCCTACTCTCCATTTCTCAATATTGCAGAGAACGCGTTTTCCATGTGGAAAGCGGCTTTCAAGAGAGAAGTAGCTGAGATTCGTGAGCAGTTACACAACTACACTGGACAACAGCGGAATTTGACCTTACTGCAACTCGCCTCCCAAAACATGAATGCCATCACTGCAAATAAGATGTGAAGGTCTTCCAGACGTATGGGCAGATTGATGCCTATACTAATTAATCGCGAGGATGTCTTACAAAACCATCAATGAATACAGGTTTTCCTACACGACAACGGCAACTACCGAATCAAGAGCGGCACTTTAATTTCTAAAACGTTAAAAGATAAAATATTACGTCATTTCACAATTGAGAGCGACAACAATAAATAAACTGCAGCAAAATAGTTCAATTGTGTCTCTATCAGATTAGTGAGCGGTATTTCACGTGAAGAATAAATGATATCTATTCGGTTTGATCCAAAGCCCTATATAGATGTCTTCACATCTGCTAAATTAACTTATCAATATGGAGCGCCAGCGAATACCTTCTGATGTTAAACGCAGAATCATTATGGCTCACGAAGCCGGAGATGATTATAGTATTGAAGCCGCTCGAGTTCTCGGTGTAAAACGGGATACTGCGTATTCAATAGTACATCGTTATATACTTGAAGGAGTCATTGAGCGTCCCAGAGGAGGAAGACGACACCAAAAGATGGACGAAGATATGGCAAATACTGTGGTAGAGATTGTTTGAATCCCAACCAGAATTCACGTTAGCCCAAATCAAAGCTGATCTACAAGCGCGGATGCCGGACAAGCCATCTGTCTCAATTCAAACTATCAGCACATGTCTGAGAAATCGTCTTATCTTCTTAAAGAAAATGGAGACTGTTCAAGTCAACCGCAATAGCCATGACATCAAAGTGGAAAGGGCCGAGTATGCGAACTGGTATCTGCACACGATCAACGCAAACCATCCGCCAACATTTATTTTTGTGGACGAATCCGGATTTAATTTATGGATCAGTCGCACACGAGGTCGTGCCAGACGGGGAGAGCGAGCTGTCAGGATTGTTCATGGACCGCGCGGGCGGAATTTTACTCTCATCTTGGCGGTCTCTAATGAAGGTGTCGTCCATCATGAATTCTACGAAGCGGAACCTCCTGTGAGAGATTTAACTCCTGGCTGGAAGAAGCGTCCGTTGCGGCTGGGGCTGGACCTCGTGTATTCGTCATGGATAATGCTCCGTGCCACAATAGAGCCCGTGAAGTCAGTTTGCGAGAGGGACACTCTATTAGGTACTAACCGCCCTACTCTCCATTTCTCAATATTGCAGAGAACGCGTTTTCCATGTGGAAAGCGGCTTTCAAGAGAGAAGTAGCTGAGATTCGTGAGCAGTTACACAACTACACTGGACAACAGCGGAATTTGACCTTACTGCAACTCGCCTCCCAAAACATGAATGCCATCACTGCAAATAAGATGTGAAGGTCTTCCAGACGTATGGGCAGATTGATGCCTAGACTAATTAATCGCGAGGATGTCTTACAAAACCATCAATGAATACAGGTTTTCCTACACGACAACGGCAACTACCGAATCAAGAGCGGCACTTTAATTTCTAAAACGTTAAAAGATAAAATATTACGTCATTTCACAATTGAGAGCGACAACAATAAATAAACTGCAGCAAAATAGTTCAATTGTGTCTCTATCAGATTAGTGAGCGGTATTTCACGTGAAGAATAAATGATATCTATTCGGTTTGATCCAAAGCCCTATATAGATGTCTTCACATCTGCTAAATTAACTTATCAATATGGAGCGCCAGCGAATACCTTCTGATGTTAAACGCAGAATCATTATGGCTCACGAAGCCGGAGATGATTATAGTATTGAAGCCGCTCGAGTTCTCGGTGTAAAACGGATACTGCGTATTCAATAGTACATCGTTATATACTTGAAGGAGTCATTGAGCGTCCCAGAGGAGGAAGACGACACCAAAAGATGGACGAAGATATGGCAAATACTGTGGTAGAGATTGTTGAATCCCAACCGGAATTCACGTTAGCCCAAATCAAAGCTGATCTACAAGCGCGGATGCCGGACAAGCCATCTGTCTCAATTCAAACTATCAGCACATGTCTGAGAAATCGTCTTATCTTCTTAAAGAAAATGGAGACTGTTCAAGTCAACCGCAATAGCCATGACATCAAAGTGGAAAGGGCCGAGTATGCGAACTGGTATCTGCACACGATCAACGCAAACCATCCGCCAACATTTATTTTTGTGGACGAATCCGGATTTAATTTATGGATCAGTCGCACACGAGGTCGTGCCAGACGGGGAGAGCGAGCTGTCAGGATTGTTCATGGACCGCGCGGGCGGAATTTTACTCTCATCTTGGCGGTCTCTAATGAAGGTGTCGTCCATCATGAATTCTACGAAGCGGAACCTCCTGTGAGAGATTTAACTCCTGGCTGGAAGAAGCGTCCGTTGCGGCTGGGGCTGGACCTCGTGTATTCGTCATGGATAATGCTCCGTGCCACAATAGAGCCCGTGAAGTCAGTTTGCGAGAGGGACACTCTATTAGGTACTAACCGCCCTACTCTCCATTTCTCAATATTGCAGAGAACGCGTTTTCCATGTGGAAAGCGGCTTTCAAGAGAGAAGTAGCTGAGATTCGTGAGCAGTTACACAACTACACTGGACAACAGCGGAATTTGACCTTACTGCAACTCGCCTCCCAAAACATGAATGCCATCACTGCAAATAAGATGTGAAGGTCTTCCAGACGTATGGGCAGATTGATGCCTATACTAATTAATCGCGAGGATGTCTTACAAAACCATCAATGAATATTACGGTAGTCGTTTTGTTTCATAATGGAATAAAAAATTTCAAGATTATCAAAACTTTTTTGTATTGACTTACCTTTTCGTAAAAAAAGTTTTTAATGACTTACTGTATTACCTTTATGAATTAAAAAAATTATCAAAACTTTTTGTAATGACTTATCTGTTAAATGAAATATAATTGAATATGAAAGGCCGTTCATGATTTCAGGTTGCCGTTCATTAAACTTATAAATCCATTAATAAACTCACTTATTATCACTACCGATTAAAAACAATATCATTCAATTGAAAACGCTGCTGATTAACAGAAATACCGTTGTTTCATCTTAAAACGTATTCTTTAATCTGATAGTCGGATTGTCGAACTGGAAAACCTGTATTCATCTCGTCCGAACAATGCGATCATAGATATCTGTCATTTCTTTTGTTAGAACCACAGAATTAGACCGGTCGTCTCTTCTTCTGTTTGACTAGAAGGGAAGCATTGGAACATGTACCGCTAATGAAATGGCACAATCTCCTGACTAAATACCATAGCAATCGAACAGTGACCAGCCAGTTCAACATTAAACACGCCAAATTGTGCAAAGTTTCAGTGAATGTTATCAACCGGATCACACAGCAAAGAGACGCAGTCGATGTCAAGTTCTACAGAGAAGTTTGTAAACGTTTTTTCATGCGCCTGCTAACTTTTTTAAAAATGATCGGAGGGCCCAACATTATCGAGAAAACTTTTGCGCAATGATCTGAATGCTTCGAATCTGAAGGAATCGTGGCGATCGGAGCATTTTGAAGGAGTTCAGAGCAATCCGCAGGTGGCGCACGACTATTTTTCCTACCTCTGTAAGGCATTAAAAATTTCTTTTTGCCCACTTATTAAGTTCCTGTATGTGCCATTTGTTTGAATCAGTTAGTAGTTCTAGCAAAGTGACACAGATAAACAATCTAATTCTGTGGTTAGAACAATTGCTTCACCTATCGTTTTATAGAGGTGATCGCGACTGACACAGGTTGAAGTAGCTGACAAACCTAGGAACTTCTATTTCTAGAAGCTGATATCTAGCAGTCGATGATGAAACCGACTTTATTAGAACAGATAATTATTAGCATTTTAATTGTAGAATTATCAACTAAAAGCTCCTAGCAATGGTGAAACAGGCTACAAATTGCTCAAAGAAGCCATGTGGGTGATACATAGGATGATGGGAATTCAGGACGAATTGTTGCATATGTATCAATTACATCTCAGGGACGTAAGTACGCACGCAAGTAAGATAACAGTAGGTAAATAAGTTAATAGTTAACCAATAAGTTTCATGCAATAAAGATTAAAGATGAATTCTCGCATGCGATTAAATAAACAAACGACGACTTTAGGAGCTTCTCTGGATTATACATAACTGAGCTTTGATACCGGAAATGGAAGTGAATCAGGAGAGTGGATGTCGCACACCACCAGAGCACAATAGTGACGAACATTGCTATGAAACTCAGCATGGGGTTCATTGTCAGCTGAATTAGCGCACAGTATCCCAAATGCTATTTAATGAGCCCCACAGCTTTAGATAGCCGCACCGGAATCGGCAGGATGTACCAGCGCGGGAGAGTCGAGTCAAGGAGAATTGCGGGTTTCAACGTTATCCGCATGGTGTACAGATGGCACGGGATTTGAATGGCGTTGGATGAACGATCGGGTTAGGTGTAGGTCAGTTCCGAACCTAGCTGAATCCCACATCTCAAGTTGTGTTCAGGTTACGGTGGTATAAACCCTCGACCGTGCATCTTTCTCTATGGATTCTACAACACAACTAAAGACAGATTGGAGCAAATATTGTCTGTCATGTGGAAAAAAGTGAAATTTTGTCTTCCCCCTGCCATACATCCAGAAGAATACAAGACTACCACGGCTACTCAAGAATTGCTGAAAATGTACTCGCGTTTCATGCTCTCCATTCAATGTCAAATTCACGGGATGTGACGTTGTCTCATTTTTCATTGGGAAAGGGAAAAAGACCGCATGAGAGAGATGGAATGTATGGGTCCCTGAGATATCTACTGTCTTTGCTAAGCTAAGTCAACGCCCTTCCACAACCAAAGATTTGTAGTGTCCTTGTATGACAGATCCAATGAAGCCTCTTCGGTGAATGAAGCAAGGCCTGAACTCTTTGCGCGAAAACAGAGGACCCATGGTTGCATTCCCCCATCCAGAGCTGCACTTGTTGAACATGTCAAACGTGCAACTTATCAAGGTGGTCATGTTTGGCACCAGGCTCTGGTCAAACAGCCGCAACAGTCTAGTCCTTGAGAATGGGGATGGTCGAGCGAAGGTCACTGAAAAGTGTACTGGACAAGTTTGGAGCCAATAGCGAAGTGTTGCCCGAAACTGACGAGCTGCGGATGTAAGATAGAATACCAAGAAATGTGTAAGTGCTGTTTTGGACTCGATTGCTCACCAACAAGAATTGAATGACTTACGAGAATGCTGCATGACCTTTTATTAGGCGATTGTCTTTTACGAGTATTTGAAGTGCTCGGCGTGTGCATTGATAGATGCGTCATGTCTACAATTAATCTTTACAATGAATGTTTACATAGCGTAATTTCCGAGTGACATATATCTCATTGCTTTGTCAGTTTTTGTAATGCATTTACATTAATTTTTGTGATGTATTTTTTATCTCGTCTATTAGTTTTATATTGAAATTCTGTTGAGAGTATACTTTGTTCACTAAATACAACATCCATATGTTTTAGTTGTAATTCAAAACTAAATATTGTTGTAAAATTACGAAAGTTCTGCAGTTTACTGCAGACCACAAATCATTTCTGTTTTGTTTTGAAATTGAGTTTAAAGTATACCAAAAGCTGATGAGCAGTGGCTGCGAAATAGTACGTCAAAACAGGTGTGGTAGTACGTCAAACGGACTTGATTTCTTACTTTTAATGTCTAATGTGTACTGCAACTGACAAAGATTCAATGACTTCTGGACTGGCCCATTACCATTGATTCATTTTTTATCAAAGGTTTACGTTGGCAGATGTCTAATGCATGCGAATATATTGCAATTTATATCTCATTCTTTCGTTCTTAGATTTAATAAATCCATTAGCACTAATTTTGTTGTTAACATTTTTGTTAACAAAACATTGCTTCGAGAGTATGATTGTTCCTGTGAACAATTGTCTGCACATGACATCTCTTTTGTTAAAAAATTGCATTTTTGCAGTGTCATGAATAAATTATCTATCACTTTCGTCACTCAAATATTTTGTTTTTCTTCGCTGACATCAACGATGAGGACAGATCTATGAAAGAAAATTGAACTTGGCAGATCAGACTTATGGGATAGTCTTATCAGTGTCGTAAAATACTCATAACCTATCAATTTGATGGGTGATGATCAATAAATAAGTGTTACCGGTACATCAATCTTGAGTAAATTTTCATAAAATCAATCAATCAGATCGATACTGATCAATAAATCGATCGTATCTGTCTTGCAGTTGCATGCATAATGACTTAGACAAATAATTCGTGTTCTACGCAAAATTTTGCGCTAGGATGACTGTTCACAATTGTTTTAGAGTGATTTTCTATGGAATCAATCAGATCGATACTGATCGATATCTCTTAAAAATATTGATTTTTCATCGTGGCCAACTTCTTTTTCTGAAACAGAACATCAAACTGTATATCAATATCAATTTTTATGCTTGTATCACAAACTGAACGATTTTGCTGAAAAATGGATTGTACATGTAGCTGCTCCACTACTCTGAGGATTTCGCATATTTTGAGAAAAGCGCTACGGGGCAGACTTTGAAATGCATGTCATGGCTTAAAATAATTTTCTTCAATAAAATCTTGCAATTAGTTCAGCAGATAAATTTCAATGACAAGTCATAACCTGGCTTCGATAAATCCCTTGTCATGTGTTGTCAGTGTTAGCTTAAATTATTGATAATGGCTTCATCTGCAGTGGTATGATATCCTCTGATTATCTCATACTCTGCTATCAAGTCAATGCATATTGTTGCTTTAATGTTCAATTTTGGTATTGCGCAATGAAAATTCATTTCGAATGAGATTTGCAATTATCAGAGTGCTAAACTAGCCGCCATTAAAGTATTCCTCCCGCGACAGTCATTATCAGGGATATTCGAACCATATTTGAAGTGGTATTAAAATGTTGAATTTCAAAGGCAGTTTCTGTCGTGCAAAGCAATGGAAGTGGCCAGTAAAGCATCTCTAAATATCTGTTCAAATTATTATTATCAATCATTCAATATCAGTCGCAAAAGATGTGCAGATGGTTGGTCCAGAACATACGACTCCAGGTTATCTTCACATGTCGCTCAACACCGCTTACATGTGGTGTCAATTTGCAGGATCAAGTTGTCATAGCTGCTGTGATCAGTGTATAAATCACAGAATTAGATTGTTTAAGCGCATCACTTTGCCAGAAGTGCAAGCTGATTCTAAACGTTGTCACATGCAGGAACTTACTAAGTGGACAAAAGGAAATTTTTAATGCCTTACAGAGATAGGAAAAATATTCGTGCTTCGCTGTGGACTGTTATGAATTCCTTCAAAATGCTCCGATCGCCACGATTCCTTCAGATTCGAAGCATTCAGATCATTGCGCAAAAGTTTTCTCGATAATGTTGGGCCCTCCGATCATTTTTAAAAAAGTTAGCAGGCGCATGAAAAAACGTTTACAAACTTCTCTGTAGAACTTGACATCGACTGCGTCTCTTTGCTGTGTGATCCGGTTGATAACAGTCACTGAAACTTTGCACAATTTGGCGTGTTTAATGTTGAACTGGCTGCTCACAGTTCGATTGCTATGGTATTATGTCTGCAGATTGTGCCATTTCATTAACAGAGGGCTTATGATTGAAGTCCCCATCCAGAGCTGCACTTGTTCAACATGTCAAACATGCAACTTATCAAGTTGCATTAGCCTTACATTATTATTTCATTAACGCTACATATTCGAATGCTTTCTTTCTAGTTAAACAGAAGAAGAGACGACCGGTCTAATTCTGTGGGATAAATAGTTAGTCACGATTGTGACTACCGATATGAAGACCAGACAGGATTTTGTTTTCAATGGCTGTCAAAGCATGATTCTAATACGACAATGACAATATAGTCCGGCAGCCAGAACGAGTTTCTGCAGGGAACGAGGCCGAAAGTGAGACTTTCACAGAATGATGAACATCCTATGCCTACTACGAATCTGCACGTCTGCCGAGTTCTAGTGAGTTCTTCTTCTTGTCAAACAGGATCAAAGAAAAACACGTGTACATCCAGTGGACGCACATTGCAGTTTTTGGCTGAAATAAAATTTTCTAAGTTTCCTCATATAATTTGATAAGTATTAACTCCAGAGTCATAATTTTTGACATGGAATGTCTTCAGGTCATTTCCTATGATGTGCATGTGCTATTATCATGCCTCTGATCGACAATGTATGTGAGAAGGTGGTTGAATGTGGATACAGTTGCTCAAAATGTTTGTTTGCCGATATTAAGAGGCTCGTTAAATCTAGATGTGTTTAGCTTTATAGACAGGGGTGCATGAACATGAAAGGAATTACCTGAAGACATTTCATGCCAAAAATTATGGATCTAGACTGAGTACTTTTCGTTCAATCAGAGAAAACATAGAAAATTTCAATTTAACCAAGAACTGCAATGTGCGTCCCATTGGATTTACACGTGTTTTTCTTTGATCCTGTCTGACAAGAAGAGGAACTCACTAGAACTCGGCAGACGTGCAGATTTGTAGTAGACATAGGATGTGCATCATTCTGTGAAAGTCTCATTTTCGGCCTCGTTCCCTGCAGAAACTCGTTCTGGCTGTCGGACTAATAGATGCGAATGTACGCCGACTTTCAATTTTAAGTCTTTGTCAAGATCGGATCGTCTAGTTGTCTAGCTTGGTGCTCAGATGCATTGTCTATCCTAAAGATTTTGACATTCTCTCCCAGTGACATCCTTTCTCACGGTATGTCAGGAGAGGCGGTTTTATTTTGGAAATTTCCAATTTATCTCAGCGGCTTCTGGTGTATTTTTAAATGCAAATTTAGAAAATCATAGTTTACAAATCACGCGATTAGCCCTGTAGGAGAAAACGACGAAAATTCAAAATGATGGACAGAAAAACCAAAACTGCATTCTGATGCTGGACTAAAAAATATCCTATCTATTTCGTAAGCAATTTTCTATGTAAATTGGCCCTCTCTTTTCAAAAATAATAGCGAAAATCATACGATTAGCCTTTCTGAGAAAATGTCGAAAATTGAAAACGACGAACATAAAATCGAGATTGCATTTTAGGACTATATTGTGACAATTCTCAATTGTTTCGTCAGCACCTTTCTATGTAATTTTACCCGCTCTTTTCAGTTATTACTGTTGAAATATTATATGGCTAATCCGTTTCGAGAAATGATGAATGTTCAAAATGACGGACATAAAACCAAAACCAAAACTTGTCTTCGATTTACATGCATGCATTATGCATTCATAACAAGTCTTGCTTGGAAGTCCTGACAGGTTCTCTAGAAGGCTTGATATTCTTAATCTCCTGTTTGTGTACAAACCAACATATAAGAATAAGTGGTCTACATCAGATTGATCAGGCCTGTAATCTCGTATGATGTTGAATCAGACTGTAGAGAATATCAAGTCCAGCACTTCTGGAAGTCATTAGCCTCAACATGGACGCATTCAGAAGGTCCTGCGCATTCAGTGTGCATCTTTCATGCCCTAACCCCACTTAAATTCCCGCTCTCCTCTGATTTGAAAAATACCCACCCACACGACCCCACCTGTGAATGTCATGCATGCCGTGAAACCTACCTATATTTTCGGAGAAATAAATTGGTCAATGATTATAAATTATGATGATATAGCCGCTTATTCTATAATTACAGCTAGGCTATAGACGGCTGTATTTATTTTGACGGATTTCTAAAGTTATGTCGAAGTTTAGTTACGTATCTAAATGATTGTTATTTACAATACCACACTGAAAATTATGCACATTAAATGCACTGGAAAGCACCCTTGTGCGTAAAAAGAGATTGATTCTTGCATGGAATACGCCTACTTCCAAAGCATAGGTGAAACGTGGAAGATTTTCAAAAGCAGCCGTTGAAGTGGTCTCTAAATACCCAAGTAACTTCAAATGGTTATAACGAAGATTGGTGACTTGCAGATGTCCAAGGAATTCAAATTATTAGGAGAATTCAGAAAAACAGCAATTTGAGAGTGACATTACTAAACTTTATAATAATCAAGTAGAATCAGCAAGGATGCGGGGTTGGAGTCCCGGGGGTCCTATCATTTTTGCCGGACTCCGGCCTATAACTCGACTCAAAATATAATACAAACAAATTACTTGTCCTCGTGCATAGCTGTCAACTTTCTCCGTCAAACAAAAGTACAGAGACGGTAGTGCATGCAAAGCTTGTAATAGTTGAGGGAATGAACCATGATAGTGAAAAAAGGATTGTCTTTTCAATCGGTGATTTAGTAGAGAAGACAAGCCTTCCTAGCCTCGATCAGACCTACGCACCAAAGGTCTCGTCAGAGACAAAAGTAAAATACTAGTTTGTTTGAGAACATTACCTCTTGCCCTCACGTTAATCGTGTGTGATGGCTCCTCCAAAGCGCATATTGAACTCAAAAGTGTTCTTGTATATTTTGGAGAATGATGGGGGATTTTCCTGCCTGGTAGACTGGAGAAAACCCGTGTGAAGCACACAGGAACAAGATAGGAGGAGCCCAGTCGCATGCATCCAACTTAAAGCGACATTTGACAAACTTTCATCGAAAATGATTGATAATTGATACAGCAATGATCACTGAAGATAGGTTTAGGTAAGTCTGTAATGATCTATGATGTAGGTTACCAGTTTTTTTAAAAAAACTAGGCTTTATGTACTTGTCACCCGGAGTCGGAGTCCGACTCTGCATCCTTGCTACATAATATTTGATTTTCTAACTTTCCATTCAATCAATTCATGGCAAATAGATGATCATGATATGACTCGAAGCCTCATATTTGTTAAATGCTGCACTCTTACTGAAGTTTAATACGTTTTGTCTGAACTTAGAAGCAATCACACAAAATGTTTACAAAAATGGGGAATTTAAAACTTTCAAAAAACTTCTTGTCAAGCGCAACGAATTTTTGTGAAAGTGCGCTAAAACTGAAAGTCACAATCGTAGGTCATGAAGCTTAATTTTACGAGAACCACAGCAAAAATGCAACTCGGAGTTGATTCCCCTCCTCCCCAGAATGGTTGGGGTTGCACCACGGTCTCTCGCGAGGTATTTCCGTCAGATATCTCGTGTCTGGAAGTTCTGCCTACTTTAGCTCTTTCTTTCCCCTGTATTATGCACTCTAGTTGTCTGTGCAAAACTTGAATACATCCTTTTTCCAACACAGCTATTTGTAATCTTGCATGCGGAATAATCTGAGTTTAGAAAATAAGAAAGAATGTTGAGAGAGGACAATGTATCAAATTGACGTCGACATGTTTTCTACAAAGACACGCGCGAATAGTAACATCCTCTTCTTATCTTTTGCTAAATTCTCTTAGAAACTTCAGATGGAGAGAAAATTGTTACAAGTCAGACAAAATGTGAAGTTTTTCCATCTTAGTCCTCCTTTGATCTTCGATAATGCATTTTCTATATTAAAGATGTTTTAACGGTCGAGGGCAACTATGTGACATTTTCAAGTGAAATTGAGACTCGCGACAGAGTCTGTCAAATAATCATCGATTAACTATCAGGTTACTCTTTTATCTCATGTTTAGCTGAAAGATTGTATCCCCTTTGCTACAGCTCAATGACAGAGAAGTGAAAGGGAATTATCTGATTGAATTTGACTCTAATGCATTCATTGACTGCGCTCACAAGTGTACAGATGGAAAGATGTTGCTCCTTCTCTTTGAGGAAAAACAAAAGCGAAGTTCCTGATCGAATCTTTGTGTAATAATGAAGTTAATGGACAGACAGAGTCAGTGTTAGAAGGCGTGAGATGCATAGTGTGCGATGGCTTAGTCATATGGCGGACCATCTATGCGGCTTAGTTTGTTGAGAACCTTTCTATATGCACCGCGTGACCTAATTTCTCGTGACATTCACTTACAGCGCATATTCAGAGTATTCCCCAGACATCTTTAGATTTGGCTCACTTGTAGATCGAATTTCTGACCTATTTCGAGTCGTTCTTTCCATAGATCTACCTTAGCAACGTCATTCTAGCTTCTGTGTAAGCTTCTACGAGCCGCATCAATTATCAAGGACTTTCATAACTATTTGAATTGTCGAATCATTTCATCTGTTGTTAGAATGCTCTGTATTTGAAAAATTATATTATAGCTTTCAATCTGATCTGATACGGCAGATGTGCAGTTTTGTAGTAGTCAAAGGGCGAACAGCCACTTCCGGTGCGAACTCGTTCACTGTACAATTTCGTGGTAGTTCCCGGGCTACAAACTGAAACACAATTACAAGAGTAAGATCACAGATCCTTGGAAATTTAATCGAAAAATAAGAAGTGGAGCATATTGACAGTAAAAGAACCACGTCTACAGAAACACGTTCTCCTTCAGGAGAAAGACGAAAATCCTGTGCGATCCTTCTTGTGCAATAAAAGTATTAACAGTCGGTCATTATAAAAATGAGGAAATGTGGGATGACTGATTTCTTGAATTTTCCGGAGAGAGTCAATTTATTCATTAATGCGTACTTCTCAGTGTTATCACATTTGCAGCAAGTGCAAAGGATTATTCTACGAGATCTTTTTTGAAATGTCTTTCTGTTTAATATCTTGCTTCAGAGCTGAAACTACCAGAGTGTCGTGCAATACAATAAAATACTATGAAGAGCTGAGATAAAAACAATCCACAATTCTTGAAGAAAACATTTCAAAACTTTATGCAGATGCACTCTTCTGTTACAAAATAGAAGCATGTTTTAAAAATGTGAGCATTTGATTTTACATGGTATTATGATATTAGAATGTACATAATATTTTCTCAATTAAATGTCGAGTATTTAACCGAAACCAGATCACACATACTGTGTGACAACATGATTTATCTAATAACTTTTTCCACTGCCGACTAGACAAAAATGATGTACAATATGATATATTATCCTGATAACATGATGCATTAAGGTACATGGATATCGAAAATGGGCTTTTGAATCAACATTTTTCGACCTGCTTCTTGTTGAACATTTAAATAATATTTGTCACCGGTTAATCATGTCCATAATTGCAACCGGCACATGCACCGCAAGAGCAATAAAATTACTGAAACATGCAATAGTTGTAGATTCTTCTCTCCGTTATATTTGACGAGAAATGACATTAACCGTAAATCTTTACGAAGCACATGGACAGACACCGCTGTAGCCATTGTCAATCACGAGGAGTCGTTATCGTTTACGTACCATGACAGCATATCTCTACAATGTGAAAATGTTTTAATGTGCATTTCTGTTCTAGTCTTTTATTATATATTATTGAGTGTCGGATTTTATGGCTACAGCTAAAGCTCGAAGCGGGCCCGGGCCGGTCTTGGCCCTGTGATATGTAGAAGGGCCTATCCGGGCCGGTATTTATTATGTCTGAAATTAAAAATATTTTCCTCGTTTGATCACTTGAATTCTTTGAATCAATTCATTTGATGGCTTATCAACATAACTCTTAAGTAATAAAATGAAATAAATACCTACAAAAAAGTCATAAAAATGCTTTCTCGATAAAATCCTGTGTAAGGAGCTTTCTGCCATTATCTGAGTCAGGACATCTATTACATGGATTATATAATTAAGGATTAGTTTTAGTCAAGCAGCTGTTGTTGCTTTTCGACTCTACTGTAAATTTGATTTCTTTAGTTAATTGAAATGTGTCAACTATATTACGTGGAGATAATATTAAACAACAATCCATAGACGATTAGCAAGTAACATCAAAATCAATTAGGATAATCCTGAACACATTGAGCACAGAAAACATCTTCAATTAATGAAAATGGAGCTATCTGAGAGACGATGAAGTTCATGGTTCCTTCAGCATTTCGGTGAGAACATGACCGCAGCGGAATACAATCAATTCCGTTAATTCTATCAAACCTGCTTCATCCACAAGAATTATCAGCTTTCTCATTCCTGGCAATTTTGATGCCCATTAGATAATGTCTATCAATAAGTGTAACCTTTTGATCTGCAATTTGTTGACTTGAGGCTTCTAGATAAATTAACAAGGTAACAAACGATGGACGGAGCTACTTACGGAGAGATAAATCAGAATTCTTTGACAATCACAGAAATTGCTGAACTAAACGCAAATCTGTTCATCGGAAGTTTGACACGAATACAAATCGCTGCATTATTTTGTAGTAAATTAATAAAATTGCCACTCTTCTGTAGATTGCTATGCACAGCAGAGACGTGCGTTCAATTGATATTGATTTTCCTTTGGATCAAGAGGAAAACCCGACCTGTACAGATCCTGAAATTCATTTATGCGGCCCTCCTCTTGACGCTGCATCGTACAATAGAATTGGCAAAAGGAATTAACTATTTTCTAAATGAAACTAGCAGCATTTCATGTCTTACTACCCTGTTCTGCTACTGTATAGAAAAAAGGAAGATAGTTACGCATTCTAGTTTAGTAATATAAATTTATCTGACTAGATCTAGAAGTTATTGTACTTTGATCTTCGTTAAAATTGTAAAATTTAAAATATGGTCTTTTGACGCACTTTTATTTTTACAGTAGAATTTTTTGTCCCGGCAATATTCCCTTCTTTTCCATTTAAATCGAGTTCGTTATATCGGATTCGGCTATCGGCGATTCGCCTATATGGCGAATTTTCGCTGTCCCTGACTGAAAAAAGTTCGTTTATAACGGCGGGATTTCCTAGAATCCTCAAGTGATGTGTTTTGCTAGAAGAGGTCCTAGGAATGACCTGTATATGTGGACGTGGATGGCTGTAGATTCTGTTTGGACTATCGATTCTAACTATTTCTGAGTGGCATGTGAATTTAGATTCTTCTGCAATTAATCTCGATCATGTTTGGGGTTTCATAAAATTGTAGAATCTAGCAGACCGAGCGAAGATAAGTAGTTTTAGTTTTCGACACTGTATCTCACTGATAATTCTCACATATTAGTTTTTCATTCGACGTGATGATTGCATTGTTAACGCTCTTCACCTACGTGCTATTGTCAGACTGACTTTGAGGACTGTTGCGTCATCACAAAGGAGCTCGATGCATGTCCTCTCTCGTTGCGTCATCAAAGGAGCTCGATGCATGTCTCTCTCTAGACAGAAAAATCAAAGGCGGGGGGGGGGCTCGCCACCCCATCCATCTCTATGGTTTCGCCTGCAGGTGACTCTTAGTGCGTCTTGATTGACTTAGATTGGCTGGCTTGCCTGCACGTGACTCTTAGCTGCTTCTTGATTTATGCTTTATCTTCTTGGTTTTGTGTTCATATAAGGCAGGGTAAGCATGGTAGGCTGGAAGAAGTTTCAATCTTCTGGATTCAAAAAGCATACTCAGTTTTTGACAACATAGTGATATTCCGGTTTGCGATACCTTACTGTTGCCAAGATTCAGTTCAGAAAGGCACAATTTTTAGATATCTATTGAATACATAGACAACAATTACATGTACATGTACTGTACATGTTGGACAATAAGTCAATATGTACATGTATTTAAGTATAGCAACGCAATAATTCATGAGTCAATACGCGTATATACATTGTATGATGCATGGCATGATCTCAGAGCTCGTGTAGATTTCACAAAACTTCAAAATTCAGGGAGTTCGCATATATCGGCGGTTCGCGTATATCGGCGGTTTTCGTCTGTCCCTTGAGGCGCCGATATATGCGAATTCTACTGTATTAACTTTGAAAGATATTTCACCGATCCGGCCTTGTCAATCAAACACAAATGAATGATCGGGTTTGAAATTTGTGCATACTGTATATACAGCAGATCATAGATTATGATGGATCTGAGAGTAACGAACTGTAAAAACATTAAATATCATTGCACACTTTGACACAATTTGATGTCTATCAATTTCTTTGGATGGATAGACTTGGCAAATTTGGCTGGTTCCATTCAGTCTTATTGTTGACAATAAGTTTTGATGTTCTCTTTGCATTTCTTTCAAAATTTCTGCACCTTCCGCAATTTGTCTTTTCATCGCATTATTGTGGTATATTCCCGTCACATTCATAATAAATTCTTGATTTTCTCAGCCAAGCTGTTTTTTGCAATGTCTCCATAATACAGATGGTTCCTGCTTTTCTACCAATTGTCTCATATGTTCATTTCCTCTCATCTTTGCGTTTCTTGATGTTTCACCTACATATACTACGTGACACTTCTTATATTTAAAAGCAGGAAACATCTGCATTGTGGAGACATTGCAGAAAACAGCATGGCTGAGAAAATCAAGAATTTATTATGAATGTGACGGGAATATACCACAATAATGCGATGAAAAGACAAATTGCGGAAGGTGTAGAAATTAGAAAGAAATGCAAAGAGAACATCAAATTAATCAACAATAAGACTGAATGGAACCAGCCAAATTTGCCAAGTCTATCCATCCAAAGAAATTGATAGACATCAAAGTGTGTCAAAGTGTGCAATGATATTTAATGTTTTTATAGTTCGTTACTCTCAGATCCATCATAATCTATGATCTGCTGTATATACAGTATGCACAAATTTCAAACCCAATCATTCATTTGTGTTTGATTGACAAGGCCGGATCGGGGAAATATATTTCAAAGTTAATAATAATAAAAGTGCGTCGAAAGACCATATTTTGAATTCCACAATTTTAACGAAGATCAAAGTACAATAATTTCGAAGTCTTTTTTCACCAGAATGAAAATATTAACAGAAAATAAGATATAGAAATTGTATTACTTTTTAGGGCCGTAGCTCCATCAGACCCGTAGAAACTAATCAGTTTATTTAATGCATTAGACCTCGACAATTTCACAGTGACTTTGAGTCAAGAGTTCATTGCATTGTTATAAGGCTTTCTTTTTGCCCTTATAGTTTACTGAGATTTGAAGCAAGGAAAAAGGCCAATGATTGAACTTAACGCAATTATTGGTGAAGTGAAAGGAAAATTACGGCATTTATCTGATCAAAGAAAATCAGTGCTGCTTCATTGAGTCAATTCACTAAATCAATGTCTTAAGTAAAGATCTCTTCAATAAAGAAAACTTCGACATCTTGTTTGCGCTCAAAATTTGCGTTGTGAAGCTGTATTCTTATGGCACCGTTGTGTTTGAGGAACGAAGAGCAAGTTTGAAGAGGTGAATATTAATTGAAGATGCTGAAATTGCTGAAGAACAACTGCGTATTCATTTGGTTAAATATCACGATCATTTTCTCAGACACGCAAGCGAACGAGTTCGAAACCTGTACGCATACCTCTATTGTTAGACAAATCTGGAAACATGCGAACACAATTTTGTTTGAACACACGAAATACTGAAATCTTCCATAGTACTGATGAATTTTTAACCCGATGCAAAGTTAGGTGAAGACTTCGTGTGTGGAAAGCGTTAGAGGAACTGCAATTCGATCAACATTAACGATAAAATGGAATTAATCTTCTATTTTCATCGATTTATATTTTTTGGATGTGCGAGTTGTTTTCAGGTTTGTGGAAATTTACAAGTAATGTACAATCGAAATTTTGCCATTATTGAAGCTTCCAAAAAAAGAAAATGCTGCATCCAGGGCCTAAATGTTTATGACATAATGATCATTTAAGTAATACCCATCAGCGATGAACCTCCCTGTTTCAAGGACTTTTGATAGCTCCCAAAGTCGCAAAGCAATATAGACAGAATGCAGTCTTAACACAGAGATAGATTCATTTGCGTGTCGGTTAGTCTAGAGTGGACATAATCCTATTCGAGCCATTGTATGTATGCAACGGTAGAAAGAGACAAAAATTGACATAAGACACCAGCCTCTCTTTGACTTGTGTGATTGGCCAAGCGCGTGCATAACAGAAGCAGCTTTCATCAGCGAATCGACGAACCTCAACGAACAGATTGCAGGCACGTGTGTCGAGTGAAAAGTACCTACGCATCTTTGATTGAATTTTTCTTAGTGATAAAGTAGTCAAATGGAAATATCATTCATACCGTTCGACTACTCACGATCTAAATTTGCAGACAGTGTACGTTTGATGTGGTGTCAATCTTCCAATTCTCTTTGAGTCTCAAGAATGCGGCCGGAAGTGTCATCGGTGATTTTCGATTATAATCTCCATCACCACGTGGTCTGTCTGGCTAACTGCAATAAGTGCGAAAATGCTGAGTGCAACAGCCGCATTCGTGCAGACTACATGGAAATTCAATTGCTTAAGAGTCCGCACGAATTGTAAGGAGAGTTTGCTCTTTATTTGATGGAAGCATAACCGAATCAACTCTTATGACGAAATAAATTGGAATGCCAGTGTTACGGGTTTATTCCCAAAACATATGATTGAAAAATGTGGATAAATTATATTGTGAAAATAAATAAATGGTGCAAACAGTCCTTACAAGGACAGATGGTACGTTCACAGTTATAAGACAGTCACAGCACCAACAGAGTCTCCAGATTCTTCCAGGACCACAAGCCGTGGTGATCACGTCCGCAGCAGTTCGATGATAGTTCGCACATAGACGATAGGCTGAAACACATAACAACGGCGCCGACAACTTCGCTTGGAGGGACTAGACTGTGAGAGCGGGCGTTGTTCATGCCGCGTTAAATACGTCTGTGAAGATTCGCTCACGGTCAGCTACCAATTGTTTGGTCATCCATTGTCTGATGACATGACATGTCTGTTGTCAGTCATGTACCGTAGATAGCTGACAAGCTGGACTTTTGTATGACATTGGAACTTGAAATGCATGCCGCGGAAAAGTTATTGCTCTAACAATGGAATGGAGATCGTTCTCACAAAACAATAAAATGCATAATAAATGCATAATAAAGCAAGAAGACAAACTGCCTAGCACACAACACCAGAAAAAACTGAAACTTTCAAAAAGTTAATTCAGATACATTTTCTTTGCAATTTTAGGTTTCCGGTGCAGAGAACGCAATTTCGACATTAACAGTCATTAATGGAAAACATACACAAACCTCTAACAATCCACCGACTTTGAATTTCGCCGTCAAGCAACTATTTCAGGCTGTTTCTGACTGCATTATAGTACGAAAGATTGCAGACAAGATCTCCATCTAGAAGTTGTAACAAGAGAAGTTTGCATTTCAATTGTATTCAAATGAGGCAATTCGTATGTGAATTGCTTGTGAACTCTAACATAATGCAATTGTTTCAGAGGTAAGCAGCAATTGTGTTCTCATTGAGAGGAAATAAAAGGACAAAATCTACCAAAATAATGTCAACCTGATTGTCTGACTGTTGCAGATTACTTTTCCTGCATCATTCATTGATCGATTGTTTCGTTTGCTGAAATTAATGTAACAATCGCGTCAAATATTTGCTTCAGAAAATCACTATTTATTTTGCAAAATTTGCCAATGATTGAAATCTTTACTGGATGGGAAATGTCAAACAAACTCGGCGTGAGACTTCAACTGCTGCAAAGAAGGTTTTCTTCTTCAAATCTTCGATGTATGAACTCATAGAATTGTCTCAAAATGATGAAATTCATTGTGCGTAATAGATAGTCGCATTGATGATCTGAACTCTACTTTCGCCGTCTTCAGTAATTATGTATCTTTCAGTCATATTGATGCTAAAATTAACTTTTCAGATTTCTCAGACGGATTTCGAGTTCATAGGTTTATTTGAACCCCGGTTGGGCGGTCCAGCTGCTGATCCCTGATGTTTGGGTTTGAAGGATTGCTTGGACACGTGGCTTGATGGGCGGTTGGAGGCTGCAAGGTGGCGGTTCGAGGATCAGAAAGCGGGATGAGTCTGTAGACATGCTTCAGCATCAGCAATGCGGTTTATTCAAACCCAACAACCAGCGATCAGACGTTGAGGATGCCGCTGTTTATCTTTTACAAGACTTTTACAAGATCTTTTACAAGATCTTTTACAACAGCAGACGTCCCATCGACAGGTATGGTTCCTCTGGAAATATTATCAAGAAGCCGTCAAAAGGATGGGTAGACAATGCAGGTACAACCAGGCAGCAGCGTTAGGCCTCAGCCACACTGAAAGCAAAGCAAACACGAGCGTCCCGAGCATCTCGAGCAAACGCATGTCCTTAAGCTATCTATCGCTCTCGTTTGCTTTGCTCGCAGTGTGGCAGTCTGCAACTGCTGCAATGATGACTTTATATTTGCTGCAAAACGCTTTGCTCAGAAGCGCTTGGAAAAGCTCGCAGTGTGGTTGAGGCCTTAGCAGCAAGAGGACATGGAGGCGAGTAGAAGCGATTGTCAACTGCCTGTGGCAAGGGCTGAGGCGTACTCACCGGCCCTTTGTTCTTGTTACAAAAAGCTTGCTGATAGCTAGTCAGTCGCGAAGCCGCTCGAAGACTGCGCATTCGTCTTCGACCGGCAAGTATGTTTCAATTTGCCTCTATTCAGTCATCTGCTTGCTAATCCAAACAAAGTGGCATGTGAGAATCCTTCTAAATGACTTGTGACTCCATCACAAACTTCTGCTTTCCAAATCGTTTATTTACAGAAAGCAAACGAGATGGAAATGAAGCCAAACAAAAAGAGAAATATAAAGTCAGCTTCTGGAAACTCTGGCAAGTCCGTGCTGCCAGACAACATGGTCCATGGACTCATGATTACAACGGCAGTGGGAGGAAAGCTTTTGCAGTGTATGGTTTGTGCCGTGGCTGAGTCGGAGGTGTCGCTCCAATTGACGGCATCTTTAGAAGCGGATTGACTAGAGAGTTGGTTGCACTCTGGATTCGACGTTCTGAGGGTGCTCACCGGTACGAGTCCGAGTTGTGGAGTCTCTTAAGAAGTTCTTTGTCAGAAGCCTGTCGGACATGATGGGACGGTCGTTGTGGAGGTTTGGAGATTCAATAAGTTTGAAATGTGACTATCATCCACTATTTACTTTTCTTGATAGATATTTGGAATCACTGCAAGTTTCATGTGGTGATTCGTTCAAGTCTTAGTTCCGTTTAGAAAAAATAGCATCTCACAACCTACGCAATGTCTATTGTCACACAGCAAGCAGTCAGCATCGGAGTCGATGACGTGCGTGTTTTGTCATTGTCAGAGGGTAAATTCACATGACGAGGCGCGCTTTGAAGCTAGCAGCGACGTATAGCTTTGTCAAGCTTTGAGCTTTGAGAGTTACGCGGCCACATAATGAGCCGTGCAGCTTGATCACCGCTCGCCACTCGTCAGAATTGTCGGTTTGCTACATTAGTTCTAAAAATAGATTATCCCACCGCTCGAGCTTTGAGCTGTGATAATTGAGAGAGAAACCGCAGCTCGAAGCTAGCTGTGACAAGCTGCCACAGCGCAGCTGGAGCTACTAGTGTGGTCGCTCCGATTAAAACACACACAAACATTTTCACAGCGCGGCTACAGCACAGCTCAAAGCTCATTATGTGACCTTACCTTTACACATCGCCGTCTATTCACTCATTGATGAATTCTTCGCAGAGAAACTCACTGACTGAACTGATATTCTCCTAAGATGTCAAATTCTATTTTCTAGGCTTGAATGGAATTGGACGGTTTGAAGATTTTATCTGGAATCAACTGAAATTTCAAAATTCTACTTCAGATCGGATAAGAAAAGGACAATGAATCAAACCAGGCAATTGTTATAACGTTCATTTTGGTAAAAATACCCTCAATAATCTTTTTTCATGAATTACGTCGCTATCCCAAATGTGAAAGAAATTGTCGACCTTGTCATTCTCATCTCCGACCACTTAAGCACGACTGAAGAGTCTTTCGGAGTTGCCAACAAAGTCAATGAAATGGTCTGTACCATTGAAAAGGCATTCAAATTTCTTGACAATCATTCTATGTTGACTTTGTACAAGTCTTATGTTCGGTCAATAATAGAGTATTCTATTCATCAATTATATGGTCTTCGCGATGGATTCCGACGCAGTTGAAAAAGTCAAACGGAAATATTGGCCCGATCAAGTATCTATGTCGGATGAAAGATTTCATTATAAAGATCGTTTGAGAGCTTTAAATATTCCAAAGCGAAGACAACGCGCGGAAATGATATTCATGTACAAGATCACTAAAGGTTTCGTAGGTCTAGACGTGTCAAGCTTCTTTGCCTGTTCCAATAATTTCTGAAGAAGTGGACACACAGTGCACGTATTTTTTACCCATCGTGTCGTTCCTATATGTACATGTAGATGGAATGACTTACCTGCTTTTTGTGCAGATGAATGCATGATCAATTGTTTCATACGGAGATTTGACTTTTTTTATGAGAAAATCACTTTGACTTTGATCTATGCATACTTGATTCCGCTCGGAGCTGACGTGAATCAATAAATTCCATGTACTGCCGAAATGACTTTTATAACAAGTAGCCAATTACATGCAGGAGATCAACATGAAGGAAGGTTCAGAAGTCATTTCTTATTCATCAACGGATTCATCATCAGGCTTGCTGTTGGGACTCTCAGAGAATTGATTCCCATGGCAAATGGGAATGGGACAATATAGATTCATCTTCACATGGAATGGTCATGTGAAAGATGTTTGACTTCAGAGAGTTATTTGTCTGCATTTTTGTGTATTGATTTGTAGGCGACACGATGATACGACGAATTCGTCGAGCAACTAGTCATTATCCTCACTAATGGAGCGTCCTATTCACATACTTGGAATGTTCAAGCGCGCTAGTTTACAAGAAGCACAAGCTAAGGCACACTTTCCATTCAATAGAACGCAAATATCATTGACTAAATTTCAGGATGATAATTGTGAGCAGAAAGCGCTTACATTAATAAAGCAGAAAGCGCTTACATTCTTGTGCAATCATGTAGTGGAATCACGGGTACATTAGATCATTACACATTTGCATACTGAGAGCTAAGAACTTTGGACCACTCATCGATTGGCCCATAGAGTAGATATATTAGGTAGATTGGTAACTCCGCATTTATTAAATCCCCAATGTGTACACTTTCGATTTTATTAAATGAACTCAAGGGAGATACAGGAGGTATTGTCACCAAATGTGAGATATGCAAAGTTTTGCAGTTTTGAAGAAATTACAACGGAATTGAGTGATCATGATTGTAATGCAGAAGGAATGATAGTATTTCACACATTCTCATGATAGCCTTGGAGATTTAATGTTTGCTAAATTAGCAATCCGAAGTTCCTATTACTTTCATGCTCAACCTAAGCTCAAGGCAGCCTGTCACTGGCACATTTAACTTTGATGTAAATGTTACAATATGTAAATGACAATATGTAAATTACAAGATGTAAATGGTTACACATCACCATTCAGATTCAAGAAATGAAATATTAATCATAAAATCATGCCGGTGAAAATTTAATTAAAAACATGAAATTTCAGCCAAGGAAACACGAATAATGTTGCGATTTTTTCATGAAGACTTCTACTATAATACGGATTATGAAATTCCATTTCAAATTAGCTTAATTTCCGCTTAGTTAGGATGCTTATTAGCAAATATTCATTCCTTTTGACATCCAGCTTGTTTCATACTACTTATATGGGGCGTCATCTCGGTAGTATATAAATTGGCAAATTTTGACTTTTTTCAAAAGTGCTCAAATAATTTTTTGGACGACGGGAACGTAATCTCTGCAAAAAACTGAATCTTTTGATATAAAAATTTTCACTGTATACAGATACTTTTTTGAGTCGACACTCTACCTATATCCCTACTCACATGTCTGCGGTCTTCGTGGTGTGCGGTCGTTTCTGCGTGTTGCTCTCGTTCGTCAGTGTTTTTCCGTGTTTATCATCGTTTATCAAATCATTTGTATCGGATTTTTATATCAGTGTTTTCGTCGTGTCATCCTCTATCGATTCGTGTGCTTCTTGTCACTCTTTGACTTGTGGCAGTGGAGATATCCCTTTTTGTAACAGCACTTTCATTTGTGACGCTCTGCGCATGCGCAGATCACTGTAAGTAGTTGTCCACGGTCACGTCGCCTCGAATTCTATCTTTCGATTTATCAGCTAAGTAAAAGGCTTACCATAGCGTAGCGTCGGTAGCCGTGTTGATAAAGGTGAAATTGCTTTGTATTTTGACCGAGTATTCAGAGGTTCAAACCTTAGTTGCTTCAATTTTTGGTGTATTTCTGTCTATCTTCTCTTCATGCCAATGTCGGAAAGACGGACCTTGAGATCCAACTCAAATGACTTATCAAGCGATATCACTAATGATATTCGCATTTTGTTGGAGAAAACTAAAATTGAAATCATATAATCCTTATCAGAGCGAATCAATGTATTAGAGACAAAACTGCATACTTTCGAAATATCTTTGGATGAACTAAAATCATCACAACAAAATAGTGAAAATCAAGTACGAAAATTATCCGTTGAAATGACTTGTCTTAAATCAGAACTTCCATACGCAGTTATGAACGAAATGGAACAACAATTACGGCGCAAAGATAATGTTGTTGTCAGGGGTTTACCAGAATCACATGTTGGCGACTTAAAAACCAGACAGGAGTATGACGAATCTCAGGTGAAAACTCTGTTGATGTATCTTGATGCTGACATCAAGGATGTGAAAAGCGTGACTCGAGTCGGTCGACCAGGAACAGGAAAAGACATATTAATGAAGATCAGACTGACTAATGAGGGGTCAAAATCGAGACTATTACGAAGTGCCCGCAATTTGAAAATCTCTGATGTTTTCAATAGGACATACGAGTATATACATCCTGACAGAACTCCCATGCAACAGATGTATTATCAAAGTCTACGTCAAGAAATGAAAAATAGAAATGAGCAAGGAGAGAACGTCACTATATTTCGTGGAAAAAATACGAAAAGAAGGAATAACAGCAGCCATGAAAATTTTCATTAAACTCTTTTAACCCAAGTTTGAACTTTCCGAATAGTTACGTTCATAAGCTTCCAATTATCTCCTTAACGAATGTTCAATCACTGTTGCCAAAGATCAACTAGTTGACCGCAGTCGTAAGAATGAAGACTCCCGATATAGTTTGCATTACCGAATCGTGGTTACATTCAAGTATAATGGACTCTCTTGTGTCAATTGATGGGTACTATATGTATCGGGACGATCGAAATAGTCGCAGAGGTGGTGGAACTGTGATCTATTTGCGAAACCACATACTATGCTCTCCTCTTTTGATCGATGAAAGTTTGCAATTATGTATTCCTCCCACGATTTCCGATAACTTGATAGAGTTATCAAATATCCAGTTATTTATGTTATGTTTGTATATACCTCCATCGTGCTCAGCCACCAGGCTCTGCCACATAATTGTCAGATTTGCGTAATTTTGTTCAAAGTGTTTTTGATTATTATCTTTGTCGTAAGCCAACGTATAATTTCATAATTTTGGGTGATTTTAATCATTTTGATTGTCAGCATTTTTGCAATGACCTATATATGATTGATGTAATAGTACAACCTACCCGGAAAGAAAACATTTTGGACTATATTATCATGACGAAAGAATTAAATGAAAGCTACTCGTCAGACAAAGTCGATTATGACGCTCCTATTGGTCGCTCGGATCATGTTTTTCTGACTGCCGTTCTAGTGCCAAACCTTCAGAACCTTTCAGCATGTAATAGTCATAACGGTTGTAGTCTGAGAACTGTTTTTGATTACCGAGAAAGCCATGTTCAATGCCTAAATTTGGCCATATCTTTAAACGATTGGTCACATTTGTACTCATATGAATCTGTTGATGAAAAATGGAATGTATTTCACCAAACAATTGCTCAACTGATAGGTGACATTATTCCTCAACACACAGTCTTGATGACCCCTAAGGACAAAGACTGGTTAACACCGCTTACGAAACACCTGATAAATCAACGTTGGGAAGCTTACCGAAATCGGGAATGGACAAAATATAACCATTTGAAACAAAAAGTTAAAACAGAGATACAAAAATGCAAGCTTATCTGGGCTAAAAAACTAAAAAACAAAAGAAATGGATTATGGAATTTATTGTCAGTAACGAAAGAAGATGGCAACAAGACAAACTTGTTTGACAATTTTATAAACAAGAACAATGGATTAGAAAATACCCTGTCACTCATAGCAGAACATTTTTCTTCGACATACGTCTCTAAACTCCTCTATGTCTGATGCTGTTACTATTACTGATGATGATTGGAGCTTCGAGGTGTCTGAGTCTCTGGTTTCGAAATTACTATCGGTTGCCAAAACAAATAAGTTCTCCGGAGATCCAAAAGTTTCGACTTTCTTGTACAAGCATTTAGCCTCCTCTATTGCTGCGCCACTGACTCACATATTTCAGTCATGTATTAAACAAAGAAATATTCCTTCTGATTGGAAGAATTTGATAATTACCCAATACCAAAAGAAAAACCGATTCAATTGACAAAACCTCGACCCATATCACAGAGTATTCTGCCTTCAAAAATTTTTGAAAAAATATTGTTGAAAAATATGAGATTTACCTTTGAAACGATGTTCGGACAAGAACAACATGGTTTTCGAAAGTCTTGCTCGACAACTACTGCTCTTATATCGATTATGAATAAATTGTATATGAACTATGATAATAATGACATATCTGGATCAGTTCTTTTGGCTCTCGATCTTCAGAAAGCATTCGATCATTTAAGTCACGGAATCATATTGAACAAACTTTTGAGACAAGGTATACCTAGTGGCTTTGTATTTCTTTTAAGGAGTTATCTTGAGAATCGTTTTGCTTGTGTGAAATTAAATAACAAAGTCTCTAACCTCTTCCATGTGAAATCTGGTGTGCCCCAAGGCACAGTGTTAGCACCATATATTTTCAATGCATGTTTTGGAGATCTACAGTGTATTTTACCAACCACACATATTGTAAAATATGCAGATGATCTTACATTAATTTTACCGATCACACCAGATTCATCAATTGTACGCGATATTAATGTTGAAACGGAACACGTTCAGAGTTGGTGTGAAATGAATTGTTTATCGCTAAACATGATGAAATCGAAGTTGCTTTTTTGTTCTAGAAGCGTGAATGTTGATTTTTCGGATGTACCACAGTTTTCGGTTGAAATGGTTGAATGTGTTTCCATTCTGGGTGTTACAATAACTAGTGACCTTAGTTGGAATAGTCATGTTTGTAATTTGCTGAAAAAGTGTAACAGCCGTTTTTATGTACTGCGACAACTTTGGCCTTATGTAAGCACTGACGAACTGCACATGCTATACTCTGCATACATACGCTAACCACTCAAGTATGTTTGTCCCATATTTGTTGGTCTGAGTAAAACGCTCTCTTCCAAATTAGAATCTATCGATAAACGTGCTCACCGAATTATTTACGGAAACAAACCACGGCAGTGTTGATGCTGTAAAGGTGAACTGGAAAAGCGACGGCATGAGCTGAGTATCAGTGTTTACAAGCGAATTGAAACTGACAGAAATCATATCCTGAATCCCATAATTCCCAGAAGACTTCCGCGATCTGGTGTACCATCAATCCCCTGTTGCAGAACTGAAAAAACCCGCAGATCTTTCCTACCATATACCGCTTGCCTCCTGAGTAACCTAACCGATCTCTAACTCAAAAAGCTTCTTGTAATTTCTTTATGTCCTTATTGATTTGTGATATATCGTTGATTGTCATTTACACTGAAATATACGCCTTACTTACTTACTTTACTCTATGGATTGGCCTACAGACAGTGAAATATTTCCCGTGTTATTCATGTAGTAAGTAATCAAACAGTTCGAGAGATTTGTGGCTCCAATCAATGAACCAAGCACTCCTATCTTCATTATTTCCACGTTAAAATAGCAATAATGCTTATTCTTAATCAATTAAATGCAATGTCTGTCGTCAAACATAGCTAGAAACCATGTTCTTCCGGTCGAGAAACTGTTATTGCGAAGAATATACGAAATTAATGATTGAATACATCTCATCGAGCTTCGACTGTTTCGACGACGTAATTTTGCATAAAACTGTTAAGAGTTGCTTGCAAAGAAATCGATCATTGACTGTCAAGCTTATTGCTACCTCCGCACAAGTCTAGAAACCCAATTTCCTTTAGTCAAAAGTTGGAGGCGTTTACAAATTGAAGCAACTTTCTGCACAATTATTTGAAATATATCGAAGAAAAATTTGCTTCAGACAAAATTTGATTTCAAATTACAATATTATTTTCTTAATTACTTTGGATGGATGCGTTTCCTGTATTAATATTAGACATCTATGATGCTAAGTAATTTGATGTTTAATTGTCGCTGTAGCGATATTGTCGACTTTGTTTTAATAAATTATTGCAATAATATAAATTGATGAGATGAAGTTCTCAGAACTTTTGCATCATTATTGCGAACTATTGCAATCATCGTAAAGAAGCACAATCGAAGCGAAATTTGAAATTTCGACGATATCATGAAATTATAATTTTGAAAATGATAAGATTGAAGCGTTTACCTTTAATCATGTCAATGGGGGTAAATTCAGATTTCTGGATTAAAGCCAGAGATTATGTCAGGATTGGGAATGAAAATGTAATACAACTGAATAGCTAAGTATTTGTGCATTAGTATAGTAAAAACATGTGTAGGCCTAACTCATATATATCATGGTAAAAGCAGAAACACTAAAAATAAGGTAGTAGAAAAGTGAATGGACAGACGTGGGGATGCAAAATGTATAATAGCTACCTCAAGGTGATAGCTAATGATAGTGTAACTAAGAGGAGTAAAAACGGAAGAAGCGAAGGAGGCGATAGCATTAAAAACCAAGATAATGTAACAGAAATACATAGAAGAGACCCTTCATATCAGCTCTTCGTGGTGCTTAGTGGAAGCTTCTTGATAGGCATTTTGAATGCTTCAACACTGACAACTGTTGGAAATACCTCCAAAGGAAGCTTATTCCTCAACTCTGCTGTTCTATGAAGGAATGATCTATCAAAATAGTCAGTTCTTTGTCTTAGTCATCAACTTGTCATGATTTCAGCTTTGGCTACCCCTTTGGCAATCAGCGCTGTTTCAGCGGCTCATGATTCTTTCTGGCTTCGCACACATTGAAGTCAGCTAATAATCACTGCAGCCCTGTATTGTATCACAGCTTGATAATGCACAGGGACTATGGGAAGTTGTTGTAAAGCAGAGTGAGCAGCAGATATGAGCGCTTTACGACGAAGGAGCTAATAAAGGTAAAGATGAGGTCAATGACTACTGCCCTCCATGCGATGGAATGCGATGGAATTGAAGTTACAATTTCCGAGGTGAATTCTTATAAATTAACGGGCGCCCAGGTTGCTGAGACTGTCTGATTCACTGGGAACAAAACACTGTTCGAGTTCCAAAGGATCATGCTCCAAGGAAGACAAATTAACATTAGGGAAACTATTATAAAGTTAATAACGAAATTACGAAAGACAACAATGACATCTATATTTGACACTTTCACGTGTGACGTGAGTATGCATTTAAGACGTTGTGACATTAAGAAGTGAGTATGCATGAGTTGTCAGTACAACTGACATTGTACATTTCGTTGTGTCTAAAAGCTAACGAACTTTACTCATTAAATGGTATTTCTATCTGCAGCCCATCTAGTGCTGCCTATGTATACTTTGTTCTTCTAAAACTTGTACTTTGGTTGTGGTGCGTATGGGAAACATGGAACGACCTCCTGTTTTGCATTAAGATTTTGATTCATTTTACAAATTTGGAATTTGAGGCAGCTTCTTGGTAGATTTACCATTTTACACTCCCACGTTCCCTCATGGACTACATTTCCATGTCGCCATAACCTCAAAAATTTATGAAGCTTGATTCGCTGAATTTCAATGGTATGCCCTTCATGTAAATTACAAAAAGCCTGGAACATGTCCTCAATAATCCTGCTCGGATTTATTATTGTGCGTTTACAGAAAATGCGACAATTACCGCCAATTACGTCGATTCAAATGATCTGTTCTGAAAAGTACAGTACATAATTGGTAATCAAAACCACAACAGCGTTCCTATAGTATGGAAGGTAGTGTGGAAAGCAGTGTTTTAATCTATCAACCAAGTTGAAACACTGTCAAGATCATTGCTTTCAAGATTTGAGAACGATGAGAACAATGCACTTCCGAAAGAACAAAGGGAAATGAGTGACCATGTTGACCTCTCCTTATGCTAGTTGTATTGAATTTTTGCATGCTTAGCTGCTCTTCATGTCACTCAAGGAACAACTTGAGCAGACAACGCTGCATTACTCAAGTCGATGTGAGAGTGTAATTAGAAACTGCGATCCCGCTATGGATTGGTGAACTTTTATCATAGCATTTCAAACATTCCACTTCTACAGCGGTCAATTTACAACGAATTTGAAACGATAAATCTATTCTCGCGTCAGCATTGGTATTTCACAAACACTAAGTTTACAAGTCTGCAATCTGTAGGACATTTTTACGTTTTCAGGAAATTCATCGTCAACGTAAACAGACGTAGTGGCTGACATTTCAGTCTTCAGTGTTTCGACAGACAGATTTAGTTTGTGACAACTCGTAGCATGAAGTTTGAGAAGTTCTTGTAAATTGAACTTCTCAATTCCAATTGTCTAGCTTGTAATTGAGAGGTGCTGATAATGCACCCTGCAGAGTTCTTGAGGCTATACTATGTTTGTCCTTAACACTCACGCACGAACCGAGGGTTGGGTGGGGAAGGGAAGGCTGTCCTTGACTTATCACTCGCTCTCGGCACCTCCAATATGGCGGACACATTGATCTTGGATCGCAATTATCGTTGACAGAGGTGACAAATGTGAAACAAAATAACATGATAAGACATCAAAACAAATTATTTATTGGAAAGGATAAAAATGGACACAGAATGAATTGTCCCATCTTGCTTGCTTATAACAGTGGCCAGTGACAGTGTAGCCTTGTGAAAGTGTTCACTCTGCTTGCTGATATTCTCGATGAAGAACATGCGAGCGGAATGAAGGAGCCGCGAAGTTCCTCGGCGACAGAGGAATACTTCTACTTCGTTAAAAATGAAGGCAATTTTATCTCAATACTAAATGTCTATATACAGTTGGGTGCTTTCGGACTGCATCAAGTTATAAGGTTTTACCAATTGGGTGCGTCAAAATAAATGACGCGAAGAACTCCATCTGGCCTCAATAATTGCTGCGCTCTGCGGGTCAGTTGACAAACTTCTCCTGTCCTGCTATCTTTAAGCTGTTAACCAGACAGTTCTACTTTATTCCTAAAATTTGAGCACAGCTATCTTTATTCTTCAAGTCCCAAGTCTGAAGGATTCGCATTGATCGGAGCTTTTTGACCGAATTCACAAGAAATATCAAGTAATGCACGAAAGCTCAAAGAATGGGATTAACACATAAAAGGTTTCTTTCTTACTTTTTGTACAGCCATACAGTTAGTGATTGCATTTCTAGTACACCGCCTATCTCAGCCAAATTCATTCTGTGAGTTCAGCGGTCACGATGGAATTTGGATGCACGTTAACGTATGAACTTCCCCTCTGGGCTCATTCAAAGGCCCGAAGGGTGAGCATTTCTGCTAGGGACATCAATGATAACGAATTAGACACAAAATCCGCAGAATTCTTCGTCTAGTTCTTGTTTGAAGATCATGTTGAGCAGATTTATCGGCTATCAGTCCGTGGAGAACAAGATAAGGAGACAAGAAAAGTTCTAAGAACATCTTGAAGTCACCGTTTGCCTTCGGCTGACAATTTTCTGTGTTGATACAGAAACCTTGAGATTTCTCAAAATGATGATTTTTTCAGTGAAAGTTTTCAAACAATGTTGATATTCCTTTGCTTATCCTGTCACGTGATCTCCGATAATTTAAACTCAAATTTGTCGAGCTATTTTTCTCGTCCCTCCTGTTCACATCACGTGGCCATTGGACGATTCCAATGAACGATTGATGTTCTTTCCTTTCGCAAATCATTCGAACTATTTCTTATGAGACAATGAGCAACCATCTCCCGGTTGGTGGAACTTCATCTGCCGTTGCTTGTGTTTTACGCATTTCTGATGTGCGATTAAAACATTTTTGATTATGGCCAGTGAAAGGTCAACGAGATTACCTTGATTCAAAAGTACATTAACAAAATCACAGCCATTGCTGTGTTTCTGATGTCGGCTGCTACAATCTGCATCAAGTAATTGTCTGAATTGAGCATGCCTCATTCTCGCTGTCCATAAATACTTAAGTAATCATTCAAGCATGTGTGAGAAAGTGAATTCATTCGAAAATGATGGAATTGATGCAATACGCTAAACTACAGTTTATGAAAAATGAATATAAAAATATAATTTATAGATATAATAAATAATTGTATACCTAAGTATGCAACATAATAAAAATTGCTAACAACGGTTTGTAATAATAGACACAATGGTCTGTTGGTATTTTTCTGTCAAAATATCAAAATAATAATATATTCTTGAAGTTGAAGTATTTTTTATTTGTCTACGATTAATCGGGAAATGGGATTTCTTTGACAAATTAGACAGAATTTCACGAATGTGATTTGAGTTGTATTGAGATCGCAATTATCAATTTAATATCCAAATTTCTCTAACATGGGCTTCAAGGGAGCAACGGTCTATGAATTCTTGGATGAATCTGTGACAGATTTGGCAATAAATTACAAGGATCATAGCACTGCAAAGGTGGCTCCCACCGCAGCCGCCAGCAAAGGATAGTTCAATCTCAGTATCAGCTCAGCTAGCCATATTTTCTCTAGCAAACCACTACAAGAAGAGAGGACAATTAAAGACATGGACAGCTTAACCCTGTAAGTACCATTAAAAAGCACAACATTAATTCCCTTTGGGGTCTCTGGCAACACCAAATGTTTGCAAATTAAGGATGCACACCAAATGAACACCCGATTAACCGAAGTATGGTTTATCAGTGTCCGAATTAACGAGCTTCGACTTTATTTAGAAGCAGATTTTATGATATATTCAAAGTATTGTAGTCATCTCGCTTCAAAAGTTGTCATGTAATTACGTTTATCATCTAATTGTGAAACAGGTAATCCTTGGAATAATTGTTGGCGGTTGGTTACCAAGGCGACCGCACAGAAACACTGCTGACAGGGGTGCGGAGTCGGAGTCCCTGAGTCGTAACATTTCTGCTGGAGTCGGAGTCCTATCAAAAGATAGGACTCCGGACTCCGGGCAATAACTAGACCTGATACAAACAAATTATTTATTCTTGTGCGTAGCTGTCACTGTCTTGATGTCAACTTACTCCGTTGAACAAAAGCCGGAGACACCGCTGCATGTGAAAAGTGATAGTGAAAAAGGATCGTCTTTTCACTCGGTGATTTAGTAGAGAAGACAAGTCTTCATCCTAGCCTCAATCATACGCACCAAAGGTCACATCAGAGACAAAATGAAATACTATTTTGTGTGAAAATATTACCTCTTAGCCTCACGTTAATCATTTGTGATGGCTCCTCCAAAGCGCCTATTAAAATCGAAAATGTACTCATATGTTTGAAGAAGGATGGGAAATTTTCTTGTCTGGTAGAGACTTGAGAAAAACCGTGTAGGGCACACATTAAGAAGATGGGAGGAGCCCTGACTGCTAAGCTAACAAATCTCTAGCAGCATCATTCACCCATTGAAATTAGCTTGTCACTAACGATTCACTTTCTAGCACTGTCTCTCGCCCACGGTGCGCACAGATCAACTTTTTGGGAAAGAAAAATGTCCATAAAAACAGAAAGTTGATACTAGACCAAAATTTAACAAGAATTCTGAATTTTTAAGTTCGAAAATCTTTCATCTAGCTATTCAAAAGATACAGCCGATTTATTGATCAACATCGATCCGATTGACTATTGGTGATTGATTTTGTTGAAAAATGCATCTAGAAATGCTACAAGAATGAATTCTAACCTAATTTGCAACGTAGAATTCGAATATGGCATCAAAATCTTTCGCTGATGAGTCAATATGAAGATAGAGGCAAGATATTGATCAGTATTGATCAGTATTGATTGGTGTGATTGATTTTACTAAAAACTCACCTAGGAATGTCGCAAAAATGAATCCTAGTCTAACTTATAACGTAGAATTCGAATTTTACATCAAATTTATGCCTGATAGGTCAACATCAAGATAGGGACAAGATATTGATCAGTATCAATCAGACTGATTGGTGTGATTGATTTTGTTAAAAATGCATTTGGGAATGCCAGAATAATAAATGCTACTACCGAAAATGGTGCGTTGAATTCAAATTTCGCACTCTTATAGGATAAGATAAAGGCAAGATATTTATCAGTATCGATCTGATTTATTGGAGTGATTGAATACATTGTACAGTATGTCACATGAATACTAACACAAAATGATAGAAATGAATGTATATGTATAAATGAATGTACAATAAAAATGATGTAAATGTAGAATTCAAGAAATAGAAATATAAGCGTGGGTCAACAAAGTTGTATTGTTAAACTAACAAAAGTAAAAGTAAATTGAGCGATCATACATGGCGCCCGTTGTAAGCGCAAACAGCTTTGCATAGTCTCGGCGCATATTCATCATGACCAGTTGATTTTCTTTTGTAGTTTTCCCATATTTTCAGGAAGTCATAGTGAACAGCCTCGCCGCTTTGCTGCGACCACTTGCCTAAACCTGTATTCGTCATCGTGCAAAACTCACGCACATGGTGCAGCACGGCGTGAATTTTTGGCGCCACCCTGATGTTGAGATACCGGTATGATTCTGCAAATTGATCGATCTGTTCTCGGAAGTCATCGCGTAGCTCTGTCCCATCGCAAGCGTTGACAACCTGCAACAATTGATCAGGCTATACATGACGTAAATGAAACATGAAATTCGAAATTTCGAGATGTTTTCTTACCTGGAGAAAACAGCGCAAAGTCCTCACATGTGGAAGGCAAGTGATGGGACACATGGAAGCAAGCATGTCAATTTTGTTCAGTAGCTGCATGCATGAATTGCCGGTAAAACAGCCTCCATGTTGAGGATTTCTCTGGACATGACACTTTTGTAACCAAGCATCCGCTTGAGGCCAAACACGGAGGATTGCCTCAAAGATTGTGCCGAAAGGTCCTGTCAGCAAATGCAATTCAGGGGGTGGCAGCATCAGTAAAATTGGAGAATCAGGGTTCGCTGTCTTTTCTATCGAAGGATGAACCACGCTTTCGAAATGCTTTGATCTTTTTGATGCTTTTGATGCTTCTCCTTTCTCTATCAGAGAGTCCTTATGTGAATTACACCAGCAACACGGGTAGGTGGCGCCGTGACTCATCAGACATAGAAGACAGTTGCCGAGCTTCAAATCACAGGCTATTGTGACATTCACATCATCACTACAGGTGAGACGATCAAGATCTGACGTGATCCAAAGCTTCATCACATTTGAATAATTTTCTTGGACGTTTGGAGCAACTGATACGATGATCAACTTTTTAACACCTGTGTGCAAGTAGTCTGATGACGATGTCTGCTGAATCGAGTCTGAAATTGTCAACGAAATCTTCAGGAAACCACCGCCGCCGTCAATGAGTACTTTGATCATGGAGTGATGTTTTTCTAGTCCTCTCTCACAGCAGACTGCTTGAATAAGTCCTAGAATGTCTTTGCAATAGACTGCAGGTGTGACTGGGTCTGTGTAACAACATTCTGCTCAATTCTTTTGAAGTCTAAAGGTTTGACATCAAAATAGTCGCTGAGAGATCGGTCAATATCTGTCAAATGTCTGGAAACATTCTGTTCTACAATGTTCCTGTCTACAGATCTTATTTCGGAACACAGTTTCAACGTCTTTCTATGACTCAGATTCAAATTATTTTGAATATTCGAAATGTTTCGATCAGTCAATGTGGAAGGACTGTCCTCAAGACCGGGTCTACCTGGACTAACTTGTTTGCATAACATCAAAGGTCGACCAACCCTAGGTGAAGTTACTAGTGTCATGTTTTCTTTGTCTTTCATGAAAGAATGAGTGATCTGCTCTGCCATCCTATCGTTTTGACAGTCATCAATAATTGATCGCATGTTATACGTCAAAGTTGATCTAGTGCAGATGTGCTTGAGTCTTCGTCCTATTTTTGACAGACACAATGAAAAAAGTTTGATACCATCTGGAATATCTGTATCAGCTCGTGAGGACGATCGTGGCCGCCCTCTCATTCTCTTCGTGGAAGAATCTTTGACTGTACAGTTTGAATGAGCCGCTACGCATACAAGACATTCACAATCAGTTGTTATCGATGATGATCTGGTAGCGCAATAGTTGGCTTCTTTCCCAATCGAACAAATCAATGTGTCTACTAAATTTTCCATTAGAAAACTCGGACAGAGCTACTCGACATGTACCACAAATTGCTTTTGGAAGACGGTTGTCCTCTTTCTCATAACCAGAGAAGACATACTCATTGATTAGTCTGTGATTATCTTCCGTGAGAAGCCTCATCGATGACTTATCTCTGCGAAAACAAAGTAAACAAACTCTTTGTAGACTTTCATCATGTGTTAACTTGAAGTTACTATGTGATGCACATGCCATGATACATGTATGATGTGCTAATGAAAGCAATGACAACAATCAAGTAAAACAATCTCAAGCTGTTCAGTGTAGTGATTGGAATGAACAATGCTTGCGGTGTAAACAAATCGACGATTGCAGATAGAGACCACCCACGCGCATGCAGCAGCAGCATGACTGCATTGTCATTTCATGATTAGTCAATATTAGTCAATTAGTCCAATATGTTGGCAAAACCACCCAATCTTTAAATGCTAGGTTGAATGGTCACCGTCACCATGCATCCTCAAAACCCACTACTTTCCTTTATGAGCACTTTAGGCAAGATGGTCATAATTTTTGCAACATTAAGTTGCAAATTATAGACCATGTAGATTCCAACTTCTCTGATAATTCTGACCTTAGGGATAGGGAGCTTCTGAAGAGGGAGGATTTTTGGATTAAAACACTATGTACAATCTTCCCACTTGGCTTGAACGATAGAATTCAAGGTTTTGGTTGTGTCTCCAAAGGTTCCTTACATAAGCAGTACTTCTCTTCTCCAGTCCTTAGAAGACCTAGAGGGCATGGGATTCGCAGTAATAAGAGAAATGTCTTGACTAAATCCTTGGAGTCTCTCTACGATAAAATTAATAGCCTTTGTTTTTCCAACATGTTTTACGAATTTTACATCACTCTAAAATCTCTTAGTCGTACCACACTTAAGCAACTTCTTGCTTTTACTCTTAGGAAGCCGGGTACCTGCTCGTATCTAGTTGAATCCTTCTGTTCGAGATTCTTAAAAGTCGAAGATTCCGTTGATAAGGTCGACAGGGAAGTTATTATTATCCCTTTTGAGTGCAAAGAAGTAGACCTCTTAAAAGTTTCTTCCATTTTCACTGATTCACATGTCAACAGTATGTTGCCTAATCCAATTCGTAGTAAATGTCCACTACAGGTTTTTTTTAAATACACCATCCCTATTGGTCGGAAACACTTCAATTACAACCAGATCTTGAAGAATACTTCTATTGATGAAATCAGAGAATTTATTAGCAAGACTTGTCTTTGTTCTGATTCTATCTTCTGCTACAAGCCCGCTTCACACGTGGTTACTGGTGACTTGAGTATTATATCCAACCCAAAACTTAGGGATTTGATGGCTAAGGACACCAATTATAGGGAGCCTATTCACAAGTCTTGGGATTTTGTTAGAGTCAGTGTTAAAAATGCATTAGTTGCATTTATTGAAAAGTCTTGTAGAAAATACGCCCTTAAGAATTCTGACTTCCAGAATTGGTCGGAGGCTGTCCTTAAGATAATTAAAAATCGCATTTCCTTCCTAAGTTCTAGCTTTCCATCTTTGCATTCGCACGAGTTACTAAGATCTAAGGAGTGTAAAAACTTCATCTCAAACTTTCAGAAGAATTACGTCATTACTCCGGCGGATAAGGCCGCCAACAATTTTGTCATTGTGTGTAAGAAGTATTACCTCATTGTCCTCTTGAACGAACTAGGCTTTGACCTTAGATGTTTCAATGCTGTTGGTAATCAGACTTACGCACCAGTAATTTCTTCCATTAATGACATAATTGCCGAACATTGCACCACCCTTAAGGATTCCTTTGGCATAACGGTTAAAGATAAATTTATGGTTTTACCTAAACTTTTCTGGATACCTAAATTGCACAAAAATCCGTATAAAAGTTGATTCATAGCTGGTGCTAGGAACAGCACTTCCAAAGATTTGGCCATACTGGTGAACAAAGGTTTGCAATTGATCCGGGACAAGTTTAGTAGTTATTGCCTTTCCATCAAGCATAATTCTGGTGTGAACGCCTTCTGGAGCATTAACTCTTCTGGGGAATTCCTTGACAGGATGTCGTGTTTGAATTGCCACTCCTTACAAGTTTATGATTTCTCCACACTCTATACGAATCTTAATTTAGACCAGGTTATGGAGTCCTTGAAAGACTTATGTGAGTTAATTTTTAGCAGTTCCAAGAGCTTTATTTGCATTGGCTATTATAGAACCTTCTTCTCGAATAAAAAATACAGAGGGTATCACTGCTGGTCCAAAACCCAATTCCTTAATGCAATTAGTTTTATCCTGAATAACACTTTTGTCACTTTCGGGGGACTTGTCTTCAAGCAAATTCGAGGCATACCTATGGGTGGGAATTCCAGCTCGCTCTTAGCTGACCTGTTTTTGGCTTACAGGGAGTTTTATTTTGTGAGGGGACTCCTAGCGAGTAAGAGATTTGGCTTAGCCAAACTTCTCTCTCGTACCACTAGGTATGTCGATGTGTGTTTAACTTCAAACATTTTGATAAGATCCTTCCTGAAATCTACCCGGTAGATCTCTTGGCTTGCAGAAGCGGGGACAACAACAAATGTGTTAATTATTTGGATGTTAAAATCAGGATCGAAGATGGTGGCCATTACATCACAGAGGTTTACCATAAGGTTGATGAGTTCAGCTTCCCAGTGGTGCTGTATACTTTCCCGGAGAGTAACATGCCTTTGAACACTGGCTTAAACATCTTTGCTGCCCAACTCATCAGATTCGCTAGGATTTCTTCTGATGCTTCCGCCTTCATATCAAGAGCTAAGGGCATTTTTGATATCTTTAAAGGACGGGGTTATAAGAATAATTTGCTGATTAATTCTTGCCTTAAGTCCTTCTCCAAGAATAGGTTCCTCGTTTTTAAGTTTGGTTGTTTTTCACCCCACCAGATGCCATCCATCATTGGCATGTTGGGCTAAGATAACCTCTTCTAGTTTCAAGTGCGTCCTTTTGTCCTAATATATTAAAAAATTTATTTTCGTTTTGGTTCTGCTATGTTTCCTCAGGCTTGGAGAGACCTTCCATATCGTACATTCGATATGGTTGGCCTGGCCCCGCCATGTGGTATAGGTTGGAGGTTAGGGGCCGAAACCTTGCTTCATGCAGCCACATGGTTCCTCCCTGATGACTCCATACATAGCAAACTTAATTTTGGTTTTTTAGGTTTCTTTCTTGTTTGATAAAAATTAAATCGTTTATAAGTTTTAATTTATTTCCCTTACCGTCTTTAGTTGAGTAGACTTGCCTTTATACGTATTTCAGTACCTGCTCTATACTAGAGTAGGTTACTCTATGTTGCCAGTATTATTTCATTCATTCATGACTTTTAATTACCTAATTATTTACAAGATTCTCCACTAGGGTAATTGTTTAACTTTGGCGTCTTCCGTTTCCTGGATCCTTCGAATTTTTTAACCGTGTCGTGTCTTAATTTGATCACACTCCGCCAAAGTTCGACCGACAACACAAGAAGGATCAATCGACTTTTTAGTCAACAACATATACCGTAGATGACCAGTAGATCCGTTTCTTGACGAAGCGCTTTCTCTGTAAAATCATATGATCAAGTACAAGGTAGGGCCTACAGTAGATTCTGATCAAGATAGAAAAAATATTGTTGATAAACATAGAAAATGAGTAGCTACAGTGTATAGCCTACATGTATTTACAGCACAAAACACGGATAAGGATTTCGATACAAAATCAATCAAATTGATGCTGATCAATATATTGTATCTATCTTCATAATGAATCATCATCGGCTTATTTGGATGTGAAATTTGAATTCAACGCACCATTTTTGGTAGTAGCATTTATTATTCTGGCATTCCCAAATGCATTTTTAACAAAATCAATCACACCAATCAGTCTGATTGATACTGATCAATATCTTGCCTCTCTATCTTCATATTGACTCATCAGCGAAAGATTTTGATGCCATATTCGAATTCTACGTTGCAAATTAGGTAAGAATTCATTCTTGTAGCATTTCTAGATGCATTTTTCAACAAAATCAATCACCAATAGTCAATCGGATCGATGTTGATCAATAAATCGGCTGTATCTTTTGAATAGCTAGATGAAAGATTTTCGAACTTAAAAATTCAGAATTCTTGTTAAATTTTGGTCTAGTATCAACTTTCTGTTTTTATGGACATTTTTCTTCCCCAAAAAGTTGATCTGTGAGCACCGTGCGCCCCAAATTGTCTATGCCACACAATAATCGATGAAAATCAGTGATAGTAATATCAACCAACATTGTTTCCACTCAACCAGAAGCTTTGATTTGACAAAAAAATAAGTCCTACATGCATCATTATGTGAAGAGAAAATATATCTTTATTTTTGGGGTCGTTACCGACCCCACAGTAAATGACGTTCCAATTTTTTGGAAATGAAATTCTTAATGCTTTCTAAGATTGCATGTCAACAATGATACCTCGTCGAAATAGGAAATACGTCAAACTTTATATCAGCCATCAATTGTTTGAGCTGATTAAGTTCTAAAAGTTTGGACGATAGGAAATGAAACTTAGCGACCTGATGGTGTTTAGAGGGTTAAATGGCAAGGAGAAAGCTGCAACAGTAGCTCTGGCGGATACAGCGGAACACCAAGTGATGTTGCAATTAAGAGATGCATGAACTGATCACAGAAAAAGAAAATGTCAGCAGTCTTCAGTCTCTTCTCTTGAATTAGCAACAGGCCGGCGTTTTCTGTGTCTCAAATTTGTGTCTTCTACCTGTGATATTCGAAGCTGAAATACATTGTTCTGCATCGCATGTTTGAAAAAGTTTGAAGATTGACGAGGTACTTTGATTCGGGTATTGAATGGTCGGATGTTGCTCCCAGTGTATTATGTATGCAATTAGATCTTTACCACTTGTTGCACACGAAATCATACGATCCAAGAATTCATAGCATTTGCTTCACTGAAGTTGAATGTAACAGCCGAGACATTGGACAACTTTAAAGAATGTACAGATAGAATGCAGCTTTTGATTTTTTGTTTATGAGATTTTCATGATTTTCATGTGTGATGAGTTTATCATTTGAGAAAATGATTTTATCTTCTGATTCCAATAACAATCGAATTACATAAAATCATGAAATCACTATGTTTAAAATGTGCTTAAGTTGTGAAAATGTCCTGAGGCCCGATACAAGCGTATTGTAAGAACTCGATACACAGCAATAGAATAAACATTGCTAAAAAATGCTAGTTGTCGGAATCGGACCGCCTGGCCTGGTGGTGGCCGCATTTGTCACAATAGTATTGACATCATTGCAAAGCTCGTCTTTTACAACAAAGGAAGATGTCTTACTGACAAAATTCGAAAAACAGTTATGAATAAGAGAAAGAGGCAATATCTAAAAAGATGATAACGTGATGTCATGGAATGAATTGTGCATTTAACGTGAGGACGGGTTAGCAATCTTGATCATTGTCTCAAGGGACGAGGGCGAGGAGCTCGTCTTTCATTAACTAGCGTAACTGCTGAGTTGGACGCAGATTCGGTGTACATGCAGATAGGACGGGCACAGCTTGTTCTCGGCACAGGGGCTGTTTTCGGCAACTCGGCAAAAATAACAAGGACTGCCGTCCTCCGTCCTCAACAGTCTAAGCCACAGAATTAAATATTTTGTTTATCTGCTTCGGTTTACTAGAAGTGTGATTAATACGAAATTGACGGCACATCGAAGAACCTATTAAGTGGGCAAAAAGGAATTCCTAATACCTTCCAGAGATAGGAAAAAAGTCGTGCGTCGCTTGTGGATTAATGTGAGTTCCAGCTGAGTGCTTCGATTGCCACAATTCTTTCAGATTCGAATACTTCAGATCATTGCGCACAAGTTTTCTCCATAATGTTGGCCCCTCCGATCATTATTAAAGAGACTAGCAGGCGTACGAAAATTAGTTCAATTAGAAACATAACAGCACAGACCTTTGGCATAGACAGATATGAAAATAGTAACTCAAATGCAATAGTTCATACTCAATTGCTAATATCAATATTATTAATTATTTCCTTTTAAAGCTTTTAGTCTTTAATTTTTGTGATTCTTATTCTATACAGCATATATTGTGTGCAGCATTCAAATGTATGCCAATAAAAATAGTTTTTTATTATTATAATACATGTATATATGATATCTGCTGATATGTTAATGATAATAATAATTATATAATGAGAATAATGTTATAGGCTCCAATTATTTGCTTTCTATTACTTCTGACTTCTGATCTTCAACTTTTGTTCTCGTTTTAGGCGAATTCATAGTTCTCAGGCGTTCAAAAATGTTCACGCATTTCGTCATAAGCCACTGGAACTGCAAGAAAATTTACGCTTCCTCTTTGCGCATCAGTTCTCTGTGAGAATGCAATCACTTGACGATGACAATTTTCATGCACATTTTCGATTCTAAAATTGTAACCAGCCATCCGTGCGCATCGCATTAGTTCATGTGGATGAATTTGACTGTTCATGCCTTCGATTTAAAATATCAAAGGAAACCAATTTAGGAGACGGGGGAAAATTGGTTCGATCTCAAAATATCATAAAATGGTCACATTTTGAGCTCTAATTCTCTCAAACTTGCGAATACATTTCGTTATATTGATATCGTTCATGTGCCTATGATCAGCACATATGGTTATTTAATCATAATCACTTTATTGAGAAATTTAGAGATCATCCAATGACTAATTCATAAATACTCATTGTAAGTCGCATCAATGCTGCAGTATGAGTTTATATTCAATTAGTGTGTGCATTTCTGGACAGAAAGCATGATTTGTAGTGATGCAATATGGATTCTATTCCATTATGCACAAGCGAGATCGATTTCGTTTCACATTATCATAAAGTGCGAGTAACTGAATGACACATAAAACCCAATGGATTAGTTACCGGATATTCTTAGGCTTCTTACAGTAGGCCCATTTATGGAAGAAAATAATAAAGCAATGGATAAAAACAACCGAGGCACATTTTACCGCTATAATTTTGATATTACATACAACAGAGTAAACATAATATAGCAAATTATACAAATGACTGTCATTACACTGCATTTGCCAATAGGCAAGTCTAGGGCATTGTCAGGTAACAGTGCTGCTAGACCTTCGTCAACGTCGTTTGGGAGCTCATCAGCATTTGCTGAAGGGACTTCTGTCTGCTGTATGCGTCTGTCCGCATTATCCTTTTCCACTGCAACCGCTACCAGCAAATCTATTGTCTGTGACAGGTCAGCAGCTATTCACAAACGCCACATCCACTGAAATCGACTGTCCACAATAACCGTGCACTCTGAAAGCGGCTGTCCACAATAACCATTTGCGCTGAAAACAGTTGTTTGCAAATTTTATGTCCGGTGAAGTCGGTTGCCCGTGATATTCGTGTCTCCACTGTCCGCATAACCATGCCGTGTTCCTCAAAGATTAATAGAGTTTGCAGTTTTAATGTACTATTTCAAATACATGTATCACTATTCATCTTTTAGGTGGAAATAGATGAGAAATTGAAATTGGCAATGGATGAGACATGTAGCTAAAATAATTTGAATAATTTGATTTTAGTATCTAGTTTTATCTATATTTGCATTTATTTTTGAAGCCAAACTGTGTGATGCAGGTTTAAGTGAAGTCATACCATGGAAGAGTAATATAATACGTTATAGCAGCTCACGCCAATAACATGCAAACATGGTAAGTTCCGCTGATTGAATTATTTTCAAATTCTAGTAACATTGATATAAATCAGCGCCTAACCGAGGAGTTGAGATTACCATCAACAAATAGCTATTAGTCATTGTTGTAGTCTCACTAACTTAAACAGAAAGAAAAATTCCGTTTATTGCAATTTCTTCGACTGCTAACTCTGAAATGTCTCTCTCAACATCCTACAAATGATTCGCCTGTTCACGAATACCATCACATTCCTTTTTCCTCCGCAGAATGTCAATAAAAATGAGCATCAAATTCAAGAAATTCCTGTGAACATATAAAATCTGCAATGATGTAGAACTGCATTTGAGGAATTTAACTGCTGTTGTGTGAGCAGTCAATAGACGTAATTCAATCCCTAACTACCCTGATTTCTCATGGGACGTATTGCATGTCAATCCCAAGTCGCTCTCTAGAGTCCATGACTTTTAATTAAATTTTCGTAGTTTTTCTCAGCTGTAGTGATGTCTCTCGTACACTTAATTAGCGACGTGATCGGCTATGAAAGGACTCTGATAAACTAAGCTTCCGATTCTTCCTTTAGGCGGATTTTTGGCGGAAATATGTCAAACTGGTGGTGTATCAATATGAGCAAAGAAACTTGACCACAAACTACGAAGTGACAGTTGAGCTAAGTCAATCACATGCGGCGGATAGAGAAAATAATACGTGCGGAACACAGCTCACACGCATAAAGCCGGGTTTATACTTCTTCCGTTTTTGTGCGGAGACGTCTCAAGGAATAATTTGACACCGACATGTCTCCGAGAGATTTCGTGTGAAACCGGAGACGCTTCCGTATCATTTTGTCAGCAGACTTGAAACGGAGGCTCGAAAATCAAGATACTCAGACATTTAGTGTGATTGAATGTTTCCGTATTTCAGTGACTGAAGTTTGATTGTGAACCGGTAAGATTGAAGCTGAAGCGATGACATCACGTGACTTGTACAACTCAAGGGTAGATGACTATGATTTGGTTGAAATCGAACCTCCGTTTAATGCGAATGATTAAATAAACATGCATCCTTATTCTAGAGTCTCCGTATCCCACTTACGCAGACTTCTCAGGTTTCCGTAAAACGGATGTGTCTGCGTTTTCAGGAGCTATCTCTGTTCTCAATACGGAGGAAGTAAAAACCAGCCCTAAAACAGTATAGAATACGAGTGACATTCGACACAAAAACACTTGTCACACACTGTGCAATCGACTCACAACAGCATTTAAATTAGTTATAGCTTATTTCAGATGGGGACGGGCCAGGTTCGAGTTCCTATCGGATTTCTCCTGTTTGGTTGAGTCAATTTATGACAACCGCATTGCTGCACTTCATAGCGCAATAGCCAAATACTCGTACATAGGCCTAATTGTATACGTGCTGTCTTGCTAATTGGCGCCAGTATGTGGTATATGTCCATAGACGCGGTTTTACATTGATTTATTAACTCTTTACCGGCTTACTGCATTATCTGATAATTGTTTTAAATTGGCTCATTACAGGAGCTTGCCGCTCCTTGACTTTTGATGTTTCTGTTTTGAGTTACTGAATCAGCAAGGAAGTCTCTGATTTGTTGCCTTTATTGATCATCGCGGTCAAAGAGTTCTGATTCGTTACATTTTTGCTAATACCAGTGAGGAAAGCTCGTGTCTAATGCTGTTGAATGATTGTCTGGCAATGCAACAGCCGCTGTTGAAAGTGAAAAAGAGTCAGATAGCATAGATGGCAACGTGGTGGGAGATAGTGGGAACGTTGACAAAGCTTCCAGCTCATGAAGTAGACTTGACCAATGACCAGGCATAAAAGACTATTAGACCATTGACGAACCTGAATATACTACATATATGCAAACATGTTGGGGACGAAGACGTTGGTAGAACATCAAACAGCCATACATGTAATTCCTCACATGACACTCGTGAGCGAAATCTACTCTGCTCACTGCATAAGGTCTCCGACAGGTGCTTGGACTATAAGCAGGACACGCGACTGCATCTCGAAATGCTGCAAACCCCTACGGTAAAAAGGTGCACATTTAGATCCATTGCATACATGTGCTATATATTCTTTAATTTATTTTCACTCAATTAGTACTATTTTGTTTATAATTCATTTCGGTGCAAGCTTCTGAAACTAATCAGCGGTAAATCAGCGTGATTTTGCTAGGATGTGGGAAAGATCATCTGCAACATTGTAGAGATTAGAATTAGAAAAAAATAAAGGTAGGTCAAAATGACCGGCCTTGGCTTAAGCAAGTTGTTGATTTAAACCTTGTCCTGTTAAGATTCAAGAGAAAAGTAGTCACAAATTGATTAGGAAATTTTCGCACTGAACACTGAATAATTACAGCATTGACTTTTTTATCATTTCTAATTTCGGTAGAAGAAGCCACACAATAAATTCTTAAATCAGTGGTTTGTTGGAAATTTTATAGATATCTGAAAAATTGATTCGCAATCTTCAAGATGATGTTTCAGAACATTTAATTTTGACGGTTGATATGCAGAATCATCAGCATTTTAACAAAAATTTCATCACATTCCTCCCTCAACTTTATAAATATTCAAACCTTGTGTGACAGTATGTTCACTTCGTGTTTTACAGAATTTGATGAATAGCATTATCAACGTCCTGTCTACTATCTTATTCTTCCTTCAAATCCCTAAATGTTCGTTGTTTGAAACGACAGATAAACTGCTTTCAACAACACTTTGACATCCCCTTCGTCGACATTACGAGATAAACTGCATATTCGTCAACTTATTGCTCAACTTTTTTCTTTTGCTGATGAACATTGGACCACAAGTCTTGAATGCCTCTTTTATCTCCGCGAATCTGCCTCTCCCGACAGTAAATAGCTTTCTCTGCCTCGAGGGAAAGGCCTTGCCAAGGCTGTTAATTGTTGGTCAGCGTCATAATGGACTGAGTTCAACACTAAATGCGTGACAGTAATCAAATTGAGCTCATGGCGTCTCCGCGCGCTGCTTCATAACTTGACGCCGACGGTACTAACTTCTCTTCTTTACAAAACTGTTTTTAGACCACTCATGAACTCTCTCATTCCGCGGACAGAATATTCGAGAATTTCAAGGAAAAATTAAGTGAAGAGTGTTTGAGACCTCATTAAGACTTGTCAAGAGAGACAACACAGCTCATGTCGAATTCTGGGGGTGAATTCTTCTGCGAATTTTGAAGGCTTTGTTTTTTGAAATATCTCTGTAAAATATCTGCAGCGTGTTTTAGATTACATTCATTTTCATAAGACGGAAAATCAATAGAAACAGTGTCAAATTACACTGTAATTGCCCTTAGCTAAGTATCTATCATCGGCAGTGACATATGCAAGCGGGCGGAGCATGTAAAGAGATGAGGGTCAATAATACACGGTAGGCCTATGATTGTAAGAGAATATAATGCTGCAAATCACATGAATTTTAGATGACATATCCCAGTTGGATTCTTGCATAAATACACACGAATTATGCCAATGAAAAGCAGCAATCGGCGCGATCTAACACAACACAATCATTGAAGCAGAAATTAAGGAAATCGATGACTTGTCTTGCTAGTACAAAAAATCTCAACAATTTAACTATTGGAAACTTATTAACTGGGCGAGTTTTACTCTATTTTATCTATGTATATACTGCATTCTCGTCAGTGGAAGCTCATCCTCCAATATTCATCCAGTTTCTGAAGGTTACAACATATTCTACATATCAAATTACCGCATAACTACGTGGTTCATCTGATGTCTCAAAGTCGGCAAATATTCATGCTGAAAACATTAATTTGATTGATTGATTCATGATTAATGATTGTAGAACGATCTGTGGTTTCCCTGGTCCATGACTACTAAACGTAGACCAATGAAATCTTGGTAATAAAATAACTTTTAGACGCTTGTGCGTGAATTCAATGCTGTGGGAAAGAGGCTAAGAGCATGTAGGCCTGTATTTTTAATCATTAAAGTAATAGGGATTCATTAATAAGTTTCGCTAAAAGCGAATGTTAGTTATAGAGGGGCTCTTTATAGTGAATATCGACTGCATGTCTTATTTTCCGGATAGGCGAAATGATGGTAGCGACATAGTTGATAAACAAATAATATGTTGGCATAGATAGTCGATAAAGAGATAATGGTAGTGGGATATATGGTTGATAAACAAATAATGGTAGTGGCATAGATAGCTGATAAACAGATAATGCTGGTGTTATAGATAGATTATGAACAAAGAAGGTTGGTGGCATAGATAGCTGATATAAAATAATGATGGCAACAGCATAGATCACAGAATTAGATTGCTTAATCGTGTCACTTTGCTAGAAGTGCATACTGATTCAAAACAATGACACATGCAGGAACTTACTAAGTGGACAAAAAGAAATTTTTACTACCTTGCAGAGATAGGAAAAATTGTCGTGCGTCGCTTGCGGATGCGGATTGCTGTGAATTCCTTCAAAATGCTCCGATCGCCACGATTTCTTCAGATTCGAAGACTTCAGATCATTGCGCAAAAGTTTTCTCGATAATGTTGTTCCTCCCGGTCATTATTAAAGACGATAGCAGGCGCACGAAAAAACGTTCACAAACTTCCATGTAGAGTTTGACATCGACTGTGTCTCTTAGCTGTGTGATTCAGTTGATAGCAGTCACTGAAACTTTGCACAATTTGGTGTGTTTAATGTTGAACTGGCTGCTCATTGTTCGATTGCTATGGTATTATGTCAGGAGATTGTGCCATTTCATTAATGTTCCAATGTTTCCTTTCTAGTCAAACGGAAGAAGAGGCGACCTGTCTAATTCTGTGGCATAGATGGCCGACAAAAATAAAGGGTATTGTAGTGATGACACAATTGATATGCAGACAGACGTCAATAAGCATACCATGTACTGTAGCAAAAATGAAGGGATGGAAAAAACGATACTCAGTGTTGATAGACATTATTGATAATTCTATATTAAAAATTCATCCCAAAAAGCTAATTCTGATGTCAGTGTTGATGTCAATTATTCCGCAAGTAAACAAACGATTAGAGTTTTGCTGTAGGTGGATATTTGCGATCCATTGTCAAATCATGATAGTGAGGGAATTTGCTGTGAAAGCGGATGTAGTTTCTCCACTACCGTGAAGTTCATAAACATACAGTTTCCTCCATAAGAAGAGTCAAATATGACAATGATGGACAAACAGCATCAGAATTATAAAATTTACAATGTGTGTAGCAGTAATTGGCATCACTGAAATTAGCACTCCAAATAAGAGCAATCAAAATCAGAAATTTCATGAATGTATGTAAAATTTTTTTCAAATGTGTTTTGCGGATGAATGTAACAGCACCTTTTATTTTATATTGTATTGCATTTTCTGGAGGCAGAGCTATTGAACTTTTAGACTCTCAAAATTGTAGTGGAGATCATCAATTGTTGTAAACTCATCAATTGTTGCTACGGAAACTCTTTAAATACTGTGTTTTTGATGTCGATCTATTAACATGATAATATCTTTCATCTTGAACATTGATGTATTGTTCGTACTGGCTAACCATTCACGCGCGATCGTATGCGACAGCAAAGCATTCACATTTTGCGATTTTCTAACGGAGCGAACAGACAAACATGATGTAAATAATAAATAGATGAAATTCACTCATTATGAACCATCATGGACACGCACAGATCATTTGAATATACATCGAGAAGTCCATGCATTTTTCTTCCGAAAGTAAAAAATAAATTGGGAATTTCTGCACCGAATGTAATTAAAAATATATGGCTCCGTGGGGTTCATTGGACCACCATAACCACCTCAGAGATCTGAGGGTTAACTCAAACAAAGAGAGAAGTCGGATTTCTTTGATCCTGGGTAAATATGAGCATGACCACTTCAATATCGTGGTCGCCTCACGTTGTCTATATGTTCTAAGAGTTCTTCGCCCCACATTATCTCCGAAAGATATGAAGTATGTATATGAAAGTTTAATTTGCTCAATACTTGAATGTTGTTCTCCTTTAATGATCGACATCTCATCAGATAACTCCAACATTCTCGACAAGATCCAAGACAGAGTACATCGCATAATACATGGAAACGAATGCTATTGAGATGACTTTGTAGACTTGTTAGAGAGACGGCGAAATTCTGCGTACAAGTTGCTAATGGCAATCTACTCCAACTCTGATCAGCCCCTTCACTTCATGTGCCCTCAGAAGTTGGAGGGCCGGTTTTTTCAACTCCCAGCAAAAACCACACGACGTCGCAAATCGTTCTCCCCGACAACGACGATCATTGCTAATGGTGCATGCGTTGATTGAACTACGAAAGCTATTAAACAGAATTTGATGCTCTTGACTTCTTTATTCTGATGCTTCTACTTCGCTGCTATGTAAATTAATGATTTTCAATGATTCATAGAATAAACATTTGTTAGATTAAGCGACCGTAGTGAGCGAAATCTGATAGTTGACGACGAAGAGAGCCGAACGAAGTCCGTCAACCCCGCCGGAGGCCTAAGCCTTTGAAATACGACGCTGTTCACACACTCAACGGTCGTCTGGTACCCATTAGGGAAACGTGTGGGCCCATCATCAAAGCTACCACGAACCGTCATCTTCTAAGCCACCCTCCGCGGGTCTATACAGCACCTTTAGTCTGGTTAGTACTCCCCACTATCTTTCTCAGATAGCTCTTCCTCTTTTAAAAAGCAGTGCGGGCACCCCTAATTACTACTAGCAATATATTTTTGTTAATCAGACTATTCAATTTCGTATTTCTACATTGTACCTGACCGCATATATTGTTAGAGTCAATAATAGACGCACCGAAAGAAATTTGAGGATGATTTCGTGTTATACGCAGTACAGCAAATCAGACGCAGTTCTTCTTGTTTGTTTCTTTCATCAATAACATTTTCATCCGAAATGTTCTTGATCTTGTCTGACGAATGTATTTTGATGTAACTTACTAAATCGGAGGCGACGTCTCACCTGTTCACTAATTTGAAATGTTAGGATAACACAATTGCTGGAGATAATATCTTTCTCACCTTTCCTTGCCTTCCTGTGCTATTTCTTGTATCAACAAGACTATACCTCTTCCACTTCATCACCTCCAAGGATAACGACGACTTGTTAGATGCTTTCACTCATGGGGAACGTTTATTTAAAGATGATTCTTCATAGGTAAATGTTGTCTTACTCCGAGGCAACTTTCATGTCTACCATTCTGAATTGTGACATCAATTTTTCTTCATTGCAGAGAAAAAGAGCAATGCGATTTCATGCGGTAATTTAGATTCTCAGATTTCCTATTGCATCGAATTACTGGTTTAACCTATACAAATCACAGGCCAATCATTTTGAATTTGATTAGAGGCACATTTGACAACTTGCCGACAATATTACGAATACTTGATACATTGATGAGATCAACTGAATTTATGCTTGCTGATTGTATCCATTGAAAGTGGAAGATTTTTATTATGTGCTCATTGATTATTTTCAGTATTAAATATTCCGATATATTAAGCAAATATATTCGAAATTTTATTTTCATTATCCAACAGACTTTGAATCCAAAACGGCATCCGATTTAACGAATGTAGAATCAGTGATCGCGAGGGAACTGATTAATGCGATCAAATGCACATGCCCTCAACTCCAGACGAGAATCCTAAATAGGTGGAGAAGAGCTTCACCGTGTTAGTTTGTAAATTTCATTTAAGGCTTTTTTAAAATTTTTTTAACTTGTTTTTAAGAAATAAAAGCATAAAATGTAAAAAATCCATCGCGTGAATCAATGACTTAATTGTTGGTGATATTGGAGAAGTTGTGGTCACTCGGTAATCATCTAAATCTGTGGACGGACATGGGAGGTAAAATACAATGGTATGAAAGCTGTCACAGGGCAACGTTTTTTATTATTGAACGTCTATCTTTAAAATGGAAATAAAAAGTATCATATTTTGAGATATAGAACGGTTACAAGATGTCTTTTGAAGTAAGAGTAATATAGGATGCCATGATTATTGCGAAAGTAAGAGAAATAATCAAAACTCCCCTTAAAGTTAGGCACATCGTTTGACAGGCATTCGGCGTCCAGCGCCTTCAACGGTCAGATGGCGACATGGAGGGCCATCTTCTGTTAACGACCCGAATATGCTCTGCACGGGTCTGACTTTACAGATGTGGAGCTGGGTCTTATCTATCAAGTGTGCATTGTATTGTAGTTTCAAACTCTTAATTTGTATCACCTGTCGGCCAATGCACTTTGTTATTACATGTCAAGATTTAAGATTTGTATCGTCCTATAGAGGGAAATTAGGTTTCTGTTATGGAGGTCTCTCTGTCATGTGATCTGCATGTAGGCCCTTCAGTGACGTCTAAGAAATCGTCATCTCACATTGAGCTCAACCTGCAAAAGTAAAGTTATGGAATCGTCTGCATGTATGGATGAAACTTGCGTCTAGGTTATTATAAATCCGACAATGTTATTCGCTTTGTACTAGAATGAACAACAGCTGTTTTGATGACAATTTCTGCTGCCTGGTCAGGCATCTACATGTATCTCAATCAATTTTCTTAGATCTTATGAAGAATCAATATACCGCCTTGTTATTTTATCAAAATGAATTTGTATTTATAGGGGAATGATAGTAACCGTAACTCCCTACAAAGGTGTACTGACAAGGTACCGGTGCCTTCCTATCATCTACCTGTGAACTCACCCTCGCTTAAGTACCGTTATCATGACAACGTATGTCGACCACGCAGCATTGTTTCAATGTCTGTGTTCGTTCCAGTCAATTATTACAGATAAATGGATTTCCCTGGTTGTCTGCATGACAGGATGGAGTAACAGAAGTAAAACCATAGAGTAGGGATATATACGTAGAGTGTCGACTAAAAAATGTAGATTCATTTTTATGCGTTCCCGTGGTTGCGTTCGCGTGGTCCAAAAAATTATTTTAGCACTTTTAAAAAGGTCAAAATTTTGCAAATTTATGTATTACCGAGATGACGCACCCTTGTAAGTAGCATGAAACATGTTGAATATCAAAAGGAATGAATATTTGCTAATAAGCATCCTAATTAAGCGGAAATTAAGCTAATTTGCAAGGGAATTTTATAATCCGTATTATACTCATTGACATAATTAATGAAACAAACTGTCATTGGCTTGAATTGAAGTTTGTTTCATTTTTTTCTCAGGTATGCTGATGCAATATCTCGCTTTCTATGTATTACCATTCAACACATTAGAGAATGGAGAAAGATCTATGGTGGTCAAATTTCAAATTTTGATATCGATACAACTGTCACAACTGCTTTTACAAATTGAACATAAACGTGAACTGAAATCCAGCTTTTGTAAAATAAAATGGCACACGATCAGTTTACCAGAGGTATGGCTATTGGAATGATTCGTTGTGGTAGAAGTTGCGCGAGTGTTGCCGAAGAGCTGCAACTATCGAGAGTCGTTGTTTGGAGGTGGTGGTGTCGATGGAAAACAGAAGGAGATGTTAAAAAGAAGCAGGGATCTGGTCGACCAAGAAAGTCTGCAGGAAGGACGGACGCACGTCTAGTTTTAGCTGCAAAGAGGAATAGATTTGTGTCAGTCCCAAAGCTAGTCGTACACTGGAAGAGTGCCTCAAATATAGACTAGCGTTCGAACGGCTTACCGAAGATTGTGAGAAGCTGGAATTCAATCGCGACGACCAGCTGTCCTGATTCCATTGAGTTTTGAGCACCGCAGAAGACGAGTTGCCTGGTGTGATGCCCATCGCTCATGGAATGACCATCACTGGCAGAAAGTCTTGTGGACCGATGAATCGAGATTCACTCTGGATTTCAATGACGGTCGTGTCAGAGTGCATCGTCTTCCAGGTGAACGCTTTACCCCATGCTGTATTAAAGAACACGACAGATATGGTGGTGGAAGTGTTATGCTGTGGGGTGGCATTTGGCATGGCGGACGAACGACAGCAGTCATCATCAAAGGCACGTTGACTGGAGAGAGGTATCTCAATGAAATTGTGCTTCCTGTTGTTGCCCCAGTGGTCAGGGAGGAGGATCTCGTCTTCCAAGACGACAATGCAAGACCACATCGCTCCTCGGCTGTCATTGTCACTGTTACGAGATTGAACATTCAAACCCTTGACTGGCCTGCACGCTCACCTGACTTGTCACCCATTGAACAAGTCTGGGACGAGCTTGGGCGGCGAGTGAGAGACCGCTATTCACTTCCACCAATGTCCCTGAAGTCTCTCTCTGAAAGACTGACAGAGCAGTGGCTTCTCCTTGAAACATCCTTCATTCAGAAACTTTGTGAATCAATGTCATCTCGGATTACTGAATGTATTGGAGCTAGAGGGGGGGCACACGCGCTATTAAAGTTGAATCTGCTACATCTGTTGTTTTTCTGTGCTAGCGACTTGGTGGAGATTGTGACTAAATTGTCAAGGTATCATGCATACATGTATATATATAAGGTCAAAAATGAAAGAAGTTAAAGAAGCAAATGTTTCAAAAATTTTGTCAATGAGTATATAATGGAAATCTTCATGAAAAAAATCGCAATATTATTCGTGCTTTCTTGGCTGAAATTTCAAGTTTTTAATTCAATTTTCACCGTCATGATTTCATGATTCATTAAATTTATGTTTCATTTCTGGAATCTGAATAGTGATGTCGAACCATTTACATCTTTCAATGTTAATTGAAATCGTTGTCTTTGACTATGTGATTTTGCTCTGCCAGTGGCAGGTTGCCTGTGATATGATGACGCTTAAGAAAATGCTCTTGAGGTTGAGCATGAAAGTAATAGGAACCCATCGAATTGCACATTTAACAAACATTCAATCTCCAAGGCTGTCATGACACTGAGAATCTGTAATACACCATAATTCCTTCTGCATTACAATCATGATCTTTCAATTCCGTGGCAATTTCTTCAAAAATGCAAAAATTTGCATATCTCACATTTGGCAACAATTTTACCAACTATATCCCCCTCGAGTTCATTTAATAAAATCGAAAGTGTATGCACATTGGGGATTTAATAAATGCGGAGTTACCACTCTACCTAATATACATACTCTATGAGTAAAACGTTCTCCTTAAATGGATGAAAAAGACGTGCTGGACGCATTCGATCACCATCAGAGATCCGTGTGTGGACAAGGCAACAAACTAACTCAAATAGAACTGAAATCGCTTTCTTTCTGCACGAAGTTGGTAAAATATTGCCTCAACAACGCATTTCTTGTCCGTTTCTTAACAATTCGTTTTCAATCAAACCTCACAAATGTCGTTCATCGGAAAGATTTGACAACCTGCCATTTGATAAATGTCCAGATGTCCATTTCCATGACAAATGCTTTCTCGTGAAGGATAGAGCGTTGACACTTATCGTCCAACAAAGTGACGTCATGACCTTCCATAAACACAAAATCATGCCAATATGAGGCGCCAAATCGTTTCGACGCAGAGTAATTTGGGACGGAGAAATACCGAGAAGCTTCAGAATAATATTTCAGCGGATTCCGAATCATGTGGAGATTTCAATGATTTCAATGCCAACAATGAGCAGATTAACGGGTCAGTCGATCATCCGGCGAATGTCCTTCTACAGGCAAATAAACACCGAATATGGAAATTTCAAATCGAGGTTGGGATAGTTCCCGAGGGTTTCGCAATTAACGATTCAGCATTCTCACCGCACCAGATAGGCATGAGCCAGTGCCCGTCATTGCAGCTTGAGAATCTAAGAATGAATGGATAAATGGATATTTCAAGTTATTCTTGATAGAAATCTGAATTCTGAATCTATTCGTATCATAGAACTAACAATACCATAGAAAGTCTATGTTAGCGTCTACAATGTCCATGACAACGGAGACTCGTTTATGCCTGATATTACTGCCCAGAAAAACATGATGCTATACACGCATCGTCTCACAATGCGAACCGGGACGAAGGATATTTCTAATATTTGCATATTGCTAATATGTATAGCACTCATTACTTTTTATAAAGCTGTACACATAGCGGACGGATAGTCATTGATAAGTGGGATTGCAAATGTGGCAGGTAACAATAGCAATCTGGACTTAAATTTCGGCTCGTTATGGGTAATATGTCCTCGAGTGCTCCAGGCCCTGGGTTTTTTGTCTTTGATGAACCTTCATCGCTGTTCTTAATATGCATTGATAGAATACTTGAGTTGAATAAATATTGAGCTGCATCTTTAGTTGGAAAATGGGAACAGACCTGAATAGCTGTCATTTCATCCAATATCTGGAATCATTATTGGAACCCTGTCCAGTATGCGGATGATTTGAATTTGATCATTCCTTCCACCAAAGATTGTGACAGTGAATCGATCATCTTAAATGAAATTTTTGGCATTGAGTACCAACAATCTAAAGTTAAACAAAAGCAAATCGAAGGTTTTGGTTTGTGGTAAGACAGATGAGCATCAAATGAAATTGCCTATACCGATTGTGAGCAAAATGAGAGTTCTTGGAGTAGCACTGAACAGTCGACTGTCATGGGACGATCATATTTCTGATGTGCTCAAAACAAATAATAGACAGCTTTTTGTTTTGAGGAAATTGAAACATTTCACAAATACTGACGATTTGGCAAGCGTTTTCTGGGGGCTGATTCGCTCTGTGCTAGAATATACTTCCCCTGTCTTTGTTCATCTGCCAGCCAAACTGAACAACAAAATTGAAAGAATTCAAAAGCGTGCCTTGTGGATTATTTACAACGGTTCACCTCCTCCATCTACTGAAGATGACCATCTCTCCAACAGAAGAAGGAGGCTAAGTATGACGCTGTTTTCTTCGATTGAATCCGATTGTTCCGTTCCCATGCACTTCACAAATATGTCCCCAAAAGACTGCGGTACTCTCCTCACTTGCGTGTGCCAATGTGTCGGACGAACAAGTACAAGACATCTTTCTTCCCCTTCACCGCTAAGCTCATTAACGAAAGTTTCAATTGATTTAAAAGATAGTGTGTCAATTTCAGTTACTTCACTCGTTCATTTTCTTGTATTTTCTCTTATTGATCTGTATATGTATTATTATTATTAGCAAGTCTAGTTCACATCTCAAGAGTAACACTTAGTGAATACTACTTTTCAAAATTCATCTTGAAATGCAAATCACAAATTTACCCGGGCATGGCTGCAAGTTTAAATAGGGAGTTGTGTCGAAGTTGGGAGATATGAACTAGGCCTGTTGATGATTCTTGATATTGGATGAAATGGCAGCTATTCAAGTCAATATCGAATTATTCTATTTACATTTTGTTTGCAAAAAGAGCATTTATTAATTATTACAGGCGCAGCAACTTACGTTATTTGTAAGTAGTGTGTTTGAAGTGAAATATAATGAATGACCGTCGAAATTTCACTAACTTGCTAATTGCACATCTTAAACATTGATGAAGTGAAATTGATATAGATAAGGAAGATTTTGGAACTTCATAAATATTATCGTGATCTAATTTTTTCAGAAATTGCTCAATAATTCTCTTCATTATATCAAAAAGTCGGAAATGGAGGAAAGCGTGTGGAAATGAAAAGTCAGGAAAAAATCTAATTTTAATCGTGATTCTTGTCAATGATGTCCGCCCAGTGACAATAGATATGCAGCAAATAATGGTTTGTACTATTATTTCACATCTAGGAAATTTTACAAATTGTCTGCTTCTATAGAAAAAGGCAAATGCTCAGAAAATCAAATGCCTGCGACCTTGTCCGACATAACCTTATCGTTCATGTGTTTATCATAGATAGATGGACATATTTGCAACATGAATGTCTTTGTAATTCTGACTCAAATATTCGCTGCCGGCTTTCATAGACTGAAGAACATCGGAAACTATATTCGCTACATCCATTTAAACAAATATGTCAATCTGCAACTCTTTTCAAATTCATTCTTTTCTCTTTTATGAAGAATTCGAAGATATCCATGCCAGTGACGAACTATTATTTCAAATAATAGACGCTTTCATTGATTCCTATTCACCTGTGCTCAATCTCAACCCGATTTCATAGCCGAATAGAAACCCTTGTCGTCCATCTGAGCATTCTAATCGTCGTCATCTTTTCCAGATACTTACACCGACGGCTTCTCTCGTTCCATCCCTAAATCTCTTCAATCGCAAGAAAGAAATCAAACGCCATGAGAGTTGAAAAAGTTTTTCATTTCTTCTCCGGAGGGGCGTTTCCTGATGTAGCTGTGTAGAAACGCATTCATGAAGAATAATAGCGTACGATGATGCAATTTTATATACGTGTGAGTCCCATTCATACGATTCCAATACATTTTTGTTCACACAATATTCTCTGCTGTTCTTGCACAAATTCACTCATCTAATAGGTTGAGAAGGCGATGCATTCCCATAAGCTTTGGTGGCTCAACGATCGATGATTAAGGAAAGTCGTTTCGTCTCTAACCTCCCCTCCTCATCTTCGTTCTCTTCTTCTTTTCTTCTTCTCGTCCTTCTCCTCCTCCTCTCTCCATCCTTTCCTCAGCCAATCAGAGCGGTTGTGCGTCTACTGCTGCTCCTGCTGACAAAGTCGCATGCTCCATTTAAAGTTTGGAAAGCCAACCCGTGTTCGACATTGTCAAGCCCGTGCTTCAAACAATTGTGCGCTCCATTCATCCTCGTCGACACGGCGCGACGTCTGAAATTTCGACGTATTGACCACGTGGGTCGATTGCTTCACCAAAATGTGGCGTCTGTGCATCTCCTTCCTTCTATTCCTGGTCTTGGGATGTCAAATAACTGTTCAGAAGAAAACAAATTGCCATTTCTTTATTAACAACGAGGGAAATTATCCACAGAAGAAAACAGCAACTTGTGCTCGCCGTAGTATCAAACAGGTACCTGAAAACAATGCTGCGGGAATTGTTAGTATCTTAGACTTGAATAGAAACGAAATCGACAATCTTCATCAAGTTTCCTTTCAAACGTGGAAGGATCTTGAGGAGCTGAATATTGCAGACAATAAAGTGGTGACAATTACGACCAAGGCCTTCGTCAACTTGCGGAAACTGAGAGTGTTAAACCTCAGTGGAAACACTATTCGTCTGACACAGTCCATGTCATCGATGGCCTTCGCGCCTATTCCGAATCTTCAAATATTGGATTTGTCTTATAATCCTCTTTTCCAGATCCCCAATCGTTTCTTTGCTCACCTGAGAAACTTGCAAGAACTGCGCTTGGGTAATAATGGACAACATAGTTTACTTTTACACAACAATTCATTTGCTGGGCTGAACAAGCTGAAGGCTTTAGATTTGACGAACAATCAACTGACTTCCATACCGGAGAAGAACACGAGTGAGATCTTCAAGAATATGCCCCTCGAGCAATTGGAGCTCGGAAATAACCCCTGGAATTGTGATTGCAGACTGCGTTGGCTCAAAGTGTGGATCATCCAAGTATACAAAAATCAGAAGATAGAAGATGACAAGAAGGATCCAGTTCCGATTGCAACCTGTGCGGAGCCGGCTATGTCAAAGAATAAGCCACTGTTTAGTAAACTTTTGACAATTACAGACTTTCAATGTCCTCCAATCGTCAGGACGAAACCTGCGCGATATATTCGTCCGATGCATAATAATCTGACTTTAAGTTGCTTGATACACGCCGATCCTAAAGGCCTTGTGCGCTGGTACAAAGACGGTGTTTTGGTTCAGGAACACTGGAAGCGAGCGAAAACTTCTCAGACTCAAGGACGTGAGTTCAAAGCGGAACTTGTGATCATTGATTTGCAGCCCAATGATGCCGGAGCGTGGGTTTGTTCATCTAAGAATCGGCGAGGTGAGTCGCAAGTGAATTTCACAGTGGAGGTTGTAGTTCCTGGACATTCAAGTCAAACTCTCACCCGGATTATCATCTACTGTGGCATCGGAGCAGTCGGAGCGCTTCTTCTCTGTGTTGGCATCGGTCTCGTTGCTTATTGCCTCAACTGTCGTAGGAAGGACTATCGAGGCTACAATAAAGGAACTGCTGGAGCATCGGGTAGTGGACTGGCGGAGACTAGAAGACTTCACACTCCGACTGATGCTGCAAATCCGGCCACGGATGAAAGTGATTATGAGCCAGCTGCCGATCACGGCATTCCACCTCCCCCTCCACCACCGCCACAGCAAGGAATCGGAGCAACTCACATTGGACCATCGATATTAGACGGAACGATGACGATGCCTGGACGAAAATCAAGTCAACAAGCTCTTCTCGCAGTCTCTTTAAGTGGGCCAGTCGCTACATTGGACAGAAAGTCGGGCATCATGCGTTTGGAGAAAGTTCCTTTGACATCTGCCATTACTCAGCACGACGCTAACAGCAATAATATTGCGAGTTTTCCCACAGCAACACTCCCAAGACCAAATGTACCTCTGTCAACTCAGCAACAACCATCGCAGCAGAGAGACCATTGTCCAGTGCACGGAACGCCGACGGGCGCTAATTATCGAACTGACGGACACTATAGTCCTTGCCCAGTCCATGGGGATGCTGCCACGGTGGCTAGAAACTCTGTGAGTGCACCTAGTGGCAGTGGACAACCCACAAGTGGTGGTGCTGGTGGTCATAACAATCCTTTGTATGGGACTATGCCTAACAATAGTCGTTATAAACCTTGTCCACTTCACGGTGATGTGTACGCTACACTTCAGACTCGCCAGGCTTCGAGTGGTGGTCCTCCTGCGTGTGCTGCAGGTCATCACGCTGGTCTGCAGTCCCCCTCACAAGGAAGTAACGCTTCTTCTACGACCATGACCTTACAAACAATCATGCGATCAAAAGACAATCCTGAAGGTGTTCATGCATCCTATATTCGTGCATCTAGAGTTGACGATTGTATTAGTGGCTCTCCCGGTGGGTGTGGATCTGTTACAGGGGTCGCTGCCAGTGGAGGAGGTCATGATGTATCCTCCGGCCCAGGAATTGTTCCAGGGACACTCCCTAAAATCAAACCAATAGCTCCGAATGTAAATGTACCGAAATTAGAGGATGAAGGCTACAGTACATCGGTATAATTTAGTGTGAAAAGTACAGCGGAAATCGATCAAATACTGATTCAAGTGAAGTGTAGGAACATTTGTAAAATTCTCATCATAAAATTATTGAAGTCAACCGAAGCGATTATCAAGTTCTTGAATAACAAGATTTAAATGAATTCATTTAAGGCATAATTGGAGTACTAGTCGTAAATAGAAGAGAATCATGATAAAAGAATATCTCAAATTTCCATAAGCAATATAAATTCCATGGCCTGAATTCCAAGAATTTTCAAGAATTCAAGAATGGAAATTCTTAGATAGAATTTATTCTTGCCAAGAATAGACATTCCAGTGCTGTGGCCTTGTGGTAGAGTGTTCGCTCAGCGTCCGGGAGACCTTGGTTCAAACCTTTTGCGGGTCAAACCTAAGACTTCTAAAAGAGGTACACTCTGCATTCTTGCTAAACACTCAGCACAAGGAGAATGAGAGTGGTATAAATAATAACACGGACACATGGAAGCAAGACTTCGTGCCTACTGTGCTTCCGAGTATAAACAAGGTTCATTTATTTATTTAGCTTTAGATAGCATCTTCGCGTTTTGCACTATTTAAAATAGTTAATGTGTAGAAGAATAATACATTGTGTTTTTCTTTCCTTATGCTCACAGACGCAGTGTAAATCAAAAATAGCGGACAAATACAGCTTTCCTTGAAAACAATATTGAATTTGTTCCACTATTTGCAGGAGATCTGTCATTTATCAGTGGTAGATTCTCTGAGCTAGACTATCACAAGAAGGAAAATCTATCCGTGGATTTCGAACAACTACAAAATTAGAAGCATCTGTACAAGACACAGATAATTCATTTAACAGAGTTTCACTTCTATCCTACGATATTTCTTAGAAGTACCTGGCGAATCAAGTGGTATCATTCCGGCTTCGAATCTACACTAACTTTTGATATTCGTGGATTCTATGCCTTTATTTCTTGAAGTCAGTGTCGTAATGTGCCTTAAATGCATGAATTCCTCACTTTCGTGTTCATTAAAACTACGTGGACACATGTAAACTACAATAACACAGTGTACGAGTACCTGCACGAGCATCTTCATTCGCGGAGGGAATGGACGCTGAAATAGAAATGCATAGATATCGATGGCCCATTTCGATGATGTGGATTAAATATAGAACGTGAACTTTAAGCCTATGACAATATAAACAGTATAGTGTCAATATAAAGCTCACCCGGCATTGGAATTAAGATTATCCTCAATAATTTGCTATTCACTGATGAGAAAGTCTTCATGTATAGACTCACAGTGCAGAGTCGAAGAGAAACAGCGATTGAAGTACAAATGTTTCATTAAAATAATTGCCGCCGAAAGTCTTTAATATAAAGACAGTAATAGTTCATTTCTCAGTGCAACATTTATGGATCACGAAATCAATACCAACTATTCAAATGATCATTCGCTTATCTCGCTGGTTGATCTTTCACTGATTTGTTTTGTAAAGCAAGATTTATTTGAAAAATGAACAGTTGGAGATCTTGGGAACATATATTCCACTACTATTCCTAACACAAGGGAATTAGGATTTATTGAACATTAATGCTTCCTCTTGGCTATAGGATTCATCTTCTACTTTTTTGTCAAGAGGAACAATTTGCCCCTTCTAAACCACTGGTGCTGAAAATAGACGTTTTATGCAAAAGGGAAATAATGTACAAACTCAATGTTGAATTGCAGCTTCTAGATTGAGACATCGGATTATTACTATATTTGATTTTCCATGACGGCGTTGTGAGTCTCTTGGGGATAGCGCATAATAAATTCACTGAATAATAAATGAAGGAAATCCTTCCCTACAAACATGAAGAGTCTTCCGTGGAAAGAGGTGAAATTTAATATAGTTTTACAGCTACGACATTCCAAAATATAGTACGAGATGCGAAGTATCTTTGAGGAAGGATGGAGTGATTCGAATCGATCTATATCGACAGACATATCATTCATAGCACATAGAGCGAGTAACAATGCTGATTATGATAAGTCAATTTCTACACGAAAGAAGCGCAACTCTGAGATTGGCGAACAAAATCTAGCATCTCCATCACTCTGTTCTTCAGAGTCATGCATTTTGCGCGCTCTATGTTACAGAATAGAATAATATAGAAGAAGGGCATGTATATGCATCAATCTCTATGGTCATGCCTGATAATGTGAATATCGAATATCTATGAGTGATATTTTCCTTAGAGTTTCTCTTTGCATGTGCCAAACAGTAATTAATGCTGCATGACCATAATACGGCCACAATTTCGTATGCCGTGCATCAATGAAACAAAAGAAGTAGTGCTTATTTGATAAATATTATTGCACGACGTTCATGTGATGCATTACTATGTCTACACTTATCAAATGATTTATCGCTATGGCTGTTAAAATCTCTTATCGCACTTGGCTGTATATCATGTCTTCGTTGTATGCAAACGTTTATTTCAGGACATAGAAATAGAACAAAGACATTTTGATAAACAGCGATTACATAGCATTCACTTTGAGATTTCTGCAATCGGCTAGCCAGCACCTTGTTATTGCGAGGCATAGAAATCGAACATTTATCGATGACATTTATGTGCTGCTATTGTCCAGAAAAGTTATACAGTAGATTGATCAGCGGTTATGCAAAAGCACATGATTCCTTCGCGTCTTCAATACCGTGGACAAGTACTCATCAATTGTTTCCAATGTCCATCGCTATAGATTCAACTGAAGTGCGAAGAATGCAGCATGGCGTCATAATGCACAGTGGGCTGTAGCATCAAGTTAAATAATGCACGCAATTCGACCGCTTCGCAATTAACCATTACATAACATTAAAAATCCGGAAGTTCATAGTAAATGTTTATTAAGCCCAAATTCGCGCTGTCTCTTTGTAGGCAAACGACAGAATGGCAAAAGCTTGAAACTGGTAAGTAATAACAGACAAGTCACACTTACGCTCTTGTACGCGCGCACTTAGATGATAAGTAGACTTTTCCGTTACTACTTATCAGTTTCAAGCTTTTACCATTGCAATCCATTCTGTCGTGTAGAGACAGCGTGAATTCAGGCTCAATAAACATTTAGCATAAACTTCCGGATTTTTAATGTTATTAAAGTTTGTCAACGAACGACATGTGCATGTAAGTTATGATCCACATCCCAGAAATCATAGAAGTGGGAAATAATAGACTTTCTATAGTACAGTGCTGTTAAATTCTATGCTAGAAGTGATTCTTTTCTGCGATTTTGCATTCTGTTCGTACACAGGTTACGCAAATGAACATTAGTTCAATATCATGCTCATCTAAAAAATAATGTAATTCCACAAAACTTCAAGCATATCTGCCGTAAGTTGCTGGCCTTCAGACCAGAAGCCGCAGTATATTGTGGTTCAGAGACATAAATTGCAGTATAACTGTGTTAAGGTTATCAATAATTGAACCGCATAGCATTAGATGATAATACGAACCTTTACTCACTGCCACTCCGGGCATGTACGAATTCGGACAATACTGACTTTGCGACGTACGTCTTTACATAGTCAATGCCGTCTTTTGTGATGTCTTCCATGCATATTGCTTCAATCATAGATTTCAATCATGTCATAGCCACTATGGTTCGATCCTGTCGGCACTCAGTCTTTCAGTTGATTGAAGTTAAGGTATCTTGGATTCCATGGTAATATTATTGTTGCCAGGGTTTCGTGATCAAAGTACAAAGCACGCGAATCACATTTCCATTACAAAGTACCCTCAGATCATCATCATTAAAGCCCCTTTCAAATGGGTGCTATTTATATAATAATAATTAACTATACATTGAACATACATGAGGCATGACCTGAATATTTGGGTAATCCACAATGCTAGATTTAAATTTGAATGTAGATATCTTATTCATTGAATATTCGCTTCATTTTGTCGCTTAATGTTTCTTGAAGATTTGCATTTCAGGTCCACTATTCCCTTCTAATTTGACCATTATCCATCTGAAAATCAGAAATTTAAGTATTTAAATTCTGCTATTTATATTCGAACAATAGATGTCTCCGAAAACATATTCCACGATGTGGGTTAAATTATTGACCCTTTCTACTGACTCAGAAGAGATGAATTTCGCGAGAACTCGATTTTCACGCCTACATCCTTGTCCTTGATATACTTCAATCAGTAAGAGGTGTTGGAAATAATCCTTTAAGCTGATAAACATTTGAACAACAGATTATTTCTATCATTTTAAAATGCAGCAACCATTAATGACAGGCGTTTGATGATCCCATGCGTATCAATTGACCACAAGAACTTGATAATCATAAAACTTTGCGTTGTTCTAAGCGCTTGGAAGTAATTAACAAGAAAATTTATGAAATTCCTCCCGTTGTCTGTATTTTTCAATTTATGCCACATAAATAATTAAGTTTATTCTCTCTCATTAAGTTTCTTTCTACATGGCCTCTGTACTGGCCTAGGGCAAACAGACAAGCATTTAGGCGTCACAATTAATTTATCGTATGTGCGGCCATGCATTCCATGGAGTCTTCACAGTCGCACTTTGTACAGTCATCTTTCCCACTCTGCTCAAAGGACTAAAGAACTAATATTGAAGAGTTAAGAGATGAGATAGCTATTTAAAACAGTCCAGTATTAATGAATTTCCGTAGATCACCTTTTTTGCATTCCTTAATAATTTAATTTCCTCGAGAGACAGATTTTGATGAAGATATAGAGAAGATCCGACAGATGATATTTTAAAATTGATCAGTGTGAGAGCATTTATTTGTTTCCTGTTGACGATGTTTTGTAAAAACAAATAAATTGTATTGGATTCATTTCGTTGTCCACAGCGGCCTCCTTTGTTCCAACTTTCAATGGCCGACGTCTCTTCAGAAATAATCCTTCCTGTTTTTCTTTAACACATGAGATTCCTCCGTTTTCTTTTTTCATGTGTGATCATTTTGATGTGCACCAATGATGCGGCGTTCATCAACTCTTGCACAATGTCATTTTGTGTATATGAAAATTATGTGCTATACTTTTTAACGTTGTTTTAATACGTAAATGAATAAAAAAGAATGACCCTATGAAATGACTCTATTTTCAGCAAATATGGTCGGAGTGAATTTCAAACGTAGAATGAAGCTCAGTGAAGATATTCCATAGCTTGCGATGGTTTGTGAAGGTTATTGCAATTTTGTAGCATTAATCACATAGCAACACTCAGATCATCTGATCGCATGGAATTGACGGCGAGTTGGTAACCGTTGATTCTTGGTCTGAACAGCAAAATCTTTACTTCAGCAATAAGAATTCTGTAGTAAATCCTTTATTAGCTAACTTTCAAGTACGATTGTCATGATCGAGGGAATGAGATTTCTATCAGACAAATGATTAGTTAGAGCGCTTTCTGTCTATTCTCTCAAGACAACCGAAGCCCAAAGACTTTTTGGCCTAGAAACTAACTATTCAGGCGGGTGGCTAAATTTTGGATTGTTTAAGGAACAAAATTTATAATCCTCTTGGCACAAAACTCATTCATTTGGATCTGTATGGAACTTTTAGGCATACATGTACATGTAGACTTCGGGTGTAGTTAAAGCCAAATAAAAGTTAGGCTTTTCTCCTTATTTATGTTAGTAGTGCTTGAATAGACAATAACTGTTTGTTTATTGGTGGTTATTTTCAGGGTTATCAACAATGAATTGTAATTACATCTGGCAAAGCAATCAATTAATTTTTATATCAGGAAAATGCAACAAATTAATTGGAATCATTCATCACCACCATTTGAAGTTTTACTTTGATGCTTCACTCTAACGAACGAGGTCATATAGACTTACATGCTTTCACATTGTCAATTTGGATAGTGACTTCAGTAGAACCATTACATGAAGTAAATGAAGCATTATTCGTAACTGGTTGTAAATGCTGATAAATCTTGCTACAGACTATAGTTAATGTATCATAATTACAGTGATAGTCAATTATTAAAACAAGTGAATGAGTGATCACAAAACAGAGTTTTTGTGGCTATCAGAAAAATTTTATTATAAAGATGCCAAATGGCACACTGACAAGGTGCGGGTACCTTCCTCTTGTGAACTACTGGAAGCCGCTATTGATTAAGTACCGTTATATGACAGCGCTGATCCATGATGTAGAAATGCTTTCAATGTGTATATCCGTTCTTGTCCTTTGTTCATACACTTGCATACTGTCGGGTTTCCATAGTTCGTTAATAGTTTAAGCAATTACATGCAGAGATCAGTTAACCGGTGATAAACATGAGAGTGAGTTAGTGCACGCTCGGCTCTGACATCAGTGTGCGACAATCTACCTCTGCATCCCTCCTAGTCGTGCCATAGTTCTTCATCTTTAATCAACTTTTTCTGTCAACCAGTTTCTTCTGATTAAATGGCAAGTGAATTTGCAGCATGTGTGTGATGTTTCTAGTCATGATGAGAGCTAATAAGTGATTTATTAACAAATCAAAAAGTAAAAGGATTCAAATTATCAATGTCATCTTAATTACAGGCTCATAAATGTCTATTTTGTGCTGATGCTGGCGATTCAATTATTTGTTTTATGCAGTGGTTAATGAACGGATGTGGTAAATAAGAATGTATGAAAGGCAACATATCATCATCTAAATGCGCATGATAACAACTCGTAATAATTTCAATTCAACTTTGCTAAATTCACAACTTTTAAAGTACATCTCGAGGTTTGAAACCTAAATCTGCACAATAAATGCATATTTACTTTGCTTCATTCGTGTTTAGCCTAGAGGATTAAGGTCACTTGAAACAAATATGAGACGTCGAAAGCAGACAGTTCACAACGCCTAACTATTCTATCTTCCATGGTTTTACTTTGTTCAAAGCTAGACAGAGGCTACACATCAAATATAGGCCTGCTGACGATTGACCCTTCTCTCCTAACAGAAAAATGTGATCGATAAAGTCTTGCTGAAGCATCGCTTTACAGATATTATCATGTAAATCCACCCTTTTCGCTTCGTTTAATCAAATGGGAATGTAATGGACAACAGTCGTTCGCTATTTCAGCTGCTAGGCTAGATACCGATCCCCGTGCATGTCAATGCTGATAGATCTTAAGAAAAATCAAATTTTTGAAACATTTAATGGTGACCTTAATGGCCTTAATGGTGGTCTTAAGATGATTATGTCAAAAGGATATTGCATTTCAAGAGAAGTTATAATCATCGTGAATCACTTCAATGTATGCTGACAAAGTTTAATAATAGATAGTAATAACGATAGAGAAGTTCTTTCATTTCGACTCATTTAGTTTGACCAAAGTGTAGAATTTCAAAGACTCTCGTCTGCATCTTCAGTGGCTTATATAATAAAACGGAACAAATCAAGACAATAAAAGAGTTTAGGTCTATAATTCACAACTTTAAAAACAGTGAAAAAGAGCTGGTCTTATTGTCTAATAAGATATCTGTGTCATAAGTAGCTATGAAGACTGATTCTGCAATGCGAGTTTTGTTCGTACGGGCGAGGACGGCGAATGATTGTTCAAAGTTCACATGATTGTGTAACGTTATTTCAGATGGTATAGGGCGACCTGACAAATGCTCTCGAATACGCGTTTGTAGATGTTTAGTTGTCTCGCCGATGTAACACTTGTCACAGTGGTCACAAGCAAATTTGTAGACTATGTTCGCGGCGAGACAACTAGAAGCTCTAGCCTTGCGATGAATAAAATGAGCAGTTTTCATGGTCTTGAAAATTTACTTCAAATTCTTAAAATTTGAATGATTTTACCATTAATCAGAGTTTTATTGAAACAATGGATACGCCTACGAAGTTCAATTTCCGATTCTTGAATGTAGGGCAATTTCCAGTAATTGTCTTGATTTGTTTCGTTTTACTATATTAGCCACTGAAGATGAAGACGAGAGTCTTTGAAATTGTACAATTTGGTCAAATTAAATGAGTCGAAATGAAAGAATTTTTCTATCGTTACCAAAACTGGACACATTATGTCATAGATAGCAATGGTAGTGTATATATATTTGGCAGAATGAATATCATACATAAAGTCAAACACGAAAATAATCAAGAAATACTTGTACACAAATCACATACTAGACTGATCAGCAAGGCGAATCATGTAAGGGAAAAAAGAGTTATGCCTTACTGAAGTGCAAGCAAAGTCAACGACGAGCTTTAAGGAACAGCAATATTCTTGGTATACGATCGTAGAGCAGATGGCTTCAATCATCACAGATTTTCAGAAATAATCGCGTACTGATGAGGTTTCGCCTTCTCATCAAAATGTCAGATGAGCAACCAGTTAGGCTTACCGGTGAATTGAGTATCGGTATTGCTCGAATTCGCGTAAATCAGTTTATGAGCTCGTCTATTGATCGTGCACATTCAGGCGTTGACGCATTACTTGCTCCGATGAAACATGGACAGGCATCATCTAATAGTGATCTAATATATGCTACATATAGGAAATGCAAATCATCGGGAGCTAGAAATACTTTTACTGAGCGCAGAAGTAGCCTGGATGAAGCCTTCTTCTTGAGTTGGAGGAAATGCGACTTCATGGAATGTCATCAATCAATACTCCAAGAATATTCATGTATACGCAGTGCATTGGAAATGGTAAATTGTCATAGTCAGCTCCGCGCCTTTGACCGGCCACAAGCTTCGATTTGTTGTGATTAATCAAAAGTTTATTTTTGAGACACCAGTTTTCGACATTGTGAATTTCTTTGAGTAAAAGTTCAAGCGGGTTAGATGCTACTGCATTAGTCCGTGACATGCACTAACACAACAGAAAGCAAGCTATTCCACTAAACCCTTAATATGAATGCTGTCGATGACTTTTTAAGCTCTTTAATCTCTGCTTTTGAACAATTGCATCATTGTTCTGGCCAAGTGATCCATGTTGAGAAGCAAGCAAAGTTGAGACATGAAATAAACATGATTTCACGATCCACAAATTTCCATTTATTCTGACAATGAACGGGTTCGTTTGCATTTAGCATGGAAATCGTGATAGGCGACTTGTAATATTGTGAACATAATATGTTTATGATTCTTCAAGGGAAAAACTGTGTGCAAATATCAAATTAATTCTGCAGTTATTTATATTGGTTATAGTTTTGTAGAATGCAACTAAACTTTTTTCCATTAGACGTCAACCTAGGATCTAAATGTTAATGATCAGTAATAATAATTGGAGAAAAATAAGTAATAGTTCTCATACAATGATGAATACCATCCCAGCAGTCATTTATGATAGAGTATAATGCTTATTAATTTGAATAATTGATTGACGCAGTCCTGATGAGGACTGATGGCGTTCTCCAATCCGCAGGTGTACAAATGTAGTGCTACTGTAACCATTGGATTAATCAGTTCTTAAAAGAACTTAATTGAGCTTTCTCGTGGTAACGAATTAAAATTGATCAGCTTTGGCTAACTGGTAAAAATGGAAATCTCAAGACTTGTAACACTAATAATACTCATTCTTGCTGTCAATATACTGCTAGCATTGATTCCACAACAATGCTGCCAGCATGTTCAATACAGACGTCTAATATATTGTACCGACTACAGATGCTGGTATAATAGAAATGGACAATGGTCACCATCTGTAAGGGAAATTAAATATGAATACTATAAAACAACAGGAAACAGATGGATAAAAATGGAAAAGTGGAGGTAAATCATAGAACTACTGTACGATGACACTCTACTACACCGAATACAGTCGAACTAATGTCAAACAATATACCCGCTACCTAAGGCTACACATGGAAAATATGTTTTCTTCACTTGAATCAATTTGCTGTCGCAGATTTCTTAATATGCCTAAATACTTCATGGAATTCAACATTTCTTCATTAAATTCATTTGTCTTCATTCGCAGTGATGTGATTTAGAGCACATTATTTTGACCACTGCTTCTGCTACTGATTAAGGGATGTAAATCATAATACTGCAGTCCGTCAGTCATCAGCAGGTGCCCGTTTAATTGTGTTTTGACCCCTAACCTAATAGGAGTAATAGAATAAGAGCTTAGTAAAACACAGCTTTGTGATAACTGCAAAAAGAAAATGCAGACCAAATCATGTGGATGGATTGAGCATTGGATTTAAAACCAAAGTCTTTGTTTGAAACACCATCAAAAATGTTTGAATAATTCCTTCGCATCCTGTGATGAGATCTCAGGTGCATTGTGTGGATTACTAATCTTACGAATGAAATCAAGAAAAGAGATTCATTCCTATCAACGTCCTTGAATATCATTCTTAGCTTCAAAATTCTCTCATGACAACAGCCGTTCAGAAATGTCTTCTCCAATATCAGAAGCCAAACCCTGGGATCATCCTCAGCTTGTTAGGCGATGCAGCGAACACCAAATAAACATGACTATCGAATTCACCACGTCAAGTGTTAGAATTCAAATATTTCCGTTTATACAACGATCTGTAAACTCCACAGCTTCTCATAACTGCTAATCAACTGTCACTTAAAGTTTATTTTTCCCTTTTTTGTCAGCTTAGAAAGGCAGAAAGTGAAACTGAATCAACGAAATAAAATGTTAAATCAACAGTGAAAGGCTAATTCAATTACTTGTTCACGATCTGAAGATGAGTTAAGGCAATAATAAACAAATTTGGCACAGAAGATCGGTGAAGGTTATCGAATACCAGAGAAAAAAGTACATCGCAGTATCAAGTTTTCATGTACAGATTTCTTGTACATTTTCTTTCTCGTTTACATACACGAGAAGGCAACGGAACTATGAGGCGACGCATCACGCAAATACAAAATGTGCGTGACTTTAATGAGAATGTCTAACTCTAAAATTGTGTACCTACGTCATTATAGTCACATCGGCTTGATCTCAAGCTTGGTTTTTTGGCTACTGATATCAATTCTGCTCCAGGAAAATTTCCACTCATTTAAGACACGTTTAAACCAAGGATGCGGCTCCGGGTGGCAAGTATATATAGCCTAGTTTTTTTGAAAAAACTGGTAACCTACATCATAGATCATTATTGGCTTACCTGAACCTTTCTTTAGTGATAACTGCCGCATCAATTATCAATCATTTTCGACGAAAGTTTATCAAATGTCGCTTTAAGTTGGATGCATGCGAATCGGCTACTTCCATGTTATTGATGTGTGCTTCACATGGCTTTTATCCAGTCTCTACCAGACAGGATAATCTCCCATCCTTCTTCAAAAAATATGTGCACTTTCGATTTTAAAATGCGCTTTGGAGAAGAGATCACACACGATTAACGTGAGGGTAAGAGGTAATGTTCTCAAACAAACTAGTATTTCATTTTTATCTCTGATGTAACTATTGGTGTGTATAGGTGTGATCGAGGCTAGGAAGGCTTGTCTTCTCTATCAAATCACCGAGTGAAAAGACAATCCCTTTTCCACCATCACGGTTCATTCCCTCAACTGTTACAAGCTTTGCATGCACTGCTGTCTCTGTACTTTTGTTTGACGGAGAAAGTTGACATCAAGACAGTGACAACTATATGCACGAGGATGAATAATTTGCTTGTATCATATTTCGGGTCTAGTTATAGGACTCCGGGACTCCGACTCCGCATCCCTAGTTTAAACATCATAGCATTGATGTGCAGCAGAGACTTTGAACCCATGTCTTATAACCCTTGACCAACTTCAGTTGTCGCAGCTGTTAGAGAATGTCTTTGCTTTCAATGCAGAAATATCTTGTTAGAAGAGGGGCCATGATAAGAAAATATTGATTAGTCATGTTATTGACAACTGAGTTTTGGGATTACAAAAAATGCACTACCCTTAGAATCAGTTCATGTCATGTAGGACTTAGGCTATTGGCAGGCCTACTGTACATGATAAAGAGGCTGGATAGACATCTAAGATGATCAATAATCACTCAGACTTACAGTGAAGCCCACTGTCAGTATGACCATGTAGCAAGATAGGGTCTTTTGACTGCATTTTCAGACCGCTTCATTTAATTATTTGGGTTGGACTGAGTTAGGGTCAGAAACTTGTTAACTTTGCTTGCCTTGAGACAAAGTATCTTCCCATGTCCATCTGCGACGAGGGAGTGGTGAATGAAGAAATGTACATGTCATAAGCGAAGACTGATGCTACCTTGTCAAGGACCTTGTCGGTCTTTTCACAAAACTTCATATCTCACAACTTCAAGTTTCTAGTGACATGAGACAATTCCTCCCTTCATGGAACCTTCAGTGTAGCTCTTTCACTCATTAACATGTATATATAACATAAGATTGCGTCTGTGCATGGCCAGAATAATAAAACATACATTTTAAATGCTTTAAAACAAAATAGATGCTGAACTGTAATCTTCAATCTAGCAACCTATTCAATGCCCATACAGACATATGAACTATTTAAATAGAATAATTGCATATTAAGTTGCATCCTCAGTTGAAAAATGGGAACATACCTGAACAGCTGCCATTTCATCCAACATCAGGAATCATCAGCAGGCCTAGTTCACATCTCTCATAATCACTGAACTCTTTATTTAAGGTTGCAGCCATGTCCGGGTAAATCTGACGTACTGTTGGCCTGCGGAATTTGCATCTTAAGCGAGATTTCGGAGGTCATTCATTAAATACAACTTTTAACACACTACTGTATGGAATGTCGACTGTTCAAGCATCTTCCCATTATCCAACTGAGGATGCAACTCAATATTTAGTCATCCCATTTACATTGCGATGCAAAGCGCAGCATTTATTTATTATTACAAGCGTATTATCTTAGTCGACATGTCAGCAGCATGCCAAAAGCAGTGTTCAAAGAATACTCTTCGAATTCTCACTCATTATGCTATTTTCGCATCTCACGTCTGTTTAATAAATCCGTAATCTTTAATCCGTTTAATAAAAGCTGTTTTGACGTGTTAAATAGAGCATTTGAAGCTTGCACGTTAGATACGGCGTATGTCTATCTCATGCTCTGCTCTAATCATTCGCATCAGTCTCTCTGGCGAGCCATGTTTGAATCCTTCCCATGCCCACACACGCACAATTACATATGAGATAACATTAGTTGATATGACAAAATATTCGCCGTTGTTGCCAAATCGTAGAATAACGATTTAGATGCAATTGAACACAATTTATACTTTGCATTTCATAGTGAGCCTTTTTCACATCATTTTTCCTGTATAATCGAAGCCAAAGAATTTGTTCGCTCCCAATTTTTTTCAAAGTTTGCCGTTCAGAAATTATATATATAAAGATTCAATGTGCAGTAGACTTTCCTCTCCTACAATAAATTTCTTCGCATCTTCTACATTTTCGCATTTCCTAAGTATCATACAGAAATGAGTTTTAGTCTCATCAACATTCAGGGATGTATGGCAAAATGTTCTGTAAATGTGTTCATATTGGTTACTAGAATAGATGCAAGTATTTCGAGGATAATTTCGACTTCATTTTGAATAGTTGAAAGCACGAAACATGCTGATAAGATGCAGCGGCAAAACTTATGTTCAATTGTTTATTCTTTCCATTTTGGGATCTCGAAATGACCGCGGAATATTTTGTGGAATCACTCGCGGCACATCAACTAGTGAAGTCACTTTCAATCAATGCAAGTAATCGATTGCTGGAGATGCGACGCTTTGTAAAGAAATCGGAAGAATTTGTTGTCTTAATCAACAGGAACCTGGTAATAAACTATTTCGACATTTTGAATTATTGAAGAAATTAATTACGTTCCAGTCAACGTTCATGCATAGAGATCTGTACCATAGATATAGCGGCGGAGGGAAAGTCCACTAGAGAAGTGGAATTCGATGTTAGAATACTCTAAAGCATGTCATGAATTATAATTAACAAATGACAGGGAATGGACGAAGTGCATTAATGTTTAATCATCCTTGAACCATAATAATCGTCATTGAAAATGTTTTTCTTTTATCAACTAGTTTTGCGGTGAAACTTGAATTATCAGTTAATGGTTTGGAATTTCAATGATGATCAAACTGACAACTTTTTCAGCTCTGAAATGGCAATCTAACTCTTCCAATGATGATCGGTGTACTCGTCAGGAAAGCGGCGCTGTTTGAAACTTGGTTGAATAGAGTGGCATACCAATCTGCATATTTTGTTCACCATTTCCATTCCCAATTTCTCTAAATAAGTAATCAACAAAGCTTCTGATCATTCCGTTTTTTTGATCGATAATTCCCTCTCAATCATCCAAAGTTTAATGCAAGTTTGACGAATCCGTCAGTTCACTTTCTATTCTTTGTTTTTACGGAGACTATCCGACGCAATTTCAAGACTTTTAGAAGACTACCCGGCGAATGTCCAGAAGAGGATTTGTTCCATCCGTGAGCAAGGAGAATCTCTGAAGTTCTCACGATGCGTCTAATCACATGAAAGGTTTCACCATCTTCGCAAATACGCAAGTTGATTCTAGTCCCCAGACGGAGAGGGTTTATTCACTTTCCGGGAGGGGGTTTATTCACTTTCTGGGAGGGAGTTTGAAACTCTCTCTCTGGGAGGGCGGTTGATTCTCTCTCGGGAGGGGGATTCTCTCTCTCTCTCTCTGGGAGGGCGGTTGATTCCCTCTCTAGAGGGGGGATTCTATCTCTCTCGCTCTCTACGTATGTGAGGGAGTTTGATTCTCTCTCTCTCTGGGAGAGAGTTTGATTCTCTCTCTCTGGAGGGTGATTCTCTCTATCTCTCTGGAGGGTGATTCTCTCTCTCTTTCTGGGAGGGGTTTCATTCTCTCTCTCTCTCTGAGAGGGCGGTTGATTCCCTCTCTAGAGGGGGGATTCTCTCTCTCTCTCTATGTGAGGGAGTTTGATTCTCTCTCTCTCTCTCTGGGAGGGAGTTTGATTCTCTCTCTCTCTCTCTCTGGGAGGGAGTTCATTCTCTCTCTCTCTCTCTGGGAAGGAGTTCATTCTTTCTCTCTCTCTCTCTGGGAGGGTGGTTGATTCTCTCTCTCTCTCTGGGAGGGAGTTCATTCTCTCTCTCTCTCTCTGGGAGGGAGATTCATCCTCTCTCTCTCTCTCTCTCTCTCTCTCTGGGAGGGCGGTTGATTCTCTCTCTCTGGGAGGGAGTTCATTCTCTCTCTCTCTCTCTGGGAGGGAGGTTCACCCTCTCTCTCTCTCTCTGGGATGGCGGTTGATTCTCTCTCTCTGGGAGGGAGTTCATTCTCTCTCTCTCTCTGGGAGGGAGGTTCATCCTCTCTCTCTCTCTCTCTCTGGGAGGGAGGTTCATCCTCTCTCTCTCTCTGGGAGAGCGGTTGATTCTCTCTCTCTCTCTCTCTGGGAGGGAGGTTCATCCTCTCTCTCTCTCTGGGAGAGCGGTTGATTCTCTCTCTCTCTCTCTCTCTGGGAGGGAGTTCATTCTCTCTCTCTCTGGGAGGGAGGTTCATCCTCTCTCTCTCTCTTTGGGAGGGCGGTTGATTCTCTCTCTCTCTGGGAGGGCGGTTGATTCTCTCTCTCTCTCTCTGGGAGGGCGGTTGATTCTCTCTCTCTCTGTGTGAGCGTGAGGGGTTGATTCTCTCTCTCTCTGTGTGAGGGGTTGATCCTCTTTCTCTCTCTCTCTGTGGGAGGGAGGTTGATTCTCTCTCTCTGTGTGAGGGAGTTTGATTCTCTCTCTGTGTGAGGGGTTGATCCTCTCTCTCTCTCTGTGAGGGGTTGATCCTCTCTCTCTGGGAGGGAGGTTGATTCTCTCTCTCTCTCTCTCTGTGTGAGGGGTTGATCCTCTTTCTCTCTCTCTCTCTGTGGGAGGGAGGTTGATTCTCTCTCTCTCTCTGTGTGAGGGAGTTTGATTCTCTCTCTGTGTGAGGGGTTGATCCTCTCTCTCTGGGAGGGCGGTTGATTCTCTCTCTCTCTCTCTCTGGGAGGGCGGTTGATTCTCTCTCTCTCTCTGTGTGAGCGTGAGGGGTTGATTCTCTCTCTCTCTCTCTGTGAGGGGTTGATCCTCTCTCTCTCTGTGAGGGGTTGATCCTCTCTCTCTGGGAGGGAGGTTGATTCTCTCTCTCTCTCTCTCTGTGTGAGGGGTTGATCCTCTTTCTCTCTCTCTGTGGGAGGGAGGTTGATTCTCTCTCTCTCTGTGTGAGGGAGTTTGATTCTCTCTCTGTGTGAGGGGTTGATCCTCTCTCTCTCTCTGTGAGGGGTTGATCCTCTCTCTCTCTGTGAGGGGTTGATCCTCTCTCTCTGGGAGGGAGGTTGATTCTCTCTCTCTCTCTCTGTGTGAGGGGTTGATCCTCTTTCTCTCTCTCTGTGGGAGGGAGGTTGATTCTCTCTCTCTGTGTGAGGGAGTTTGATTCTCTCTCTGTGTGAGGGGTTGATCCTCTCTCTCTGTGAGGGATTGATCCTCTCTCTCTCTCTCCGGGAGGAAGGTTGATTCTCAAGGAAGAAAATCGAAGCCCATCTTTATAGCCCATGTTTGTTCTTTACATCATATTTGTAGTTAGGGGTGGGGCCGTGTACGTGTCCGCACCTTTGCCCGCATTACCCGCCGTTCAGTTATGTTCCTGAGCTTAGTACGTCAAGTTTCAAGCTAGCGTTGGCCTTTTCCGAGAAATGCGGAAGCTGGCAATGCAGGATGTTCTCACATCTAACATCGCGAAATAATGGAAGCTGCAATATCGGGAATTCGTTGTCGGTATTGCCCGCAATCACAATGCAAAAGATAGTACAAAAAAGCGACGTGACTGGATTCCATTATTTAGCAAGTTTGACATACATTAGGTCTACGTCATGGATGCCGCCATGAATCCCCCCGCTATGAATTAACAGATTAAGCTATTATTGCACATGCTCGTGCCCGCCGGCGAATGCCGGCGGCCCGCAGCGGGCCACACCCCCGTTTACAGTCATCAATGGCGAAGTCAATGTCCTTGAATGTACTCTCAGTTGCTGATGGGAAATTGATTACTGCTTGACTTGCAATTTCTACGTCAGATTTGTCTATGAATGAAATACTTTGAAAGTAAGAAGATATAATGAAGACACAAAAATGAAACGACATGGATGCTCTCTGAAGAGAAGGCTCTCTCCATTCATGTCAAAATACAATCTAAGTTTTCCCCCTACAATTCCTTATCTTGTGCATGCAAGATCATCTCTTGTTCTTTTACAGACTCGCTCAAGTCGAGTACATCTCATTACATTTCTAGTTTTTAATTGCACTGATGGTCTATTTTGAAGGGTTCACAAAAGAAAAGTTTCCCTGGCAGTTGTATAAATGTAACATTAAGATGCTGCTTACTTGGAAATTGTGTAATTCCGTGAGAACTACCTGTGAAGTCGATGAAGTCTTCACAAATGGCGATCATCTCCTGATTTTCGTAATGCATTACAGTCTTTTAGCATGCGTTTATCAGCAATATCTACGCCTAAGTTGTTTCATTGTACGACGTCACTGTCCAGACGTTCCCTCCGAGATTCAGTGCAATAACGATTCGCTACAAAAAGTTCAAGCTGAACTTCTTTATCTCAAATTAACGACGGCTATCTGATCATCCTGAGAGACTCGTGCACCTTCCTTCTGTTATCTTTGCCGCTTGAGGAATGCGCGATAGCTCAGTGGTCAGCGCGATGACTTCCATGTCAAAGGTCATGAGTTCCGGGCCGCCAAGTACCTGGTGTAGAGATCAAGTTGTCATGCTATCTTAGAGGGAACATCAAATTTCTATAACGTGGACAGAACTAATTTAAAGAATAATCATCGGTGAATGTGATTTACAAATGCTCTTCAATTCACCAGATGGAAAACTTTTTAACACGTTTTTGCTGCAGAGGACGCAACTTAATTACTGAAACATGCAACAGCTGCAGATTCTTGCCGTAAGCTGTAAGTTATTTTATCAAAATGCATTTATATAGCCATGGATATTTACAAAGTAGTATGTACTCATGATCTGCCGGTACCACAGAATTAGATTCATCTGCGCGCTTTGGTTTCCTAGAAAGGAAGAATCATATCTAACCTTAATATCGAAATGGCAGATCACCGAATTAGACAACTTGCTCCTTCTCGAATGGATAATTGGTGTATGGCTTGCTATTGGAAATGGTAAACAATAAACTGTCAGCAAAGGACACCAGAGCCAGTGAGAGGTGTGCGTGCTGTGATATCACTTCGCACACACCAAAACACACATCGTTGTCTTGGCTAACATTCGATTCAGTGTAAGCACTATGCAGTGAGGAATGCTGAGGAGAGGATGGTGGAATCATCAAGTGAACTAATTTTCGTGCGCCTGCTACTTCTTTTAATAATGATCGGAAGGGCCAACATTATGGAGAAAACTTGTGCGCAATGATCTGAATTCTTCGAATCTCAAGGAATTGTGGCAATCGAAGCACTTTACTGGGACTCACACTAACTCGCAAGCGACGCACGACTTTTTTCCTATCTCTGTAAGGTATAGGGAATTCCTTTTTGCCCATTTAATAGGTTCCTCGATGTGCCGTCGATTTCGTATTAATCACACTTCTAGCAAACCGAAGCAGATAAACAAAATATTTAATTCTGTGGCCGGTACCCTCCCATTGTCAACCTTTGTTAGCCGCCATCGGTAGGAGCCGTTGTTATGACAGTACCGTTGCTATAGCAATGCATTCAGGATTCTTCTTCGCTCAAGTCATTTGTTGTTATAAAATGTGCGACTTCTATGGTTTTAACCATCTTCTGGTAACTTGATAACATTGTCACAAAAGTAGGAAACGTGATGAATAGTACATGTAGTAATGACGATTGACTCATGATGTCTGCACTATATGTGATGTGACAACCTTTTATGACTACGCTGCCCATCTTTGAGCTGTCTCGCATAGATCAAAGGCTTTCGTATTTCGTCATCATGCATGTACTGTACATGTAATACGTGCCATTTCTTCAAATCTTCTGATGAAAAAAAAACAAAGCTAGAAAATATTCGAGCATAGAGACAACACATAAGACAAAAGATATAAGTTCAATAAGTCATTAAGATTTATCATTCATGGCTATGGATGAAGTGCCTGTCTGATTAAACTACAAGCAGTAATTTACATTTTTATGCGAGGAAATACAGTCAGTCTATTCAAAATTATATAATGTGAATCAATTTGTATGGAACCCTCTTGTAAAATGACATCACATAATTGTTCGCACAAATACAATCAATAAGCATTATTAGGAATCGAAACAATGTGAATTTGCAGGTCAGTTTTGCTGATTGCCTAAATTGCACGAAATGTGCAATTTAAAAATTCCTCCATTTCAGCTTTCACATAAGAAGGAGAGAATAGAAATAGAATAGAAAAGTGTTTTATTCAATCAAATAAAAATCAAAAGGTACCATACATAATTCAACATTGATGCAAATATATGTTAAATACATTCATAAGAAGACATGCAGTGACATGTGAACACCATAGATTCGTTTCATAACTTTTCATTGAGAAAGTTTGCTTAAAAGACAAGCCATAAAAGGAAAAAAAGATGATTTCATTTTTACGGTTCTACAAAGAGTTATGCATGGAAGATTTGAATACACAAGACGTTTAGATATCAAACGATGAACACAATGACTAACACTACATTCTGCATTTAAATAAAGTCTTTTGCTTAACATAAAGCGACGCTTTGAAATTTCATCAATGGAGCAGTCACACTTTCTTTCACTGTTTCTATAAATGATGCGATGTGCTCTTTTGTCTATTCTTTCTAATCGGAGAGACAAAGTTTTATTCAAGCTCACAAATACGGGACAAGCATACTCCAAAATAGATCTAACATAAGATGTATAGATGATATGCAATTCTTCATCAGATACAAGCGGGCTCAATTTACGTAGAACATGAAATCGTTTGTTGGCAACTTTGATAATTTTGTCAACATGACAATGCCAAGACAGATCATCTGCAATATTAATGCCAAGTACTGCTACCGAAACAATAATATTCAAGGGGAAATTGTACAGACTGGGATTGCGCAAAACTTTTCTCTTAAGACATAACATTACATTTGATTTCATAAAATTTATTTGCATGTCATTCCCTTCGCACCAAAACTTTACATCCATTATGACATTCTTGACGAGGCTCTCAACATTTGAAACTTCAGAATCAAATACTGGTACAATTAATGTGAGATCATCGGCATATTTTACACAATACACATCATTGTCATGGTCGCATTTATAGTCCCCCAAAAAAGAGGCAAAGATAAAGGGGGCGAGAACAGTTCCCTGAGGAATGCCAGACACAACATCAAAAAAAGTGGAATCAGTATTCAATAAACGAACGCAAGCAGTTCTGCTACTTAAATGATTTTGCAGCCACAAAAGAAAACCAGTGGGCATACCTTTATCACAAAATTTTCTCAACACTATGTTATGATTTAACTGATCAAATGCCCTTTTAAAATCAAAGGTTATCAAAATCGAGCCATAACAGATAGGGTTATCAAAATTTTCACACAGTTTGTTCCCGATGGAAAGGATGGCTGTAGTGGTAGAGCCACCATTTCTGAAACCATGTTGTTCAGGGCCATATAACTTTAAAAAGTCGGAATACATGCGCTTTAAAACAAATTTCTCTAGCAGTTTTGCTGGTAGTGTGGTTTGGGTTATTGGCCTGAGTTTATCAATTCTCACTGGAGTCAGTTTAGGCACGGGAGCAATAATACTGCACTTCCAATCTTTCGGGAATACACGTTGATCTATAAACGCTTGGAAAATTGTTGTAAGTGGTCTTGAAATTGAATAAGATAACTGCTTGTATATTTTAGCTGGTATACTTTGATCACCTGAAGATTGTTAGTATTGATGTTTTGTAAAGCGTTCTGAACTTCCTTCTTGTTAATTTTAAAGCTCCATCCATCATCTTGAATTTCCGGAACACCAACGGATGGATTAAAGTTTTGTGAAATTTTGAATTCATTAGAAATCTTCGACAATGTATTAGATAAACCACCATTTTTGCTTATGCAGTTAGCGAACGCATGTGTTTGTGAATCTTTCCCATTAAAGGCATTAAGTAGCTTCCAAGGACCATTTGATTTGGATTTAATTTTGTTGGCCCACATAACTTTGCTTTTTTGAATCTCTTCCTTAACCTTAATCTTGAGCTGATTATAGCGAGTCCAGTCCCGAGCTCTATATGCTGCCCATCTATCATTGATTAGCTTTTTGGTTATAGGGATAAGCCATTCCTTATCGTCAGAATTCATTGCAACAAAGTGCTGGGGAATGTATTGATCAACCAACGAAGAGAGTGAATTATGAAAACAGCTCCATTTATCATTGACATTATTCAAATATTCGATTTGAGACCAATCACAATCATTCACAGCTCCATTTAAACTGTTGAGATTGGATTCACGAAGATCATAGATTTTACGAATCGAATAAGTTCTGGCAACTTTGGTATCTGTAGTAGATTTGGGATGACACGTAACAAATGCATGGTCTGCATTGCCAATTGGTGAACCATGAGAAACTTTATCAGCAGTATAGTGCTGTAACAAATCATTTGTAATAATGATGTGTTCCAAAATGTTCTCCTTACGTGTTGGTTTGACAATAATATCATTAACATCTAAATCAATACATAGTCTTTTACAATCAAAATGATTCATCATGTCACCTGCAATGACAAAATTGTGATTGGGTTTTAATGATAAAAGATAGTCAAAAGTGATGCAAATAAAATCATAGACTTCACTAAGCTCGCTTGAAGTACAAGATGGAGCTATGTAAATACACATAAAATACATATGCAAAAATGGAAGTTCTATTATTGTGGCTGAAATTTTATCCGTTGTAGGTCGAGCAACATTTATAGTGCGAATAGAACTGAAACAACTACTGACAAAAATGGCTGTGCCACCGCCTTTACGTCCCAAGCGATCATCTCTATAGAGATGATAACCTTGCAAATTCACTAAATTATCAGCAATATTTTCATGAAGCCAGGTCTCTGTTACACATATTAAATCACAGTTCATAAAATTGGCAACAGCGTACAATTCATCTACTTTAGGCAGCAACGATTGGATATTTACTAATGAAATAGTTGGATACTTATTAATATATTAATACACTTTCCTGTAGAGTAAAATTCTTAATCAAAAATGCTGCATACCAGTAAAAGAAGACGAGTTCGTAACCCCTGTCAAGTTATCCGATGGTGGGTCATTGCTATTAGGCTTTTGCCTCTGTCTCTCTTTGTTTGCTTTTCTTAGTGCTTGCTGCATCAGCGTTAGATCTCGGTTAAGAATGGTCTTGCATTATGACTGCACAACGTTGGGTCAACGATGACACTCAATTCCTGAAACTTTCTTCAAAACGAAAAGTTGCAAACGATAATTTTCATGGTATTTATTAATACGAAAATTACCATCCAGGCAACTGAAGGCTGCATGAACTGGCTGTCTCACTAAAGTGTTGATGCTCGGGAAGGTGCTCCAGTATCATGGTTCAAACATGAAAAACAGACGCAGACTGAAACATGCAAGTTCATTCCCTTGTATTCATGTCTCCAAACATTTTACTTATTCAATGTTTGTTTTTCCTTTTCATGTACATGTTTTTCCTGTTTACATTTTGAAACTTTGAAGTCTACACGAATACATCGAATCTTTCCTCTTTCAGATAATCAAGAAGCAAAAGTATCACTTTCGTTGAAAATTTGCTACAATTTATTTCAAAGATTGTGCGTATATTAGCGGTGTAGAATGTTGATTACCTTTACATGTTGTTCATTTACATATCGTGTAAGTGTGACTACATTTCTTTCTATTCAAATGTTTGGAAGACTTGAAATTTATTGACAGGCAAATATTTGAGCCTGAAGTTGAAGTAAAATGTTCGGAAAATGTTGGGATATTATTCGTTACCAATCGATAATTCTTGTTTGACAGCTGTAAACTGAAGCAACATTTGAGATTCGCCTCAACTTTTCATAACCGCAAATGTTTGAGGCTTTAGTTCATGGAAAACATCGAAGATCACATTTTTCATTTGATCCTGGGAATGTGCAATTCGATGGTGTGGTTTCTTGTGTGCTTCGAAATTCGAGCGTGTCCGGAATTATGAAAATTATTATTATTTCGAAATGAAAGATTTCGTGAAAAAATTAGTGGCAATGGATAGCCCACTACCTAATCTTCTAACCGACAAGGATGTGCCCAACTAATCAGCCTATTGATATCTTCGCCCATCATTTAACATATCAATTTGAAATCATTTAATATAAATGCTTATTACACATCAAAGCGTCGTTGGGAAGGTGGAAGGACTAACAGGCACTCTACGACAACAAGAAAGCCGAAACATTAAAAGTAAATTCTATCAACCATGGGTGGACTTATGAGGGCATATGGAAGCGAGTGTTGGCTAGTCAACGCAAAAAACAAAAATTTATTGTTTTGGGGCCCCCAAAAGATCGCTGCAACAGAAATGCGCATGTTGCGAATATCCTCTGATCAACACGATGAGAAAGGTGTACAAAATGAAAGACATTCGCGGAGCACTCGGGATTCATCCGATTATGGGATCATCTTGGCACTGACTGAGCGTGCTTCATGTGGTAGTATACCTCTGCAGTTTAGGTTGAGTTTGCTCAGGTACAGTTCTACTTCAGGTGCTGGACTGATGACAAGCTTTGACATGGTCCTAACAGTCATGTGGTCCTGAGAAACCTAAGTAGATCATTTATCGAAATAAAAAAAACAAAAAAAATATAAAAAGTACTAAAAAAAAAAAAAAACAAAGAAAAGAAAAAATCAATAAAAATATACCACTTAAAAACGAAAAACCCACAACGACAAAAGAAAAACAATAAAGAATAACATAAAAACAAGGTGACCAAGTCCAAGAATAAACCAACCTAACAATTAACCACAACCGCCCAAACATAAGAAACAACACAATATCCAAAAAACAACCCAAAAGCCCAAAACCCATCTTGAACTACATAAATATCACAAAAAACCCAAGCACCACTACATAAAACAATCACATAACCAAAACCAAGCAAACATCAAATCAAAAAGCACGATAGACCAAGCCACCGCGAACACGAACAACAAAAAAACTATGCAAATCAACACCAACAAAATACCTAAACCAAAAATCCAAAACCATCAACCACCACACAAAAAAACAATCAACAAAACCATCCCCACGCCACCATAGAAACTGAACCACTGAAATAAAAACGCCCCAAAAAAAATGAAATCTAACACTCAAACACAAGAGACAAAGCACAAAATCCACACACGCGACATCAACCTTAGGAAAAAGTAGAGCTATCAAAACAACACCTTATCCCAAGCCAAAGCGCTTACAAATGATGATTCTAGAGACTGCAGAAAATGTGCGGTAAAAGTGTACATAATGAATAAGGATATCGATGGTGGAAATTGTTAAAAGTAGTACATACTACTACAGACCTTAATTCCATGTCTATTTCAGACATTTCCAGATGGAAATTCTAATTTCTCCCAATTGAATTTGAGATATTCTTTAACGATTGAGTTTCTGATAGATATCTGAAATTCATATGGAAAAATCTGGTAATGGACAATTGGGGGGAAAAAAAAAAAAAAGGATGTAGTTCCACATGTTTTTCTGCCTGTGGACAACAAAGGGTTTCATACATGTTGAATTTTTTGGGTGTAATCACGACCAAGTACAGCACTTTGGCATCCCTATTCTGATCTTAATGTGTCTGAGGACCATACCATCACACTAACATCCGATCCCTGGGTGGCAGTTCAATTAAAAAACCCTAGCGAATTTTCCCCTCTGGAACAACACAATTGCATTTATTGTAAACCTCCTTTCTTTGGATCATGGCACTTTATTGTGACGCAATGTTGATATGTAAATTTAGAATCTCAAGTTTTTCACAAACTTCAAATTTCGATGTGATGTGTTTTTCGCTCGCATCATTTATGAGGCGCAAATAGTGACATCATGATATTGAAGTCATTCATTGCACACACTTGAAGCATTTTGTACTTTCTGCTGCTTGTTGTGTATCGTTTGTGTGTCCATGAGAAATTTCCATCATTGCCATTTGTAATGGAGTATCACTCAATCTGCGAGAGGCAATATATTTGTGTATTTGCTCTCCTCCCATCCAAATTATTTCTCTCTTATATTATGCGTGCAAGGTATTTTTCACGCGCATTTTGTACGGCCATTTTAGCTGCACACTTCTAAACAAATGGCTCCGAGCAATCTGTGTTTCATTCCACAGAGCCGGACCGTTCACGGCCAACTTCATAACCGCAGTTTTCAGTCCGTCGCATAGTTTCAAGAGAGGAATCTGAGCCATTCGCAGATGGCATTATCTTGAAGCTATCTTGCTTAAATCGATTATCTACCACATCAAGCGTGTTTTCTCTGTAAAGAACAAACTTTGTGACAAAATTCCATCTTTATCATCCATTGTATGGAGCTGCCTTCAATCTGTGTCATGTCATCATTTTTGTTTCCTGTTAATTCCCTCTCCTGTTTCTCTCCATATTTTTCCCTTAATGCGAACGATAATTTGTCTTCGTGAACATTTAGAAACGTCGAAGTTTTGGACAAAGTGTAAATTTTATTGTTCCCACGCGAATTCACATGACTGTTATTGATATCGGTCTGCTATGTCACTAAAGTTCATCTACCGAACTAATGAAAGTCACTTAAGAACTTAAGCTCAACTTAGTGAAGGCGAATGGAGACAACAGACGGAGAATTTGAAGGAGTTGCTCACGCATCGTAAATTAACACGCCAGATACCCAAGGGGGAGAAATACGGCCTTGAGGGGACAAGTTTTACCGTCTGCGGTATCTGCTAATGATTCGAGACGAAGATTCTTCATTTGGTTGCGCTCTATGTAAACATTGATGCTCATTAGATCATTGCTGGGATTCAACTTTCAACATTTAAGACATGTCGGGATGTTCATTTTACCGCAATTCTGCTGGCAGAAAATTGAACTGATTTTAATGAACGACGGCATGTCACCGAAACGCAATCAAAATATCCTCTCAGCAGAATTTTAGGTAATTAACCGCCCTCCATTATCAAACATGGAAAATAAAAAATGCAAAATTTTCCCACATCTAGACCGCACTGTATTCGTCTGAAATTGTAGGAAATATGGCATTTTTTAAGTGAAATGTGCAGAAATCCAACTTTGTTAGTGGGACTAGAATGAAATGCAAGCTGTTTAGAAAGGATGCCATCAGACTTAAAAATTTTAGAACAAAAATTGGCATTCCATCTCTACTGTGATTTAAACAGCTGCTTGTTCATGGCAGTTTTCTGATGCTCGTCAGGCATTGACTCTCAGTCAATCAATGTCGCTAGATCAAATTAATGAAACCTGTCAAAGATGCAAATTCTTGTCGTAAGTCGATATAGTGAAGTTTTTTTTATCGAAAATAGAGAACATCCTAAGAGAAATTATAATATTTTGGATTTGAAGCACGTTGACAGTGACAACATTTTCAACTACTGGAAGCCGCCGTCTGTTTCGATGCCGTTGTCATTGCAGCGCTTGTTGAGATGTAGATGTACCAATGTTTCCCAATGTACATATTCCGTTCTAGTCCATCTATTTGTTGTAGAGTGTCGGATTTCCGCGGTGAAAAGAGTCTCCAACTGGATTAATTTGATAATTATTATCAGAAGGCGGACGGTCTTGGTATTGAGCGGAATAGCGTTCTGAGGGAATTTTATTTGGATAATCATAAGTGACAGATTAAGATCAGAATTGCATTAAATTTTGATAGAGGTTCAATTATTCCATATAATTTCGACACGAGTATGTATGGTTGTAAAAAACATCATCCCTCGGCGTTACAGCGGCTTGGGAAAATTTTCTCGTCATCCTCTTTTCTTTGTCTTCCCTCGATTGGACCGTTGGTATTCTGATGGCAGAATTGTAGACCCATGTGGTACTCGGTCGTCGCTAGGGATTTAAATGCTTTTGAAGCAAAGCAAATACAAATGAAAATCAAAAATTTTTAAAATTACAAAAGACAGACGAAATTGATCATTTTCCAATTCACAACATGGGCAAGTTAAGAATCTCATCAACATGTGCGCTTTTGGTCAGCAGTCGTGAAACTGAGAAGCCTGCTAAATTTTAGAAAATTCGTTTGATATATTTGCCGATGCACAATGAAGGACGCGATAGTTGAATCAGTAATGCATCCTTCTCTCCATTTCTATCAATATATAGATACTGATATCAAATTTGAAGATCCGCGCTTATCATCAGAAATAATCCTCAGGGGTAGACGGATGTTCTGGGCGAATAATTAGTGCAAAGTATTTTAAATTCTATGCAACACTTAGTCTATTTTGGAATCAAAGTGTGATAGCCGTCAGCAGGCTCATTCAAGGTTCTCCGAAGGCAACATCGTCGCTTCCATTTTCTAGGATTTACCTCGGATTCATGGTATCCATTTGCTACGACTTCAAATGTGCCCTTATGGAACCTTCAAATATCTTCGTTATGGACAGTGGTTAACTATTCTCTCATCGATGCTGAAGTGACGTCCATCTTTTTCTACTCAATAATCATTGGTCATGAGATGGAGACTGCAAGTTCCTATAGGATATTGCTGTCGCTATAGGAACATTCCAAGCATCCGTTATCATGTTTGAAACAACATAATTGCAGCACATTAGCAACTATCGCAAGCGCTTATTGGTTTATATGATAACTCGAGTTATATCGAGTTTTGCAAGAGAGCTAGTAATTTTAGATTGCCATAGGCGAAGCAGAGATCAGACCATTTTTAACTATAATGCATATGAGCAATTCTTCACGGTATGACAACCCATTGAAACCAAAAACATAATGTACTTTTTCCTGGAGTAAAATTGCTTGGGATTATCAAAGAAATAAAACCTGAAATTGATATTTTCAGACTTTATTAAGGTATTCGTGCATTACTTAGTATTTCAAAAAGTCACAAAGACTAATGTCCATGATTTTCACCAGAAAAATCATCGAATGTCTATAGATTGTTGATGGCGTGAATCATGTATGTAATCCTGTTTTTATCAATGAAAATACTAATTTAAGACATGCTTAAAAACGTCAGTTACAATGTTTTTCTACGTTCAACCGTTTTAAATCAAGTAAAGCATGATGGCTTTGTGCAATGAAAGTCAGCGACGTTATATGATGTATTTTTTATATTGCTACATGTTCATAGATTATTTTTGCAAATGCTGATAAATATCAAAAACTACTTCATCATAGAGAAACCATTTACGAAATATCAGTAATATTCTCTTGTTGAAAACAAACAAATTTTGACTTACATGTACCGGTATTAATTTTTTCCGTTGGACCATGGCGAGATGTGATGGGACTAAGTGATATCAAAATTCTTCGTGACGGCGCACCAAGCCACTTCAAGAATCGCTATATGCTCAGAATGTGTCTGATATTAGCGCTCCAATGAATGTGACAACTAGTTGGTCATTTTTCGCAACTAGTCCACGAGCAAAGGTTTGGTGGGTGCAATTGTTAGGAAGCGTGAAGGCTCATATCCGACGATTGGTCTTATCGAGACGTGTGCAATGAGTTTGTGCTGAGGATTCATAAACAACTCGAAACAAGTCGGCGTTAACGTGATTTCATACATGAAAAAAGATGTCTCTGAGGCAATGAAGACATACACGAAATGATTGGAATTTGTTCACAAATGCAAAGTCAAGAACATTTCCAAACAAATTTTGCAAGACAATTGACTGAGGAAAATATTTGCGTAATAAAACAAACATCTCATATTCGTCGAGTGAGAAAACCATCAGTTTAGTAAAGTGACAGCAGCCTACAATTCAATTGTGTTAACTTTGTTATTAAAGTTTCCTGAATTCAAATGAATACTTCTAATTCTTTAAGTTCACAGGAACTTGAGTTTTTGGGGTTCAGAGCCTGATACAGAAACAATAATTAGACGAACAAAACTCTCATTAATGATTTGGAGAACCTTAAAAAGAAAATATTTTTTCTGTAAGTCAAGTGACGATACAAAAATAAATCTACCACAATTACATCTACAATATGCTATAAAATTATCGACCATTCAACATGACAACTATGATATCTACAAGATATATCCTACAAAGAAATTAACACTCATGCATGCAATTCGCAGGAATTCCCGCTTCATGTAGAAACATCCATAAAATCATTTTTTGTGCGCGTAAGTCAACGACGTTACTAAAATGTCAACACAAAAGTTAGTTGATGCATCTCAGAGGTAATTTTTTGATTCCAAGTAAAAGATACAAGTATAGAAAACAATTTCAGATGTTCACCTGCTTATTAATACTCTGATCAGTAATACAAAATTGTGCATCAAAATTAAAAGTCGTGAAAGTGTAAGTCAGCGACGCAAAGAATTGTTCATATCTATCACTTACAAGTCTAAAATTTGCTTGATAGCTTGATATTCTCCACAAAGCAAAAAGTTGCAGTTTTCTCATAGTGAACATGAAGAGAGAAAACTCTTCATTTCCTCTCTAAATGCAGTATCCAATGCACGAACAGTACATGTGCAACGTCTTATCATTAAGTATAAAAGATAAAAAAATCTAGAAAAAGATGCCGATAATCTTTTTCAAACGCTTTCCATGTTGCAGAAGCAAGTTTTGTCTGACCATTAGGTAAGTATATAGTTCGTAGAGTGTCGATTCAAAAAATGTCAGTATGCGCTGAAACTTTTATATTAAGATTAAATTTTTTGAGAAGATTACGTTCCTGTGGTCTACAAAATAATTGTTAAATTCTATAAACGAAATTTGTGCATATTATTCTTGTGTTTTATATACCTGCGATTTGGAAGCCTCTATATTAGTAGTAACAAGCTTATTTGATTTCAGAAGGAATGGTACGTATTTACTAACAGGCATTTCAATTAAGCGGAAAGAAAGCCACCAAGATTGGCCACCAAGAGCGGGGAGTGCATTACAAAGTAAACAAAAAGAAAGTAAAATTTTATACAGTGAGAAAAAGTTACCAGTATTTGCAGTATTTGATAAAAGAATTTTGAAATGCTTGCTCTTGATTCGTTGACGTAATTAGTAATCCATCGAATTGCAATTTACAAACATTGCTCTCTAAAGGTTGTTGTGACACTGAGGATTTGTAGAATATTATTATTCCTTCTGTATTTCTACAACTTCTGAACATCTTCTGAACAACTCCTTCAAAACATTTCATCTGCTTTTCCTGTCTGCTTCTTTGTCAGAGAATGCATGCTTCAGATTCACGGAGAAAGAAATGACACACTTTTCACCACAAACAGCAAAAATGAAGCTTTCATGAAGGTAATCACGCCTCAGTAATTCACAAAGGTTATTGCATTTTTGCTGCACTGTGTTACTGAATGCTGAAGGTTACTCTGCAGTTTTCAGAACTTCAACATCTGGCATGAAAGGTGTATTTACCAGGAAATGTCGAGATCAAATTTACAACTCTCATGGATTTCAACATCTGATATTTCTAATAGGTTTCTCAATTCTAACAGGAAAACAATTTCCTGTTGATTATATTCGTTCCTGACATGAAAATGAGTATTTATAAAGCCCTTGAAAACACTGTTTTCACTGATGAACTGAAAAAGGAAAAAATCGTGTAGAAATATAGCAGACAACCTTTTTTTTTGTGTTTTGAGCTTCGTCTGAGTTATAGATAGGTTTCAGCATTAATCCGCGCACTAAGATGATTGACAACAGTCGCAAAACGCAAGGTTTTTCTTCAAAGCTTTCTTTCTGCGCTTCATCGGAAACTTGTTTTTACTCATGAGTTCAACTTTTCATAATAATCCCCGTCCATTGTTCCAGTTAAATATTATCCACGAAGTGCTTATCCAACTGTTTTTTTTAAATCATGAATACAGAAAGATCTTAGTATAGAAGTGAACCGCAGAAAAGTCATATAACTCTCCGTCACCTGCAGATGTCTCTCTACGGTGGCAGTTCGCTAGAGCATATAATAGAAAGATGTCCTCTGACTTGAACAATTTAAGCACTTTGGTTCCTTGGCTGCCGTATGCAGCCCATACACCGCGTTCCGCCCTACACACGGCTGGGAATTGCCCTAGCCAGATAAAACTATCTAAAATGCCTGAATTAGCTGAATGAGATTGCAGAACAGGCTGCTCTGTGTTCATATTAGCTCTGTGGTTAGGTGCGCTAACCACAATCTGCGTCGCTTTTTGATTCGGGTTCGAATCCTGCTGGTGAACAGTCGTTTTCGTATTTTGTATACTGAAACTGGCAACAATGGCAACTCCTCAGCGACGACACGGTCAAAATCAAACGAATCATCCTCTTTAAGTGATGAAATTCAAAAGATTATGGAGAGAAATCAAAAAGGAAAATTAATCAAATCAAACCAAACAGAATCAGGAATATAAATGAGAAACTGGATTCATTGCATCAAAGATTAGACCACTCTCGAATCCAGAATCTCTACTATTAGTGAAATCCAGAATCATCACGAAAAACTGATTACATCCTTTAGAGATGAGATGAATGTTATAAAATCCGAACTGGCTCCGAATATTCTCGAGGAATTTGAGCAAAGGTTGATCGTCGAGAAATGTCATAATACTGGCCTCCCTGAGTCAACTCATGGGACAGTAGAGGAAAGGAAAAAGTATGATGAATCACAGTTTAACTCGAGTCCTTCAGTCCATCGGCCTTAACCATGAGAACATGATAGATATCGGAGATTAGAAGGATAGGAAAAACAAGAACTGACGGTACTAAATTGATGCAAGTGAAGTTCGAGAACGAAGAATCCAAATTTAAAGTTTCGCTAACGAAAGGCCAGAACTCCGCGTTCGAGTTCTCAACATGACAAAAGTCTTCATCAATCCAGACCGGAACAGAATGTCAGACAACAAGAATTTTTGCAACTTCGCTCCGAGCAAAGAATCTCGTCGCGAAAAGGGAGAATCTGTTGTAATATATAAAAAACAAAATAGTTGACAGAGGCTCAATAACAAATTTTCAGTAAAGTTAGGGGGGTTTAACCGTCTGACATTCACCTCCCTGTCCATCTTCTTAGCTAATGCTCAATCCTTGGTTCCAAAATACGACGAACTATCATTGATATGCTCTGTTTCGCATCCAGATATCATAGTAATTTGGGGGTGAATCGGTGTGTTGTCGTGATTGCAGTGTCGAACGAGGAACTTTCTTTGAATGGCTACCAAAATCATAACGATTTCCGTCATGAACCTGTAAGGACAGACGAGGTGGAGGTGTTGCCGTCTTCATCGAAAATTCAATCATGTGTCATCGGATATATGCGCATTCTGCATGTCCACCGAGCGTTGGAAAACGAGATGGATAAATTTTTCCCCCGCGTATAAAAATTCTTCTTGTCGCCGTGTACATACCACCTAATTTGTCCGTTGAAGATCCTCAAAAATATTAACCAATTCTTGGTCTTCAAACATTGAAATTTGTCCCTTGAGGAATATGGAAATTTTCAAAACTGTATAGCCAGGTGACATCAAATCATTTTTGCACGCAGGAGCTTGAAGATCTTTTTGGTCTTATATCGATGCCGACCTTTCTCCTACCAGAGGAACAGCTATCTTGATAAAATCCTTGTTGAAAGTTCTTTATCGGCATTGTACCAAGAAGCATCGTCGGCCCAAATTTAGGAAACTCGGACCATCGCTCTGTCAGCCTATCCCCTTTACAACAGAATGCTTGGGCCAGTCCCTTACAGTAAGAAGATTGACGATCTGCGGTCTAGTACATCGGTCGCTTTTTATTGAAATTGCAATCAATTTCCGTGGCACAACTTTTATCAAGCTGCACTTGCATTTGAAGATAATTGCAATTTATTTTACGAGTATGTTTACGAGGCTATGAAAGAAATTCCTTACGATACTAGTACCATTCACGGAGAAAAAGGATAAGCCCTGGGTAACCCCCCGCTCATCAAGTTGATCATCAACAAAACGTTTACGAAGCTTTCAGTATGGAAATCTGTTATGTATGGAGATCACTAACAAGTCTAAATTAAAGGATTTAAATTGCGAATTCTAAGAAATGCTTGAACAACTCAAAATTAAGCCGCCTTCACTCCCCCAACCAATGATGTTGGAAGTTAACCTCAAACTTGCTGAATCGTTGTCAAACAAGCAGTCTATTGTCACGCCTTTATACGCCAGTTCTCCTCCCCCTTCTCAAGCTGCGACTGAAAGAATGATAGTGTTGTTGATTTTCAACAACAAAACTTTTCTCTCAGACTGACTGGGACCTTATTGATTCATATACTACTCTGCATAGCAATGCGCACGATCATTGGCCCCCGACGTATCTGTTTTTCACTAGTTCATCACACTCCTTCGAAATCCCTTAAGCCTCACAAGGCTCCAGGAGTGATGACTATTCGCCAAATGGATTCTATCAGAAGAGTGCGGATGTATTGTCTGGTCCTATCTGTCATCTGTTCTGCCTTTTCAATTTCTGAACGAAAAGTGCCAACAAAATGAAAGCCGCTGACCGTAACTCCGGTTCCAAAGAAGAACAATCCCACCATCAAGGATTACTACCTATAAAGTTATATTAGGATATATAAGGATTATTACCTAAAATCTCAAAATTGCTAGAAAAAATGTGTACTCAGTTCTGTGAAGAAAATCTTATCGGTTATACGGTCACTCACAATTCGGTTTCCGCCCAAATTGCTCCACTGAACTTGCACACATTAAAATTCATGATTTCATCACGACCAGTCTTGACGCTTCGTCTTGTAATTGGAGTTTTAATGATGTCCTTCGATTTAGAAAAGGCATTTGATTATGTTTCGACACGAATGTCTTATTCGTTCTCTCGATGATGGTCGTTTACCAGGGCTTTTCTCGAATGGTGTGCCAATTACCTTCAAGACCGAATACAAAGAGTTCGCATACAGGGTAACTTTCACAGCTCTTGGAAAATTGTCTCATCCGGAGTACCTCAAGCTTCAAATCTTGGCGCCGTATCTCTTTTCGACTCACATGAGGTCTTTCGAAAGTCAATTATCCTCACCGTTACTGTCAAGTATGCCGACGATATCGTAACTTTGTTCCCAATCGTGTGCATGCTCGAACATTGACGAGCTCATACATCTTGAAAATGATGTTATAAGACATGGTGCTCACAAAATGAGCTTAGCAGTCAATGTCTCAAAAACAAAGATCATTTTGTTCAAAAATCAAAGTCCAGATCACCCTAAGCTTTAAACGCAGAAATGTGCACACAGCTGAAAATTCTTGGTGTCATTTATGACTGTGATCTCACATGGGCAGCTCACATTGATCGCCAGTGGAAAGAAAAGCTAGGACAGAAAATATTTCTTCTGTCAAAACTAAGAAAATGACATATCAAAGAAGGATCTGATAAAAAATTTATTCAGCTTTCAAATCTCACCAAGTTTGGAATACTGTAAGTGCTCTTTTTGTTGGTCTAAATAATCAATTGTCAGAAAGATTGGAAAAAATTCGTCGGAAATGCCACCGCATCGTTTGCGGCTCAGAGTGTTCATGTGCTTCTTTCACCCCCCTGTTCATAAGAAGATACATCATGCACTCAAAGTATATGACTCCGCATTAAATGTTAGCCATCTGCTTCACGAACTTATTCCCAAGAAGCATAATTACTCCCAAAAATTTATCATGCCTCGAATCAGGACTATGCGTCGCCACTCTGCGTTTATTCCCTTTGCACTGGTCTTCACAACCCGAATTTGCTGAGAAAAACCAAATGGTCTTTCTAAAGCGTGCTAATTACTCTCAACGAAGCACATGAAGCTGACCTGCTCTGACTTTGACTTTTTCTATGTTTTTTCACTTGCACTTTGCTCTTTCACTCAAACCTTGAAATGTCTGATTTCATTTATTTGAATAAAAACACATTATTTATTTATCCAGGCATTACTGTGTGGCCTCGCCTTCGGTTTGCATAATAAACGAAATGCAGGTTGAACCAATAACTATGGCAGTTATACAGGATCACAAACAATGAAAATCTACAGAAAAGGTGGGTAGGGATGGAATGGTCAGATTCCACAGAATTAGATTACTTAAGCTTGTCACTTTGCTAGAAGTGCAAACTGATTCAAAACGATTGGCACGCACGTCGCACATCCCAGGAACTTACTAAGTAGGCAAAAAGAAATTTTCAATGACCTGCGGAGACAGGAAAAATAGTCGTGCGTCGCTTGCGGATGGCTCTGAATTCCTTCAAAATGCTTCGGATCGCCACGGTTCCTTCATATTCGAAGAATCAGATCATTGCGCAAAAGTTTTTCTCGATAATGTTGGTCCTTCCTATCAATATTTAAAAATTTAGAAGGCGCACGACAAAACGTTCACAAACTTCTCTGTAGAACTTGACATCGTCTGTGTCTCTTTGCTGTGTGATCCAGTTGATAACAGTCAGTGAAACTTTGCACCAATTTGCGTGTTTAATGTTGAACTGGCTGCTCATTGTTCGATTGCTATGGTATTGCCAGCAGATTGTGGCATTTCAGTAACGTTTGCATGCATCGATGTTTCCTTTCTAGTCAAACAGAAGAAGAGACAATTGTAAGGGATTGTCAGTTGCCTTGCAGGAGTACGCGTGAGTGTTCAAGACAAAACTGTCTATCATCGAACCAAGCCCATCAGTCGACTGCCGTGGATATCTGCTTCATATAAAACTTGAGATATCTGCTTTCAGTCATCACGTCAAAGCTACTCCTTGCTGTTTCCCGTCCAATGATGATTGCACTGCATTTCATTGGTTGGGCATTACTTATTACGGACCAGAGAGCAAAGGTAGCTAACAATCCTACATGCTTCTATACCAACCAGTTCTACATTATCATGGGGATGTTGCTCTTGGATATCACTTCTCTATACAATGACATGGTTAGAAATAACTGTTTTTCCCGGTCGGTAGTGTCACTGCGCACCGCTGAGACTACAACACCATAACTGTTTTATGGATTTGTCAACATTACGGACCGATAGCTATGGAGAGGTGAAATTGTAGAAATGGTGGGGAACTCCAATATGGACCTACATGTAGATCCTACGGGTCCTCGGATTTATTGTCTATTAACCGTCGCCCCACTGCACTGTAAACTGTAAAGTGTGAATATCCGTTAAAGTTAACAGCTAAAATTAGTTTTACGGTGTTTTACAATCTAAACTGTAAATATCTGTAAAACCAGACGTTTGTTTTATCTGATATGAGCATATTTTAACTGTTACGTCATCACTCATCACCTTGTGACGTCATCACTTTCACAGATATTTATGGATATTTTGTGTGAAGCTTTTCTATGAAGTTTAACGTTTATTTTAGATATTTTTAACTGTGTGCAGTTTACAGTGTGGGGTTTTTTTCCGAATTTCGACCCCGGCTGATCTCACAATATATTGCACCAACTTTTCCAAAACACATCAATCGAATAGGCACTGAAAGAGGGATTCAGAAAATAGCATCAGTTTTATTTCTGAGGTCATCCCTGGCCGGGCTGAGGTGAAGATCAAAGGTCAAAAACCGCCAATTTTTAGCAAATTTACATTAGATCACTATTTTGAAATGGAAATTGACAACAACCATGCACTAATCGAAAGATCTGGTCAAGGTGGTTAATAAAACGATGATTATAAATCGCTCTGAGATCGCATCATTGTAATAGATGAGGTCAAAGGTAAAAAAGTCAAACTTTCAGTTCAAATCAAAGGTCACTAAAATCGCACGTTTTAGTATTTAGTTTCTGAAGGTGAAGAAAGAGCCCAATCTGGTGACTTTTATCGAAACACTGAAGCTAAAAGCACGATGATTCTGAGAAATTTCAATAATTGCTGATGAAATGCAGAACTAAAAAGCACAAAAATAACAAAAATCATTTCAAACAAGCATACACAACAAGCAGATAATTTCAAATTCAAAGATTTTGCATTTGTAAATATCTCTATATTAATAGAATGAATCCTTTATATAATCTCAACTCTGAACAATTGATGTCGCAATATACATTACAGTGAATATACACTGAAATCAGTCAAAATATTTCAAGCATTCAAATAGCTCTCACCCAAAAGTATTGTGCAAATGTATTATCCTTCCGTCAAAAGTTACATAATATAGCTGCTAGAAATGTGTGTGGCCATAGCTTGTTTGGTTTAAAAGATATTCAATAAATTCATCAGTGGTGGCGGAAAACAACCCCATCGTGGTCCATAATGCTACATAGCTGAACGGAAACTGATGTATCAACTTTGATGCGGTTGACTGCACGCAGATAATCGTTAACAAAGTATCCGCGGCATAGCTGTGGTCTTGATGCAATGTTAGATAGCTTGAGCTCGTGCGCTGACGTTCAAGCAATCTAGCATGGCATCAGTCCTATCCGTGCCGCAGTTTTTCATTGCAGAACGGAGAGCATTCAAAATGATCAGCCTAAATCTGTTTGGCACCGATGATTTCGACTGTCATTTTTACTGACGGCGTGTTCTACATTGTTGCCAGAAAATTTCTATGATGACATATTGCGTGTCATGGATGCAGGAATGAAGGAAAACGCTGATAGTAGGCCTAAAGCTATAAATGTGCATCAAAGATATGCGATAGCTTGGACTTCTAAATAACCTTTCAACAGAATCCATGCAAATATCATTCTGAGGTACATTGCAGGGAATCGGAGTCGGAGTCCTATAACTAGACCCGAAATATAATACAAACAAATTATTTATCCTCGTGCATATCTGCCACTGTCTTGATGTCAACTTTCTCCGTCAAACAAAAGTACAGAGACACTGCTACATGCAAACCTTGTAATAGTTGAGGGAATGAACCTTGATAGTGAAAAAAGGATTGTCTTTTCACTCAGTGATTTAGTAGAGAAGACAAGCCTTCCTAGTCTCGATCACACCTACGCACCAAGGGTCACATCAGAGACAAAAATGAAAATACTAGTTTGTTTGAGAACATTACCTTCCTACCCTCACGTTAATCGTGTGTGATCTCTTCTCCAAAGCGCATATTAAAATCGAAAGTGTAATCACATTTTTTGGAGAGAATGGGGATTTTCCTGCCTGGTAGAGACTGGAGAAAAACCGTGTGAAGCACACATCAAGAAGAACACAATAACAAGATGGAGTAGCCGAGTCGCATGTATTCAACTCAAAGCGACATTTGATAAACTTCATCGACAATGATTGATAATTGATACAGCAATGATCACTAAAGATAGGTTCAGGTAAGCTTATACTGATCTATGATGTAGGCTACCAGTTAATTTTTCAAAAAAGGCTTTATATGCTTGCAACCCGGAGTCGGAGTCCTTTCAAAATGATAGGACTCCGCATCCCTGTTACATTGCTGAATTCTTTACACACATTGCACCGAAGCGAAATTAAACACAATATATCGAGGTGAGGAAAACCGTCCGGCTTTGTAAAAGTTCAATCGTGGTTTCATTCATCATTCTGGTCGGCTATCCTTGTCACTCAGTTCAGATATTTGCGTATCTCTGGCTCTACATGCACTGACAATTTTCGTTGTCATCATAAGAAGGAAGATATTTTGATAAGTCGGTTGATGATGATCACACTGACGGGTACGTCTGTTTTTGGCAAAGTTGTCGGCAGCTCAGGTAAGCTGAAATACAATTTAATTGAGATGACTCACTTCCCGGACGATGCTGCTACTTTCAAGTTCATTATCGCAGCCAACTCACAATGCAATCCCTGGGAAAATCAGTTCTGCTCGACGTCTTGGATTTCAAGTTTACTTTTGTTTTGAAGAATGCACGCGCGATACGATTATTTGCGACGTTTCGTTATAAATCTGACAATTCAAGTGGATAACACCTCCGTAATGATACTCATGGAGAGGAAAATTACCAGCATCAGAACTTCATAGCGAATGCGACCAGTGGTATTGACCCGGTTGCAGTGGACAGGAGTAGATCTTCATTGCGGATGTGGAAGAGCCCAATGGACAGTGGTTCGGTCATGGCAGGCAAGAGGATTTCATTGTGGGTGGAAGGGACTGTAGGGCAGTAATCCGGTTAGATCGGACATGAGGAGTCCATTGCGGATGTGGAAGAGCCCTGTGAGTAGTGATCAGGATTTAGCGAACAGCAGGACTTCATTGTGGATATGGAAAGATAAGTAGGAAGTTCCCCGGTCATAGCAGACAGGAGGATGACTTCATTGTGGGATGTGGAAGAGACAAGCGGTCAGTGGTCCGGTCATGGCAGACAACAAGACCGAATTTATTGTGGATGCTGAAGAGACTATTGGGGAGTGATCCGGTTATTAAGGACAGAAGGAGTTGATTGTGGATACATAGGAGACAAGGGCGCAGTGGTCTGGATATAGCGCTCTGGACAACTTAAATGCGGATGTGGAAGAGACGCATACACAGTGTTCCGGATATAGCAGACAGAATGACGGTATATTGAATGTGGAAGAGGGAAACGAGCAGTGTTCCGGTTACGTACGGCGGACATGAGGACCTCAATGTGTGCGTGAATGAGACAAGCGGGCAGTGGTCAGGTTATTGGCGACAGGACGACTTCATTGCAGATGTGGAAGAGACCGACCGGCGTCGTTAGTCTGGATATAGTGGACAGGACGAGTTCGCTGCGTAATGGGTAAGAGGCCTGGTTACAGCGGACAGGAGGAATTCATTGAAGATGTAGAAGATGCCAGAGCGCAGTAGTCTCGGTATAGCGGACAGGATGACTCTCTTGCGGATGTAGAGGGACTAGCAGGTAGTTGTCCCGTGATAGCGGACTGAAAGAACAACAGAACGATAAGCGGGCAGTGGTCAGGCTACACTGGACAGGAGGAGTTCATTGAAAATGTACTCCATTGAAATAGGGAGCAGTGTCTGGTTGTAGTGGGCAAAAGGATGAATTCTTTGCGGATGTGCAAGAGACCAACGTGCAGTGGCTCGATCATAGCGACAGGACGACTTCATTCCTGATGTGGAATGGTTATAACCGGACAGGAGAAGTTCTTGACTTATTCTGCTATCAATCCTGCTTCGTCATCACGATTCTCATTATTTGAGCGATATTGAATTATCATTGTTATTTGTCCTACCTTCTATGTTATAGTACCCATCATCGTTGTATAGACAACTATCTATAACAATGCATTATATAGTCGCTCAAGCGATTTTGTGGTCATTCCGGGAGAAATTTGGATATCCGAACAAACGCATCTGCCCTTCCACAGAATAAAAAGACTTTGGAGATGCCCAACGATTCGAATGCCTTTAATAGAGCAGCTGAAATATTCATGCAACTTATCGATACTACAAATACTAAATTTTCAAAATATCTCGAACGTGTACATGTTGCTAAAAATTTCTTGGAAAAATTAAACTTAACATAAAGAAAATAGAAACCATGACAAATAATGCCTGTAGAACAAGAGTTAGTAACACACAAGATACTAAAAAAATGCAAAAATAGTACAAAGACAATATAGAAAGTTTCTTACTACAATGGGTTATAGTTAGAGATATAAATAGTTAGAGATTCGCTAATACAGCAGCATTTGATAGTAAACAGTAAGTTCTCAACTATAATTGACTGAATTTATTTCCTACATCATGCTAAATATTTCTCTTTGTTATATGTTGGCACAGTAAGGGCATAGTCCTTAAAAGTACTGATGGGTGCGTTCCGTAGTAGCCAGATACGTCTCCTCAGCGTTCTAATACCTTTCGCATGCGATCAGGTACACTGCGGATCAAATTTCTAATCATCTGTTGATCAATCTGATTCTAGTCCTGCCTCACTAGAGATTCCAACCGGTTCAAATCATTGCCAGGACAAACTCGTCGACGAACTCGCCGTTTCAAGATAGACCAGACATGCTCGATTGGATTCAAGTGAGGAGACCTTGCCGACCAGTCTAAGGTTTGTATTCCTGCCTGTCTTTCATACAATTGAGTTGCCCTGGCACGATGGCATGGAGCACTGTCATACATGAGAATCCAATCAGATGATGGATCACCTAAACTGAATGCTAAAGGATAAACATGTTCTTCGAGCACTCGAGCGTAGCGCTCAGAGTTCATGTTTTCCCTCATAACATGCAGTGATCTTCCACCATCATGATCACAGCCTCTTAAGTAATAGTAAATAGTAGCCTACTCAAAAGTAAAATAGTACCCCTCAAAAGTAAATAGCACTTTTGGGAACCTTTAATTGTTGCGTCACAGTGGCAACTTCGATCACTTCGGATCAAAGCCTTAGCTTAACCCCTAAGATAGCCGTTCTGGTGAGCTTTCAGTATAGCAGTTCGCATGCTACTGAGAGACACAAGACAAATGAAATGAATGAATTATATGTCTTTCGATTACACGGCATTGTTCTCAGTCGCCTAGACAAGCATTCTGGACAATGCACAGAAACCGATCGACAGCCGCATAGTAAAGAAAATCATCTGTGTGAGAAAATATGTGACCTGTCAGTTATGCATGCGTGAGAGTCACGCTCTCTGGTTAGCGATGAAAAGGAGAATTGAATTGCAAACAAATTGCGAAAGATTGAGACATTATTTCGTCTACTGACTGCAATATTTGGAGTATAGTCATGAAATGTGCACAGGTGCAATTTCTAAACATATGGAGTTTGCTGAATTTGGAAGCAACTTTCTATACGTATTTACGTTTACCCATGTCAATTCTTTGTGAAACAATCTTATATTGCAAAAGGCAGAGGCGGCTAAATAAATTAATTAATCAACTTTGTTTATTCTCGGAGGCAAATCAGTATAAAACAAATCAGTGAAAGATCAACCACCGAGATACGCGAATGATCATGTGAATAATTGGTATTGATTTTGTGATCCATAAATGTTGCACTGAGAAATAAACTATTACCATCTTTATATTAAAGACTTTCGGCGGCAATTATTTCATGAAACATGTACTTCAGTCGGTGTTTCTCTTCAGCTCTGCACTGTGAGTCTATCCATGAAGACTATCTCATCAGTGAATCGCAAAATATTGAGGATTATCTAATTATGCATTTAGGGCACATTATGACACTGACTTTAAGAAATAAAGGCATAGAATCCACGAATATCAAAAGCTGCTGTAAATTTGAAGCCGGAATGATACCCCTTGATTCGCCAGGTACTTCTAAGAAATCTCGTAGGATAGAATTGAAACTCTGTTAAATGAATTATCTGTGTCTTGTACAGATGCTTCTAATTTTATAGTTGTTGGAAATCCACGGATAGATTTTCCTTCTTGTGATAGTCTAGCTCAGAGAATCTACCACTGATAAATGACAGATCTCCTGCAAATAGTGGAGCAAATTCAATATTGTTTTCAAGGAAAGCTGTATTCTTTCGCTATTTTTGATTGACACTGCGCCTGTGACTTTAAGGAAAGAAAAACACAATGTATTATGCTTCTATACATTAACTATTTTAAATAGTGCAAAACGCGAAGATGTTGTCTAAAGCTAAATAAATAAATGAACCTTGTTTATACTCGGAGGCACAGTAGGCACGGAGTCTTTCTTCCATGTGTCCGTGTTATTATTTATACCACTCTCATTCTCCTTGTGCTGAGTGTTTAGCAAGAATGCAGAGTGTACCTCTTTTAGAAGTCTTAGGTTTGACCCGCACAAGGTTTGAACCAAGGTCTCCCGGACGCAGAGCGAACACTCTACCACAAGGCACAGCCACGGTATTTTTAGCCTGCTCATTTGCATGTGCACTTTCTCTCAGTGCTATCAGTTTTTATATCTCATTCTGTCCATGTAATTTGCTTCAGTTTCCGGCTATTTCAGAATATCATTGTCATAGAGGATGACGTAAGTCCTCTTTGGCCGACGAGAGGTATTCTCAGACAGAGCATTGGAATACGAGGAAATGTCATTCGGTCGGTGGAATCACAATGTCACGCAAGAGCTTGATTCCCGTCGAAGTTGGAAGAGGCAGGCCTTCCATGACATGGGAACGCAAGATTAAAAAAGATAATACGAAAATAGAGAGTCGTGCAAACCGGAGACGGCATAGCGGGGATGCACAATGGGCATCTACCTTGCATTTCTAAAATTCGTCAAACTGGGTCGAGATTTCAGAGCATGCGACCATGCTAAGATCTGACTTCCATCGAAATGTTCATCAATTACAAACATGCGCTGCCAAATAAATTGCATCTTTCTCTGGTGATGTATTTATGATTCCTTGTTGGATAGAACATTTGTCCTGTGGCTTTCAAGTAAATAGTTACATTCACTTAAATGTTAAGTAGATAATTAAATAATCGTCAGAGGATATCGATGTAGGCATTTATATGATATGTGGTGATTCTCATCCCACATTCCCTATTAAATAAACACATGTCGTCACACGATTTCCGTCTATGGAATGAATATCCATGGTCATAGTCGCTATGCTGGTATAAAATTAATATCTGTGGTGAAAGAGTCCTCCGATGTGAAATGAATATCTATGGTCTGAGAGTCGTTGGGCATGAAATGTGCAGTATGTCTGTGGTGAGCACAGAGGCAGTATAATTTGAGGAATAGCGCAGTGAACGCTTGCCACTATCTCTGACCTGAATTTCCGGATCACGAAATGAAGAAAACAGCAAAGTTGCAGTATTCGTCAAATATTTCGCCGTTACTGGCTTTCTTTATGACAGCAAGATATTATTAAATATTCAGAACTTCAACAATTAGTCAATTTAGTCAAAGTCAGGTTCATATTTACAAAGTAAAAGGCGAATTGAGTCAACTAGGCCAGACCTATGATGAGATGAAGCAGTGGTCACAGGACTAATCTTAAATTTCATCTTAGAATAAGCTATAGGAATCATATCGATTTCATGACATGAAAGTCGGCTATAATATGTTATAATGAAGTAGTTACTAGTACACTAAATGGAAGTTTGATATCTTGCTTATGTACAATGATGAAACATGGAGAAGTCTATGGTTTGTAGATATGCTTCTATCTAAAACATTGTATCATATTCTAAACTATTTGTCAAGTTGGTTGTGGAAGTAAGTTGTTCACAAATCAGATGATTTTCTTGGAGAGAATTTTAAGCATGATGGTAGCATTGTTTCATTTGAAACAGCCTGCTATTCCATGGGTTAATACAGTGTGTTTATTTGTAGGTCATTGACAACTATTTATTATCCAATTTTTCAATACTGGAATAGGAATTAAAACTGATTCACAGAGTCATAATTGAAAGTGATCGGCGTGCTGCTTGTAAGAACATCTAAAGAATTCACAGATAAACATTCTAAGCATTGGATAATTTCTTCTTCAAACAGTTAAGAAACCAAGCGCTGTTCTGGAATAAACACATCGGAAGCTTCTTTGTCTACAATCATCACTCAGATAAATGAAATATCGCTGGAACTTTCAACGAATCATTGAATGACACATGTGATATAGTGTGAGGATATTTTGGAAGCTGATATTCGAAAGCATGTCAACATTTTGAAAATTGTTCAAATATAATGAACAAGGGAGCCCTCTAAAGTATAATGAATACTCTAAGATTTCTTGGCTTCCGATTTCAAGCTGGAGCAATGCATGTTCTGTAAATCGACATTGCAAGCTGCATGTGTGTCTGATTATACTTTTGATTGATTATTGGAGCGATATTTCAAAATGACGAACGTATAGAACGATTTAAAGAATTTTTCTTCTTTGTCATCCCAGTCGGTGCAGTATTTTGTGAATTCATTATTGCTTTTGTGTAAGTGATTTTTGGACAAGGGGCAACAATCCATATCACAAATTGGCTTGATAACTATACATGCCAACCAGAAAGCAAGGAAACCAGCTCGTACAATTTACATTTACAAGTTCCTCCGGCATGTGCCATAATTTTCATGCAATTTCGATTCCAGGACTTTCTATGGCATTGTTAATTTCTATGACGGTGAGGGAGTCGTCGGGTATGAAGTGAATATCTATGGTGAGGGCGTCTGCGGGTATGAAGTGAATATCTATGGTCAGAGAGTCGTCGGGCATGAAGTGAATATTTATGGTCAGAGAGTCGTCGGGCATGAAGTGAATATCTATGGTCAGAGAGTCGTCGGCTATAAAATGGATGTCTATGGTGAGGGAGTCGTCGGGTATGAGATAGATGTCTATGGTAATGGAGTCGTCGAGTATGAAATGGATGTCTATGGTCAGAAAGTCGTCATTTGTTTTCATCATTTCTTCATTTTGTTTTCATACCTTCATCTCTCTGACGTCCCTCTGACAAATTCTCGTAGAGGAACAAAGAGCTCACCTGAATATTGGGTCACATCGAAAAAGTGACATATCATCGTTAGAATCGATTTGCAGACTGTCTTACTGCACGCGCACCCCACATCACGTCATATTCTTTCTCGACTGACAAAGTACTTGCCTTTAATCCAAGGGAAATGGTTCGAAGTTAGAAAAGACGAGGTAATGGAACAAACGCAACTTGTCGCTGTGACGGAAGAAGACATATTCCTGGCATCAAAGGGAAACGACTATTGTGTACATTCTGATACTACTGCAACGGAGTCGAGGGAGAGAAAGGAAAAATTATCACGCCGAGCAACATGAAGGGAGGAGTCAAGAGAAGGGAATCATGAGAACATCATATTAGAAGATAATCATGGCGCATCTGATGTTTCTTAACCGATTCAAGCATCTGTGAGGGAATGAGACAGGCTGAGTAAATGAGAAGAAGTGGGTCACGTTGAGAGGTCTTATGGTAATTGGCTGCTTGACCACCCCGTTGATAGGCGAAGTATGCACCTGCCTCCATTTCTCTCAACTTTTGGGGCTCGTGGATATTTATACAGATATCAGCTGTCACAGGCCAAACCAATTCATGAATTCCATGAAATCCATGAATCCATGAAATCCAATCCATGAACACCAATTCATGAAAACCAATTCTTTGAAATTCATGATTTTTAGCTTGTTGTTAGTCCAATGACATTTGTATGCTGCACGCATTGGTCAGTCGCAATCATTGCGGCTGTTTTATAACGCTTCATGAATTATGTGAAATCTTTATGAAAACAGGGCAACAGCTTCATTAACGAGCAATGGCTTATCAAGCAAGATGCCATCGATGTCTTGCCGATGCTATCTTAATGAATTATATTTTTGTAGAAATGTTTGATTGCCTTTATAAGTCATTACTATCTAAGAGGGAGTGAGGACTGCAGCTCATGCAAGCTCTTGAATCATTGTCGCTTAAATTCAATGTGCTTCATTAAATGCGTCAAAAGCCTTCCGAAGTTCACCGGTCCACTTAATAATGCTGATGTTAAACGTCTATATCTTAATACTGTGATGGTGGCATGCATGTTCTCTTGACTTTCTATTAACAATAGGCCAAGCATCAAGACTGTTGAGATGAAAAATAAAGAGAAAAATGTGATAATTTCAAAATTGTGCCTTGACCAGTCATTGTACAAGTAATTTCAAACATTCTGTCAATTGTTAAGTCTTACATTGAAAAGCAAAAAACATAGTACCTCCTTATATAATCTTTGGGATTTGCATTAGTGCAGGAATAATCATAGGCATATTCAAGTGCTTAACAATGATGGATAGTCACATGTATAATTTGTTCATAAGAAATCCACACAGTCTAATGCTAACAAGAGAACGAAAAAACATCGCAATTTAATCTTGGAACTTTCGTCGCTCGGAGCATCATTTTCAGATTACTTCAGATTTAGTGTGGTACCGCAAGGCTCCGTCCTAGGACCTATTATATTTTCGCTTCATCTCTCACTAATCTCGAAAGTGTTAGGCTAACTCTCTTTCAAATACATATTCATGCGGATGACTGCCAATTCTATCAAAGCACGACTTGTGAACGAGTACATGAGCTCTTGCTGTCTGCGGATAACTGTCTTCATTAAGTGGATGATTGGTTGACAAGTAATCAATCGATTTTGAATAGACGGAAGACTGAAGTGATTATGTTATGTCCTCCAAGCATAAGAATTCCAACTGAGCCGCTACCGCATTTTGATTTTTCCCAGAAAGTGTGGAATCTTGGTATATCATTCAATCGCAACCTTGATTTATCGTGTCACGTCATCAACTTGATTCATGTTTTACATTGTGAGTTACGCCGTTTGCGCCATATCGAACGCTATTTATCAACGGATGCGTGTGGTGTGCACTGTTATTCTTTCTCGAATTGATTACTGTGATTCAATTCTAAGTAACTGTCCAATATATCTTCTGGACAAGCTACAGCGTATTCAAAACAATGCGGCAAGATTAATTATGCGTATTCCGAAGTACGATATCATCTTTGGTGTCATCTTTCTGATTTACACCGGCTTCGTATCAGACAACGGATATGTTCTAAAATTTGTGTCACTGTGTACAGGATTCTTCAGGGTTCTTGTCCGTCCTATTTGTCAGGTCTCATATCCGTCCTAGGCGGTCGTTGCGTTCATCTGATGATGATCGGATTCTGGAGTCTCGTAATTATCGGACTCGCTTTGGAAGAAGATCATTTTCCTATGCTGCACCCGCATTGTGGAATTCCTTGCCAAGAGACGTGAGGAACTCTGCATCCCTACACCCCTTTAAAAGATCTCTGAAGACATACTTTATTTCTTGCAATCGCTGACGTGTTTATGTTTTATGTTTGCAATGTTGCATGATTTTGTTGCGCCATGAGCTCACCCAGTAATGGCGTTCTATAAACATGCAGTCATTATTATCATTATTTAATGGTGACATTAAACATGCAGTACTCTTCCGCACTTTGTCGATTGTTTTTGAATATGATCCACAGAACACGTTTTTGTACATCAGTTTCTCTGGAGATGATGAGCCGTGCGTCCGAAGTGCTCAGGTGAAACTGCTGTTCACTTGCCAACAACGGCCTTCGCCGAAGTTTCCTCAAAACAAATAATTTCCACAGCTTAGTTCACTTAACTCATCAGATTTAGCATTTTGTTCCTCAAACATGTCGCTGTTTTGAGCTTTCTAGGGTTCAGATTTAGAATTTTTATGAATTCTTCCGCCTACATGCTTTCCACCCACGGCAGAGAAACCTTCTAATCAGAATTCTGCAGTAAACACAAGAAAAAATGGCCTGGCAATTCTGTGCTAAACACATGGTCCTATGCCTGATGCACAGACGACATTGCACCGCAGAAAGATACTCACTATAACATAGGGTGTGACTGCTGCATCTAAAAGCTTTCTTATGAGAGTCTAATCAATTCAGTATATTGAAAGCAATTAATTAATTAATTATCAATGATGATGTCAAAAGATCTCACTGACATCGCAGAATAGGTGATTTGTATCGACTAAAAGTGCCTGAGAATAGAATGCCAATAAGCGTTTCAAGAAATTCAACTTCCACGTACAGAATATTAGCAAGGCGTGCTTGATGTGTAAATTTCCGCATTTCTCCATGGTAAAGCCTACGGAGGATTTCAAAATGAAAAGTAAGAGAAGCTCAGACTTCAATTACGCACTAAGCAGTTATCTAGCTTAATCATAGATATCGGTAAATTCCAAATATTCACTAGCATGATAATAGTGATGAAATTTGTCAGATTACTAGACAACGCATGGGATTGCCCCTGCTTAGATATTTTTTGACATACAAGAATATCATCGGTCTTTATTCAAAAAGTCGCTTGTTTAAAAAGTTTTCACAGTTTGATGTTATTTGAATTTTGTACGTGTTTTTATAGCAATGACAACTGCTTCCTGTCGATTCTCCGAGGTCGCATGGAAGAAGAAATGATATACCTTTTACCAAAACTGTTGTCTCAACCAGCATAGTTGTTGGCAATCCTTCAATATCTTCTCTCAATCAACATAGCTGATATTGGCATAACTTCCATATTTGTGGACAATCTCTTTATAACTATCTGAAATCGGCATTGCTGTTGGCATAACCAGCACAGTTGTTGGCAGTAGATCAGATATCTTTACTTTTAGCTAGAAATTGACGGATATCATGATTATCAAAAAGATCGGGAATCACTGCCCATATGAATATCGTAGTCTATTTTTAATTCAAATATTTTTTACCAATATGTTTTTAATGTGTCCAGCAAACGTATAATGTAGCAAAATGGTGCATCCAGTCTAAAATTGGTGTATAGATTATCAAGTTAGTATGCCTACTTTATTGTTTACTTATAAGTTAATGAAGTTGATGACACATTTACAGTACACCCAATTGTATGCTCGATGCGTAAGATGAGTGGCAGTTTCTGGCTTACTCTGATTTTAATTCACTCAATTTTTGATACATCCTTTGTGTGGTATTTTCTATAAGGGAAGAAATTTTGTTTTTACCCCTGTTTGAGCTGTGTCCCGTAAGATCAAGATTGATTTAGCTATGTTCCGCCATTCTGCGGTTTATTTATAAAATAACGCTGCTCTAATGCCTATATATGCAAAATTTTCAGATATTTTTAGCCATTTAGCATTTTGTAAAACAATAAATTACATTAAAGAGTTTATTGAAAAATATCTTAACTCGACGGAAGTTAGGTAAAGTCAGGCAAAAATGCTTTCGCGTTCACGACAGTGATCGATGTATGTCAAGGTATTCCAAACCAACTGTGGCACTTCGACAAAGTTATTTCGTTGATGCTGCTCATGATGCATCTCTGCAAAATTTGGAGTCGGAGTTGCTGAAGAGTGATTCCTTCTTCAGTCGCTAACTGCCGGTTGGAAAATTTAAGTTGCAGTTCTTGTGAAGATAGCTGTCTTTTTACTGCACTCTTAAGACATGAGATTGCATTCTCAGTTATGTTGAGGAATGGGGAAAAACGGGGGAGACACTTCACATCATAATAATAATAATAATTCCTTTATTCAATGAAATGGAACTCAAAAAGACAATTAAGATAGACTATGCAAGGTACAAATTCTCAGTGAAATAACAACTTATAAGATTGACTCAAGTCCATTGTAAATAATACTTGAATACACTGTGAAACAATTCCTCCTCCTGCTCGTTAGAGCTGTAGGAACAGAAACTCGATTGTCTGTGATTGATGGAACTAATGAGTGTAAGGGATGGTCAAGTGAGTTCGCTGACCAGAGTAGCTTCTTGTAGGATGACTATCATGAATATCACTTAGAAATGGACAGTCGCGGTGGGAAGGAGCGTTATCTTGGATGATGGTTATTTCATCATCCTCCAATAAGGAGGATACTTCACTCAGAAACGCTGCGTATTCCTCCTTAGTCATCCCTCCTGTCACAAAGACATGGTGTACTAGTCCAAATTGAGGAGACACCGCCAAAGCAAGGGTGAGGTTTCGGCCTCGCTGTCCATCGACCATTCTCACTGCTCTACTACCTCTTGAGGATCGTCCTAAATTGCGGGCCGTCCAAACGTTGAATCTACATTCGTCGACGTATATCAGGTTTTTGGTGACACCCGTGGACATCATCCATTGAGCATAGACAGCACGATCCTCTTTAACTTTGGAGCTGAAATGGAACAGAACGCACAAGTTTAAGAGTGATCAAGGCGCCATCCAAACCGCGCCGAATTGTTGTTGTTGAAAACGCTCGGCCAGGATATTTGTTGAGTAAAAACGATTTCATTTCGTCTAGAGTTGCTGTAGGTTTATCTCCCACAAAGTCAATCAAATCGTCCCTCATTTCTTGTGAAATCTTCTTTGGAGGGGGTGCTCCAGTTGGCAAGGCAGTACGTTCGTTGGTTCGTTTGAATTGCATTATTATGCGGTAGGCCGAACGCTGACTAATGGACAGTGCATCGGCCAATTCAATATAGTCACGACCTTCTAAGTATGCATCAATCAAACGGTCACGATCGATCTGGGTGATTCGTGCGCCTGGCATTTTCGATCAAATTGATTTGAAAATGACATGAATCCCTTATTATGCAACGTTTAAGGTACCATAGCCAACTGCGATAGAGCAATGATATCTGTAATAAATTATTTACTGACAACAAGTATGCTGGTTTTGCCGACAACTATGCCAGTTTAGAAGACTAGGAATTCCCAGCTTGTCAAAATGGTGCTATGATATGCAAATGTTTCCATTAGAAATGATAATGACGCAGTACGTAGAAATCTTAATTTGCCAACAACTGTGCCGGTTGAGACAACAGCTGTGGCAAAAGGTATAATAGTGATGAAATTTGTCAGATTACTAGACAACGCATGGGATTGCCCCTGCTTAGATATTTTTTGACATACAAAAATATCATCGGTCTTTATTCAAAAAGTCGCTTGTTTAAAAAGTTTTCACAGTTTGATGTTATTTGAATTTTGTGCGTGTTTTTATAGCAATGACAACTGCTTCCTGTCGATTCTCCGAGGTCGCATGGAAGAAGTCGACATTGTTATAAAACTAAACCAGTAACATTACGTCATAATGCGCGCTGAAAGTTTTCCTTGCTTTTAGCATGGTCATGGAGAGTGAGTGTGCTTCGCTAGACTTGGTGATCTTCAGGCTGCGTTAGGTTCGAGGACAGGGTTCGATTCCCAGCCGACAAGCCATTTTTCATGGTGCTACCAGAAGTAAGGCGTATAGAACTACGTGATAGTCAGAGACATTGGATTGTGAAGTCGATTCTCCGAGGTCGCTTCGAACCAGTTGCCATTGGTCATACCAGTGCCCTGAGGGACACCCATCAAATCATTGGAGTAGAAAAGGCGACCTTGCGATGCTGTCAAAACTATAAAGACTCCGTTACAGGCTAATCTCAAAACAATGAATTTGACTTCATTACAAGCATTGATTCGATTATATTGCCAGCGATTTGGATTTTAGTGAATTATTGCCATTGATTTGAAATATAATGAAAGAAGTATTCTTGGCTAATCGCATCAAGTTAGGAACTTTCTGTGAATAATCAAATGAATCCTTCACATTATTTACACTAAATCATTGCAAACAACGAACTTGTTTAAGACAGGCATTATAAGCATGCAAACACCACAGATTTTCTGATTATTAAAATCAACATGACTGAAAAACGCTGGCAAATATATCACGAAAGGTCTGTCGAATCCGTCTCTGTCTTGGGAATTCCTCTCAGTTCAAAACATCACGCTATGCACTGTTGAAGATCCAATTAAGACATTAGCCGTCAAATGAGAGCCCCTCTATAGAACCACCGCTGTGACAACACTCATCGTTTCCAAGTAGACATGGCAGCGACAATTTCGTCCCATCTATTGTGACAATTTAGTGCGAATTAAGCAGATGGATAGTCTGAGTTGGCTGACATGAGTGCAAATGTAAAAACTCTTCATAATTCGTCGGTGTTCTATAACTGATAAAAGATCATCACGACAAAATTAAAAAGGTACCACATGAGATGAATAGGAGATTGGGGAATATTGTTTTGTGAAGAAAGAGAAACACTAGTTGCGGGATATGAAGGCAGCACCGTAAATCGCTATCTTAATCGCAACGGTACACACGATAAATAGAAAAAAGACAATTCAGACGAATGGAAAACTGTTCTTCGAAATGAGTTAATGAGAACTAGCATGAGTTTGAGTTCAGATGAGAAACTGATTCTGACTTCCTCTTGCAATACTGTCTCGCCCTTTTGGTGGTCTCGGTGAGAAGTACCGAAAATAGACGTGATGGTCGGCGTCTATCTAACCCACAATGATAGGGAGAATCTTCTCCTCAATGCTGCTCAAGGCTTAGACCCATCGGACCAACTGAGCTGTCCAACAATCTACTACTTCCACTGCCCATCAGTCTTCCCCTCAATGCTGCTCATTGTCCACAGCTGCCTCATCAGCTGTCCGTCAATATGATACTTCCACTGCCCTTCAGTCCTCCCCTCAATGCTGCTCATTGTCCACAGCTGCCTCATCAGCTGTCCACCAATCTGCTACTTCCAATATCCGTCAGCCCTCCCTCAATCCTGTCCATTGTACACAGCTGTCTCATCAGCTGTCCATCAATCTGCTACTTCCAATGCCCGTCAGCCCTCCTTTAGTGCCCCATTGTCCACAGCTGCCTCATCAGCTGTCCACCAATATGATACTTCCAATATCCGTCAGCCCTCCCCTCAATGCTGCTCATTATCCACAGCTGCCTCATCAGCTGTCCAGCAATCTGATACTTCCACTACCCATCAGTCCTCCCCTCAATGCTGCTCATTGTCCACAGCTGCCTCATCAGCTGTCCATCAATATGATACTTCCACTACCCATCAGTCCTCCCCTCAATGCTGCCCATTGTCCACAGCTGCCTCATCAGCTGTCCGTCAATATGATACTTCCACTGCCCATCAGTCCTCCCCTCAATGCTGCTCATTGTCCACAGCTGCCTCATCAGCTGTCCACCAATCTGCTACTTCCAATATCCGTCAGCCCTCCCTCAATCCTGTCCATTGTACACAGCTGTCTCATCAGCTGTCCATCAATCTGCTACTTCCAATGCCCGTCAGCCCTCCTTTAGTGCCCCATTGTCCACAGCTGCCTCATCAGCTGTCCACCAATATGATACTTCCAATATCCGTCAGCCCTCCCCTCAATGCTGCTCATTGTCCACAGCTGCCTCATCAGCTGTCCAGCAATCTGATACTTCCACTACCCATCAGTCCTCCCCTCAATGCTGCTCATTGTCCACAGCTGCCTCATCAGCTGTCCATCAATCTGATACTTCCACTACCCATCAGTCCTCCCCTCAATGCTGCTCATTGTCCACAGCTGCCTCATCAGCTGTCCATCAATATGATACTTCCACTACCCATCAGTCCTCCCCTCAATGCTGCCCATTGTCCACAGCTGCCTCATCAGCTGTCCACCAATCTGCTACTTCCAATACCCATCAGTCCTACCTCAATGCTGCCCATTGTCCACAGCTGCCTTATCAGCTGTCTACCAATCTCCTGCTCCCACTGCTGGCTAGTCCTCACATCATGTGGCAGTGGACAATGTACATGTGCTAAAACGGATGATAACAACATTGTGTCGCAGACACCCGTTGTCATAGCAACAGCACCTAAGCAATGTTGTCGTCTAGTGGCTGACAAAAGTTGAGCGACCTCACCTTATCAGTGTGTTTCGCAAAGATTGTGCCTTCTCTATAAATATGAAACAACCTTGATGGAAGACTTGCAATACACTGCCTTACCACAAGAATCCACAAACCAAAAAAATCCGACTTATCGTTTTGATTAAGCTAGCGGGACTGTAATGTGCAGCAGCTGTTTGTTAGTGGTGACTTCAAGCGCCGATCTAGTTAATTGTTGATAGATTTGAAGAAGAATATAATTACTGAAGCATGTATCAGTTGCAGATTCTGCCGCAAGGCGATGCCATGTAAGTTGATAATAAAAATGGACATTGTCTTCGAGTGATGGTGAACATCAACGTGTCATACATCATTCGAGTTCATGTACTCTCGATCAGCTTTCACATGAACAATGATAAACGTGCATCCGTAATTTTGTTTATCAGACAGCAGTCAAAACACGGAAATCACTCAAACTTACGAATCGAAGCTTTCCAATCAGAAAACATGTGAGTTTTACAATGACTCATGCACAAGGTGAATATGCATTTTCTGAGCTTTCGCTTGATATATTGGTCATCGAAATCGGTAGACAAGGAAAGAAATCACTTCCAGGAAGTATGACAATTGGTTCAGATTGTAATTTTACCTGAAGATGATTGCTGGATGGCGAGCGAAAATAAATTTTGTACATAAGAAAAATAATAATTAATATCTTTAAAAATCTGACTCTTTCCGACTCAACTATTACGTTATTTTCTCAATTTTTCATCAAATATGTATGTGTTTGGTATCTTGAGACTCCTTGGGATGCACGGAGTGTGAGTACATAAGTTTTATTAAATTAAGTTCATATGCTCTTTTGCAACATTTTTCTGATGACCTCAAGATTCCATTCTATAAGTGGACGAAAATGAATAGTGAACATGGTGGAACGACACGTCTTTGCTAGTTGTTGGTGTGTCACCGCGCAGCAGGAATATGACATTTTCAGCCAATACAGCTACGGTCTTGTGAGTTCTTCACGATATCGCTATTTCTGTCCTACTCTACAGATTTCGATGTTCAATGTATCAAAAGAAAACTCAGAAAGTGCTCATTCGCCTGATTCATTACCAAGCTCTCATGTTTTCTCATTGAAATGTTACAATTTATAAATTGATAAATTTTCATACTTTGACCACTGTTCAGCAAACAAAATGACTCAAAGACATGAAAATTGATTAAAAATAAAGAAAATTGCCGTAGAGATTGCATGATCAAATGGATCTATTGACAAACATGTTTCAATACTTGAAACGTACCATCATCAGCGACATTTTGAAAAATAGTCTCTTAAAGATAGCTTATAATACTTACAAATCCTTACACTTATGTCGCTATAAAGATCCTATTCCGTTTAACGAGCATTCCTCCTTAATATACAAATACAGTTGTGAGCACTGTCAAGAGTGCTATATCGGGGAAACTCGTCGCCACTTATACACTACACTGTAAACTGTAGGGCACTAATCTAGGCGAGAAGTCGAAATTTCGTGCCAGTTAGTGCCTCGAGGCGCCAGTAGGCGCCAGTAGGCACTAATAGGCACCAAACAAAATGTCTGTTTATCCAATGAAATCGAAGGAAAAATCAATGGGCACGAACTCGGGACTATGAACTTCGTGCCTACTCGTGCCTTGTATTGGTTAGAATTATGTAGGATCAAAGAGCATGTCAACGGCAGACCAGCCTCTGAAATCTCACTACATATCCATTTCCCAAGTGAGAAATCTGTCTCCATTCTATTACATACCAATTATACTCGTATTCTAGAAGCCTTACTGATAAAATCTTATATGAACCAGAAACTCATGAATACTCAGACGCAGTTGTTATTATTGCTCTTTTTGAATGAACTTTCGGATGTACTTAAGTCTTTGCGCATGTATCACTTTTGCTGTTCACTGATGATTGAAACATGTTTGTCAATAGAATTGATGAATTTCGACATAATGTAGGCGGTTCTTTTTTTGTGATCAGCATTGCTTTATCAAAACGATTTTATGCTTAAAGTGAAATGATTGCAATTGCTACTCTTTACGAAATGCTCTGACAGGGTGCTGCTACTTAATCACTGGAAGTCGCCATTGTCTAGGCACCGTTATCATAACAACGCATGTCCGCGACTTAGCATTGTCTCCAATGAGTATGTCCGTCCCAGTACACTATTATTCTAGTCCTTTTGTTTTTCAGATATCTATGCTGCAGACAGAATCATCCCGAAGCGAGCAACAGCAGACAGTCGGCTCCCATTCTAGTCCTACAAACGTCCTCTCAAAATAAAGCGAAATGTCAGATATCTGTGTTTTTCTTGTCCATAGTCACCTTATAAGCCGAACTACTTGCTTCTCTAGAGTTCACTGATCCCGTCGATGAAGAATCTGAGATGTCTGGGGATTAAATGAGGAGAATCGGAAGCAGATGACAGAACTATTTCTCCGGAATGGACGTTCTCATTGTAATGAGGACTTGGAATACACGACATCATTATTTATGCATGCTCCCAACGTAGTGAAACATGAGTTCTGATTAGACACACATCAGTTTGAGACAGGCACACGAGTTTTCAATGTGATTAGAAAGATGTCTCTGATGTAGAATTATTCCAATGTACAAGTCGGGCCATCTGCGCTTCAAAGATAGGAGAGGAAGGAACGGGGAGATCGCAGTAAAAGAAACAGAGAATGGGACGGAAGCGAAGAGCGAGTCGGTGAGTGCGGTCATGCATTCGGCTCCTTTCTCTGATTGCTTTTGGCGGCAACCATTCTATTTGTTGATCTCTCACAACCATTTACGGCGTCAGCCACGAGCCACGGCGTCAGGCCGATCATCTGATGACCTGAGCGGACACCTGTAATATCTTCCTCATCGACAATCTTTCTATGTCACCGGCAAGATTCTCAAACCGCAAGAGTAGAAGGTTAGCGGTGGCACGAGTAAGAGAATTCTTGTTACAGTTCTCTAACGTCGAGTTCAGTGCTTCAATATCCCTCCGTCATATCTTATTGTCGCATGGTCAACATGCAGTCACTGGATGGTTGGAAGCAGTGAAATGCGACACTTTATGATATTGAAGGATTAGAACGCACATTAAAAATAACATTACGCCGTGAACACGCTTTCCCATGATATCAGTACTTAAAGAATGGGATGTTCCATTGACTTTGAAAACATTGAAAGGCACAATACTAGGTTCCGGCACCTTGTCGGTATAATTTTGTAAAGAATCACGTTTTTCTCATTTCCATTAATGTTTACTTTCCACTATGAGCTGTACACAGCCATTTGACCGAAATTTTTTCAGTCAAATCAGAATTTGGGTGACGATTCGCAAAGCTGACCACTTCTCGTAGAGGATGCAGCTAAGACAAGTGCTTCGATCCTGAGGCAGAAAACTGGCCTCACTGTTTCCTAAATGCAAGTCTCTAAGCTTTGTGTCATAGGTCTGAGTTTTAGAGAGTCTCATTCATGAAAGAAGAGATTTATAAAATACCCGGATATGTTTTACGGTCACCTGTGTATTAACCTCTTGTACTACGGCATTTATCTAAAATCTTGGTAATGCATGTATTTTGAGTGAATAGAAGGGCACGCGTCCTATTAAATATACTTGAATTCATTATCATTTCGTTTTATTTTCTTAATTTATGTTTGAATCAGTAACAATATGTTTTTGATAAAAAAACAATTATGACAAAAGCAGGAGATAAGGGAACACACCGGCTAGGCTAACACTCAGGGCGTTACCCTTTCAATGGCGATGCCGATTCGCTATTTCAGCCAAAAAGCTTTTCTCGGCTCTCCTGTATCCTCTGATATGTGGCTGCCGATGTAATTATCAAAACAATTGGTGTCGTTTTTCAGTATACACCAGACGTTTCCATGGCCACTTGTTCAAATTGGTATTGACATCTTAATTCTGCGTATTTCAATTTTTGTTTAAATTGTGAGTAGAGCTCTTCGATTATCGGAAATTCCGGATTATAGGAAAAAGTAAGTTCAGGTTTTTCCGATGATCGAGGATGTATCTGATTACACTCACAATATAGAAAATGTTGAAGAGTTGTCATTGCATCATCATCCGATCCTATCAAATCCCCTTCACATCCTGTCTGAAAGATGTTCGAATGTAATATTTTATTGAGAATAACGTCATGATATCGGGAAGACAGCTCATTCTGACGATTTTCTTCGGACAAACATACTCGAATCCACATCGATCATCTGTTGCTAAGTCTGGTCAGCTGATCGGTGTACACACATCTCCATCCTTTGTTGATCGATGTATTCGGCTTCCACCTCTGATTGCTTTTGGCGACAACCATTCTATTTGTTGATGTCTGCCGACCATTTACGGCGTCAGCCGCGACTTTATCCTCCAGTCGATCATCGAATGACCTCAGCAGACACCTGTAATATCTTTCTACCTCAATGGCCATCGGCAAAGTTTCTCAGCTCACAAGAATACGTCAAACTGTTATTTGGATTTCTCATGGCAGAAGCGCGCAGAGTTATCAAGATCTTCCTGTCAGTCGCTAGAGACATGTGAGGGGAGTAGAAAACATGAATTTGGGAAATAAATGCATTGCAGAATGACTTCCTCCCATGAGGATGGCCTGAGCGGCAAGTCCAGTTGGGATAGGCGAGATAGGAGAGGAAAGTATGGGAAAGAAGTCAGAAATTGTAATATCTAAAGACGAAATTCTAGCCGAATATCAGATAATTGGTCGGAGAATTAATAACTCGCCTACTCAAGTTTGTAAGTTGTCTGACGATCGAAAGCGATCATGTAACTTGGAAATTCATGAGAAGTATGGATGGAGTGCATGCTCCCGTAGTTGGTGATGATGCATTGAAGAGCGAAATTGAATCAGTTGGGTAACAGGAACTTAGTACGAAATCTCATCTGAATTTCAACTTTGATCAAACTTTAACCGAAATGAACTCCTGTTGATAAAATCAAATTCCTATCACAATCAAAATCAATTGAAATCAAATTATGCTCAGAAGAAAAATAAATTTCGGAATAACAAATGAGGCCATGGAGAGCAGTACTGCAGTTTTTGGCAATATTGAATGAATGTCCGTCCTAATGAACTTATGTTGCATTGAATGACCTCACGCGGACAAACTGTAAATTGAATTCAAAGTGCATTGCAAGATTTGCTGATGGATGTCGTAGTTGTTTCATTATTTTGCAATTTCAGCTAGAGACAATCTCGTGTCAAGACTTCCCAGATTAATCAAAGAATCTGATATTGTATGCCAGCCGTTTCTTTAATATGTCAACCACTTTTCGACAGTTGTTAAGGTTAGCTTCTTCGTCGAAATGAATGGGGCATTCATCAGTCACTTAATTCCGAGGATGATGGCTGCTAAATTGGCTTGATTAGCTACTTGATATGCTTCATGGTCGGGCCTACATTGTACGCAACAAAATACTACCGAATTTTTCAACTTCAAAGTCGTTTCTTATAGAAGCCAATGATCAGAAAAAACTTAGCCGACCAGGCCAATATATTTAACCCTCAGAGACCTGAGCTTTTTCACACCCTCTGAGACCTGAGGGGTGGTCCAGTGGACCCCTTCCACATACTCTTAGTTTACCTGCTTAAATCGATATCAAATCATTAGAAAAAGTTGATTTCAAGTAAAACAATGATGTTTGCGTGTAGCAGGTTGATATAACGAATCCCTTGAGTGACTTTCAGGCCTCTCAGTAAACACGTGCGAAAATATGGTTTTTTTAATCAGTCACTCACATTTAGCACAGCATCAGTAGTACTAAGAGGCGGCTTTACAATATTTTCTGTTACCGTAAAGCCTCAGATATTTGATTTAAATGAAATTGATTTAATTCATGCAGATAAACCTTTCCATTTGTCCATTCCTTCAAATTTATTCAAAGCTATCAGAGATAGGCCTAAAACGAGTCAAAATTGTTGTATTTTTAGAACCTAAAAACAGCTGTGGAGATCTCAAACTTATCATTACTGCTGTAAAAGGTCTGTCATCAATCTGTTTTTTGTGCTCAACTATGAATATAATGATAGCTTTCATTTCGGACATTGATTTATGTCGAGTTGTTCTTATAGGCCAACCAGTCACGCGAGATCATGTGCGAAAGCAATATATTCACATTTTGCGATCTTCCAACACAATGCACAGCTATGAGCATGATGTAAACAATGAATAAATGACTTTTACTCTTTATGCACCATCGTGGACATGTTCGAAATCATTTTTCATCTGATAGCAAACATTTTGTGATGGGCATTTCTACACCCTCCGAGACCTGAGGGGGGTCCAGTGGACCCCTTGGACTATCTACCATACTTCTACTGATTCAATTATTACAATGATTATTGTAAAAATCGGAAATTCACTTTGGTGGTGTTATCGAAATCGGCTTTCAATAAACTTCTGTTCTAAAAATTGTTTGCATTAAAGATTGGTCACTTTATAAGACGGCCAGCACTTCCTGACGGTCGATGGCAACGAACTGTCATGATGGTGCACTTAAAGTAGGAAATTGAAATAATGGTGTCATTTTTTCAAGCCAACATACACTGCAGCCAATGTTTCCTTTCATGATATGTGCCCTGATGATAGCGACGCTTAGTCGTTGAAATATATTGGATTGAAAAAAATAAAATTGGCTTAAAAACAGAAATTTTCTACTTTAAATTATGAATTCAAATGAAGGCCATTTTGCTATGTCATGATGGTAGTATGATTTTACGGTTATATAATTAAAAAATGTTTCTAAAAAATTTGTTTAAAACATCACCCACCCTGAAAAAAGATAATCTAAATTGCATTGTGGATGAGACAGAAAATATACTTCGAAATAGGAAGCGAATTATATGTAGTTTTACTTTCAACATGGTTCTACAATCGAAATCATTGTAAACTTCGGAAATTCACTTTAGTGGTGTTATCGGAATCGCTTTCAATAAACTTCTGTTCTGAAGATTGGTTGCATCTCCACTGGATTGCTTTCCGAATTCATCCCATTAAAATATCAATGATATTGATGCACTCTGACTAATGTGAAGAGGGAATTCATTATAGTGGCGGAGATCGATAGGATTATAACTTTTACAACTTCTCTCATTTGCGTCAATAAACAAATTGTGTCTGGTGAAATCAGTGAAGCATGATTGTGAGTTGGAAAGTTTCCTATCTATACTTCCTTTCTTTTAAACAATTCGATTCACATCTAGAATTGATTAGGAAATTATTTCTTTAAAGTTTCTCCCAGACATTTTCATTATCCTGATGGAAGGAGATTGATAGAACAATGCTGTGTCTGTTGTTATTAGATAAAGAAACTATAAATATTCAATTTGCAGCGAAGGAAATTCACGTGATGAATGAAGCCATTGGAGAGATCTGTTCGTCTGGGTTCAGACACTATCTTCCAATTTCAATATCTCCTATAGCAATTATGCAATGACATTGAGGTCTAGTAACAATTTGGAGGTCTTGGTTTTACAGAACAGGCAACAGCTATAGATGATGACCAGATCTGTATGCACCACTGGCCTTTAGTCAATCACAATGCTTTATGTGATCCTTCTCCAGTTGTGCAACCATGTAGTGTGAGGACATCTTTCTATTCAATACCCAGGTGAACTAGCAGTCTGCAATCTCTATGATCATCAGCCGCACGGCAAGGCCAGGATGAATAAACGTAGAGCAGCCTGCTGTGCAGTCCTTCAGCTTGTTTAGCCATTCTAGACATTCTAAGCTAGTTTGGGCCATTCCGAGCCGTACTGACGAGCCCCTGTAGGGCGAAACGCAACGTCTACGGATGCCAAAGAATTCTTGTGCTGAAATAGTTCAAGTCTGTGGACATCTTTCTAACCATGTACTCACAGTCTAATGACACGTTAATGACAGGCATAAAGGCACTTTCGTATTAGACCGACGACGATAACGAGAAAATGAAATAAAATCACTTTCTCTGCGCAACATAACTGCTGTTCACCAGCCCAATTTTCTCAATGGTAAATAGATACAGTTTGAACAGCGGAGATGAAAAAAAAATGAAACATCGTCACAATTTTGTCGATATCGGTATAATGTGAATGCGCCTTTAATGTCCGAAATGTCATGCACTGTTGAAATAAGATTTCACAACTATAGCTTCAGTATCAATGAATTCATAATGGGTGACAAAATTCAAACACCACAAGATAGGTCATGACCAATTGGATTTCATCAACGTTGTGTTTCATCCCACAGCGTCAGATCTACATGGAGAGAACATCAAGTTGCCAATGGCATTCAGCAATCACTTGATGGCATATCTGAAGTAGGCTATGGCAAACAGCCCTTAGTTTAACAAAGTCCAAGTGAACGATATATCAACTGAATTGAATCTCTGGCGATAAAAATTGGACGTATAGATGATATAACGGTCTGATGAACCCTATCCAAACCAGAGGGGGCTGACAGCACTCCTGTCGCATATTTGCTGTGCTTCTTGTAAAGATAGGAATACTGACCAACATGCGGGCTATTGTAACATGTAGTTTCAGTGTAAATTCCACTTTTTTACGAAAAGTCGTTGGATTTGCCGCGCTGGAGAGTCTGATTTGTGACATATATTGAAAACTACTTTTCTTGGAAGACTAATGAAAAATAGAATAAGTGAACCTTGTTTGTACTCGGAAGCACACCAGGCAGAGAGTCTTTCTTCCATGTGGCCGAGTTGCTAATAATCCCACTCTCATTCTTTTTGTACTGAGTGTTAAGCAACAATACGGAATGCGCCTATTTCAAAATTCCGAGGTTTGAACCAAGGTCTTCCAGACGCAGGGCGAACACTCTACCACAAGGCCAGTGATAATTGCCACGTTTTGCAAATATTTTGCATGATAGCATTATACGAAAAGCATGATTGTCAAATGAGTCCAGTAGTTCATAAATATGAGTTTTTGAAGCTGATCATTTATCATGCCACAGACATCGGATACGATGTTCTAAATTCAAATCTTCAAATAGGTTGAAAATGCTACTTATTAAGCTGTGTAGCAATATCACATTATGCATGCAAGTTGTCAGTTTCATGTACTATCCCAATCATTTGAAGTCTGTATGTATCCGCAAGTTATTTCGCTTCTTTTCAAACACATTTGAAATAACGTGCAACAGAAGAAAACCTTTTCGAAGATTCATTGGAATGATAAGGTTTCAATGAAAATATTCCACATTTCATAGACGCATATTCTACTTGCACAACTCAATTTCTTCTGTTTTGACGTCATCAAGAATATTTAGGCTACAGCTAAAATTCTGTAAAATTTCAGAAGTTTCAAAATCTTTAAAAATTGATGATTTTGAATTCCGAAGTGCAATTTTTAGTACAATGATGCCCGAATAGGATCAGATGGATGCCATCCGGAAGTTCGCACAGGATATTTGTTGTACCGTGAAATTCATGTGTTTCGGATCAATGCTTTCGTAGCAAGGAGGGGGTTGTGGGGGGTGAGAAACCTACCGAGACATCGATTCGCTTTAATTGAGTTAGTGTTCCTTCACGTTGAGAAACATATTGTGAAAATGGATTCTGGGCTGTGCATCTGTTACAGAATCCTACAGAGCAGTCGGTAGACAATCATGTTGTTCTTTTCTGTCTCAGACATGCATTTCACCTCAATCTGTTTTGTTTCCTCCAGCCTCATTGAGAGTGAGCTAGAAGGACAGGTTGAAAGAGAAGTAGGAGGTATAGATTTGATGTCGATAACAACGCTGCCTCACCAGTTCTGTCGGTAGAAAATGATAACATTGACAGATGCTTGAGGGAAACGGTAGAATAACATCCATCCGTCTGTTAAGGCATGAGCAGTATCCGTGTCAACTCAGGCGTAGTTTTGGACGGTGGTAACCCCCTAGAGAGGCGCTGCCAATTCTTAATCTCATCTTACACACGTCTTATCCACAAGCTAAAATTTTGCTCCTCTTGCGTTTGATTTAATGAAACTGACATGTGTGAAATTGCAGGACTGCTTCAAGCCAGAAATCAAGCCTCGTAATTCATGTCTAACAAGACGGTATGCGGAGAACGTGATAATAATATTCCAAATCTTTGCAAGGAAGAATTATCAGCATGGAGGCAGTTTTTGGATAATATCTGAGCATCCAGTACATTTAACAAATGAATGCCCAAAATGTATCAAAAATTTTAGCATGTATTCAAATCCTATTAGCACTCACTAAAATATTGAAAGGAACGAATTTCAATTTGGAATAATTAGCACTAATTATTGATCCGAATGGCCCTGATGTCCTTTACTGTTCGCTCAGACGAAAGGGTGTAAAGTCATGTACAAAATGAAAAGCAATGCAATAAGAAATTTATGAGGGTATTGCTGAGTTGAGGTTTAACGATAAAACGCAGCTTTTAAACCACATCTGTAGTGTAACTCTTGCTGAATAAAGTTTTAACTGAGCTACAGATTAGCTGAGGTGTAGATTCTTGGTAGCTGCGTTTTAATCTCTTTCTAAGTAAAGTTTTAGTTAGACCACATGCCTAAAAATAGAAAATAAGGAATTCCAATGGCTGCGTTTTGGCTGGAGATCAGCTCCAGCTTAGAGGTCTTGCTGACTAAAGTTTTGGTTAAACCACAGCAAAATGAATAGATATGTCGTAATAATGGGTAGCTGCGTTTTAGCGTACATAACGCTTTGCAGATTAATTTTAATTAATTAAGTTTGCAGATTAACGCTCTTGCTGAATAAAGTTTTACTGACGTCGGTATTAACTCCACTTACACCTCACCCTATTTCCACTGTGTCAAAAGTTAAACCTCAGACATAGCAAGTTTAAGCGAGTCATTCTTACATTTCTTGCTTTAAAGTTACCTTCGCCAATACGCTAATCACATGGAGTATCTGGAGTTAAGTGAATATGAGAATAGAGTTCCTCGAACAATACTGATAATAAGTGTATATATTTAAAGAATAGAAATCGATCATTACAAAATGTGTACAGTTCATCGTTTCAAGAGCGCTGGTGATGCAAGTTATAAAAAGAACAGATGAAAGGAATGAAAGACATGCTGCGTCTGAGAGTACGCCTTCTCGGCAACAGAAACCGGCCAGATGATGATATGGAAGGCAATAAAACATGAAGAACGTGGTCCTCGCACATGATCTTCTTCAAGAGTCTGAGAGACTGTTCGTGTCTTCGATCGTCTAAAGATGGCAAAACGTTGCAACTACACTGTGAACCACACAAAAGTCGATGAAATCTGCTTTGTAGGCGATCCTATCTACCCCTGTCACAAGCTGAAAGTCCAATAAATGCCGGGCAACAATATTCCATTACAGTTCTCACGAGACAGAAATACACAACTTTTAAATTCTCGTCATTGATTAGGGGACGTAAAGTTCTCAGGATGTAAAATCGGCGTGATGCAGTTCGAATGATGTGGTCAACATGAGTAGTTCAAGTACATCTGTTATTCAAATAGACACCAAGAATACACATACTCTGTACATTTTGAACATGTGGTACGCAAACAGGTGGTGTGTTGGAACTCTTTGAAATAGTCAGTGACTTACATTTGTTGGAATTGATGTCAAGGTTCATTGATCTAGACCATTCCAAAATACGCTCGTGAAAGCAAAAAATATGATCGTTACTCGCATTCTTGAATATTGGACAACATATAGTGGAGTCGTCTGCATATCTTACAAGATGACAATTAGGGTCAGAGATCTCAAGTGAATTGGTCGCAACACTGTATAGAAAGGGACCCAAAATTGACCTTTGTGGAACGCCAGAGGTTACCTTGGTAAGTTCGCTAGAGGTCGCACCAATTCGGACAAATTGCTGTCGATTACTTAAGTAGTTCATGGTCCACAGAATAAAGCCTGAAGGGAAATGTAGCTCGATTAGTCTCTTGATGATGTGATTGAACGTAAGGGTGTCGAATGCCTTCGAATAGTCATATGTTATGACGGAGACACCGTTAGTTTCAGGATCATCCATGCTTCTAGAGACATATTCAAGAAGTGATACCAGAGCACAGCACGTTGACGATTGAGGTCGAAAACCGAATTGACTCTGACCATAGTTATCAATCATTTGTCGTTTGACAGATTGCAAAACAATCTTCTCCAGTAACTTTCCTGGAATTCTTGTTAGCGAAATAGGACGTATGTCATTCAGGTTGGGATTACGCACTTTTGGTACAGGGCAGATGGCTGAAATCTTCCACCACTGGGGAACTTTGCGAGTTGCAACAGATTCATTGATCAGCTTCGCTATTGGATCGGGAAGAAGAAAGTGCGCTTCTTTGTACAATATGGTTGGTAGATCTGGTGAAGATTTGTTTACTGAAAGATTTTCTAATAATTCATTTATAATTTCAGGGGTGACAGAAACAAACCAGTCATCAGAGTCATCTAAACATAAATCCTCAAGCTGAGACTCCCTGAAGACTGAAGAAAGGTGGTCATTGATACCATCCACTCCAGCTTGAACAGAAGTGAATCGACTCAATAAAGGAGAAAGAGGATTCAATGAAGTTTTGGTACCACGCAAGCAATTGAAAACCTTCCAAGGCTCTGTAATTTTATTTTTTCGAAACCAAATCATCTTCGCCTTCTCAATTTCTTCCTTTACTTTCGATTTTAAGTGATTGTATAGTACGAAATTGCCCACTCTGTAAGCATGCCACCTCTGATTTATCAAATTTTTGACGAGCGGAGTAATCCAGGGCTTGTCTCTCAGTGTGCATTGAACAAATGATACAGGAATACATAAATGGGCAACATAATCTAAGTACAAATGAAATATTTCACACTTCATGTCGATTGAAATAGAACTGCTCAAAAAAGTCCAATCAGTCTGAGCCATAACAGAGACGAAAGACTCTACATTTGATGAACGCAAATCATAAACCTTTTTTTGAATACATGAAGGACAATTCAACTTTGAAGATGGAACAGCAAGTAAAGATACATGTAGAGTTTTCGATTTGTCAAAAGGTGAACGTTTTTCAATATGATACAATTGGGATAGAGACAAAGACAACAATATATAATCCAATTCAGAATTACCGCACGTGGCTGTACAATTCAAATTCAATAGATCGAAATTGTCACAGAGATCATTGATTCTAAAACGATTGAGATCCCCACATATCACTAATTCACAGTCTGGATACATTCGAGAAGCTTCATCCAAATGAGCAGTAATATAATTATTTACAAATTGATGTTGACGAATGCTTGGAATGGGAGGAAGGTACATTGCAAATATTATTATGCGGAGAGATGCAAGAGAAAGAAGAACACACTCAAATTCAGAGTGATACTCACAAGTAAGTCTACACACATGAATTGAAGACCGGATCCAAACAGCAACCCCACCACCAACTCTATCGCGTCTGTCAGCACGATGGCAAGAATATCCATCAATCGAGGAGAATTGCGAGTCATGAACATCACTCTTGAGCCAAGATTCCGTCGCGACAAAGATATCAATATCCTTCAGATGCAATGTACTTTGTATTTCATCAATCTTAGGGACAACAGAACGACAGTTGGCTAGTATTGTTGGAAGATTTGTTTTCTGATAACGAGACACATTCTCTGAAGACGTTGGCATGTCAGTACACTCATTTGATTTAAAACAGAAATCAAAAATTTCTGGTTTGATAGTCAATATCAACCATGTCATTAGACGAGAAATGCCTGCGTTTTTCATTTCTGCGAACATGAAATTGTTGCTGTCTGATGGATCATCAAGACCCACTAGCATTATATGAGCGTGAGGAATTCAGGATGCGATACAGATTAAGAAAGTCATCAACAATTCTGCTTCTTGAGGAGATAGAACCTCACTTATCGAACATCTCATGCCGAGGATTGCGATTACCCAATATGGTTAAATTACTTATTGGGTTACGGTTCTATGCTACAGGTTCATTTCTCCGTCCTATAGCTGATATTTTTCACGTTAGTGAGGCATCTGTTTCTCGATGTGTACGCGTCGTTACGGATGCACTTTGCAAACTACGAGGAAAGTACATTAATTTTCCGGATGCTGCTCAAAGACAGAGCTACAAAACCCAGTTTTATGCGTTCAAGCGATTTCCTGGTAAGTTTGTAATTTTTATTATTGTTATCATTATAATGCCCTATTTCTGTAAACTCTTATCGTTTGCATTGACGGAACACATGTCCCAATTATTAAGCCTACTACATCAGATTTTGAGGAATACCGCAGTAGAAAGAAATCCTTTTCCATCAATGTCATGGCTGTACCCCGGATCTACGTTTCTCTTCTTCCATTGTGTCGAGATGGAAAGGCGCGACACACATTCGCGAGTGTAGATTCCTGACGTGTAGATCACCTGCAGCTTAGTTAAACCTCAACTCAGCAATACCCCCTATGAGTATAGAAGGGTGAAATTGTGAAGTCTATCGTGAAATTGACAACAAAGGTCTATCGCAGTACATTGAATATCTAAGGAGAATGATAGCTATTAAGTCTATAGAAGACACCAACACCCTTGATTCCCCGACCGCACTCGCCTGACCCAGGAATCGAATCGAAGTCCGCGGTGGAGACGAGCTCGCACCTTCTTCACTAGGCAACGCTGACGGTTCAAAAGGAATGCAAGTGAAGGCAGAAGTCATCTCCAAGTGATATCGACAGCATATTGTCCTATTATTATTGACAGAATACTACCAAAAATTCATGTTGTAGCGAAACAGCATATCAGCTGTTCCTGGGTCGGGCGAGTTAGATCGAGGAATCAAGGGTGTTGGTGTCTTGTAATGACTTACTAGTTGCCATTCTCTTCAGATATTCTATAGTGAAATGCACACCGAAATCACATGGATTACCAAATGGATAGATGATAGATTCACAGAACGTGAAGAGAATTCCGATTTAGCGAAATCTACTGGCGAACCGGAGATGTCGCTGTTGAATTGAGCAATTCTTGCCGTCGGCCTTGAAATGCCACTAATGGATTGCCTTGTTCAATTGAAATTTGCACTATTTTCTAGGAATTTTTGCTGAAAATTCACTTTTGTTAAAGTTGAACTGAATTTGTCATTATTGACTGGAAAATGCCGCTAATGACTGATGAAACGTGTGATATCATAGAATATCGGATTTCTATGGACTCGCCCGTCAACAAAACAACTCACTTCCATTCGGTCCCCATCATGGACTCCTAGATAATTAACAGCGCCTGGACGGATAGGTCAAGTTCCGCCAATACCAACCACGGCGGACAAAGCTAAATCAGATTCACCGCAGTTACTGTCTTTTGTGCAGTGAAGTAAACTTAAAATGGTAAAAGTGATCTGCTATTTTGTAATTATCAGAGATCTTCACGGGTCATGAAAAGATATGATATTAGAGATAGATACTAAAGATATGAAGCTGCGTTATGTTAATTATTCTCGATGAACACAGGGAATAGACTGTATAAATATTCCCAATGCTCTACTACTGAAAATATAGTGCTATGGAAAACAATTACGGAAGAACAAGTCATTTTCATCCAATCAGTTTCTTTTATTCCTCACTTTTGCAATTTTTCGGTCGGAGCAAGTGGTCTTCTGTTTTACTGTTGAAGCATCAATCGTCAGATTCGTGGTCAATCCTTTCATCATGGTATTAAAAAATCTCTGTACAATATATGAAAACACCTTGTGACCATGGGTACACATGTCATGTCCAAATATCACTTCGGAGAAAAACGACTCATCCATGGCGTATTCTACAATTTGATGGAAGAGTTGCCGTTGCTTTGTGGACTGAAGCAAGGCAGTCATCATCATGGCATTGCTTTGCAGTTCCTGAAAAACGCAGAAGGAAAAGAGACGCACATTGAACGCGAAATCTGTTGGATTGATGAGACCTCCACGGTTAACAGTGTTGTAGAAATCATATGCAGACTCAGGAATATTAGCGGCACTCGACTCGACATCAACTATGAGCTTTCGGTTATCTCGGCACAAGATTGCTTTACACGATTCACATTTTGTTGTGTTCAATGTACTCCTGCAAATGGCACCACAGACAAACAAGACTGTGCTCTTCTCACTAGTGGTTGAATCATAATCCATTTCAAGCCCCTCTCCAATTTCACTCGCCATTTTCAGCATGTCCTTGTCTTGTTCTTCACCCTGGTCCTGTAAGGCGGCATCAATATCTTGTATGGTGACATTGGAGAACTTGAGAAGTGATAACGCGCGTATCTTGCGCTCACGCTGCACAATGTCTCGGACCGAAATGAAATAATTGGCTCCAGAGAGCTGCCTGTACTGTCCGAAGCGAGATTCATTGTTATCGGACTGCAGTTTTCCAAGAAGAATATAATCAAATTCGAGGCGCGTGAACATATAGTAACAGCACTGGGGCAAGGCAGTACAAGTGTGCCGAAGAGCGAGAAATGTCTGTTTTGAAAGACCAGGTTTCCTTGAATCTTCCCATCTCTGGAAAATAAATTGATGGATTTCTTAGATTGTAAATAAAATATAGACAAATATGATCAAATAGCAATAAATCAACAATCATGCATTTGCGATATTTTGTCTTGCTAGACATGTACGGTATATTCACAAATCCTGATGATTCAGCATATTCATATCACTTGTGTGGCGACTGTCTAGTATACGTCGCTATTCCATCTATCTGATCGTATTATGTAAGGAGCTAGCACGTAAGGCCTACGATGATTATTTGATTTCAAAATAGTCATGCTTCATAATCAGATTCCTACGCATGCACAGCTACACCTGCATGCTAACGCATCAAAATTGTATGTTGTACAGTTAGGCCTATGTCTCAGAATGCGATAAATGAATATTGCATTTGTAAAGGAAAAAATACCGGGTATATGAATTACTATGAATCTTACTATAGAATATTATTATGAATCATACGAATTATACATCATCTCAAAATTTTCTGTAGTCTTACCTGAAGAAACTCGGAAAACTCCTCAAGAAACCCCAATTTCCAGTCAGACGCATGGCGAACCGGGTCTGCGGCGATGTTGCGCTTGTGTTCTCCTTTGTTCGGCGTTTTGACATTCAAAATTGTCCACATTTTGATTACGAACGAAATAAAGTTCGCCGTATCGACCCATGGCTTCTCTTCGTGCTCGGAATAATACACAAGTGCATCCCTGGTGGATTCAGAGAATATACGCAGTCCCAGCTTTACCGAAGTTTTCTCAATGCTTTTCGGTTGAAGCACTGCAGGCGTCAATTTGTAAGCCTTTTTCAGGGTCATTGATTGTTCATGTTCATATAGCTGAACAATGTGATCGAAGCTGGGTGAACAGCCATCCGGAAAGTAGTGAGGCATAGGGGGACAAGTAAAGGTTCGTCTCTTCTGAAAATTGTTGTAAATATTCTGAATTCCATGGACAGGATCGAAGAAAAGAAATATTGGTTGCCCTGTCACTGGATCCAAAATGTAGGATTGCAATTCTCCTCCGCAGAGATCAACAAGAAATTTCCGATTCACAGTCGCATTATCAACCGAGATACCGACCACATTCAAAGATACCTTCCTCAAGGTTTTCATTGTCTCCTCGTAACACTTGCGCAGTTTGTCGGCCGTCAGGACATTGATGGGAAAGAGCGAAACCACATCTCGATATTTTCCCTTCAGCGACTTGATCATAAAGCACAAGATAGTGGATGCAGGTTCTAAATGTTCAGTGATCCATGAACCTGGTTTCCACTATATTCTATTCGTTTGAATAAGTAAACTTCGTCGATCATCAATAGCACATTGCAATCGCGTCCATCAGCTTTGCAGTGCGCAATCGGAGATAGTTTTCAATTTGAAGTCCACTATCTGTTGACAGCTTTCTGGTCAGTTTTTTTAGGGTGCAGACAGACGGAAGGCAGAGGATTTTTTGCTGATAGAGGAAGTCGTAGGCCGCGGGACTAGCTGCATGAATTTGGTAAGTCATCACCATCAGCTGAGACGAGTACGACCTTGCAAATTTACTTTTGTTCAAAAGCAAAACTTGCTCGATGAGAAAGTTGAGGCTTTCACTGAGTTGATCTGATTGAGAAGCACTTCGCCACTGCTCCAGTTTGCCAATCACTTCGTCGACGTAATCGATGCAAATATCGCTCGAGTCAGATAAATGCTTTGCTCTCGACATCAAGTTCAAAACTTGAGATATCGAGGACACAGTCGAGTTCGCAGCAATGTCGCTGTAGTTATCTTCCGGGATGGTATGATCATCGACGAAAACTGCTACAGTCAAGTCACCATCAATCCGCAGACTCGCCTTGATGATGGGCACGTTTTCGGTGACAATATAAAAGAGGTAAACCGAATCTTCATCAAATTTCATCAAAAATCCAGATGGTATGCAGAGATCATTAGATGACAGTCCCACTTTAAGATCAGCTAGGGAAGAAAGGCGATCGCTCTCCATGAATTCTTCTATTCTCACTTCCAGCCGATCATTCAAAAGCTTCAATCTCTTGCTTGAGGTGGCTGATGTCATTCGTTCAATAAAAGGGGCGGTGGAGAGGTAAGACGGTGCATTTGAAAAACACGGGTAACAGCCGTTTTTTTCAGTAACCTCAATTTTCGTTTTGAAGATCGGTTCTTCACACGGTTTTTGTTGGAATCCTGACGCTCTTCAGCGTAATCTGTGTGTATGAAATGTCGAGAACACAAGTAGGAATGCTTTGTGGGGGTAAAGTTTTTCCTGGGATTTCTGGATATCCACAGTCGGTGTCTCTCGGGTTCATTTATGGGATAGGCATGATACGAAATTCCTTGCTCATTTTCTGGTGGATCGAGGCCACTGCGACAACCATATGCCGAGCATCTATTTGGCATGACTCTCTAATAATATAACTCTTTGAACGAAACTTGCAATAGAAAAACGAGCAGTTAGCAAAATCCTTTCAACAGTCCGCCGTGGTTGCTATAACAAAGAGTGCAGTGATCATTGACTGACTAAAATAATGATGCGTTGACTGGTGACCATCACCACCTGCAGTGAAGATATCTGACGTCCGATCTACGCGGACACAACGAAGCAATGAATCAGTCCGCCGTGGTTGGTATAGCGCAGACAGCATAATTCATTGACCTATCCGTCCAGGTGCTGTTAACTATCTAGGAGTCCATGGTCCCCATTAAACAACAGAGAGAAGTCGAATTTCTATGGAAAAATCATCATTTGAAAACGAAGATGCGATTTCTGAGGGCATAGAAATTGGCAACAACAAAACCACACAACTCTTCATAGCCACTGTTAAAACAAATTATACTGCTCCCTGTACTTTTATTGAAGGATGAGAAGAAAAGGCGGGTTTTTATCAGTCACTTGCTTGTTTTTATTTTAACTACATTATCTCATCCTGCAATAAAAGTACAGGGAGCAGTAAAACAGTGGCTATTAGTCCGGCAGCCAGAACGAGTTTCTGCAGGGAACGAGGCCGAAAGTGAGACTTTCACAGAATAATGTACACTCTATGCCTACTACGAATCGGCACGTCTACCGAGTTCTAGTGAGTTCCTCTTCTTGTCAGACAGGATCAAAGAAAAACACATGTAAATCCAATGGGATGCAGATTGCAGTTTTTAGCTAAAATGAAATTTTCTTCATTTTCTCTGATTAAACGAAAAGTACCAAGTCTAGAGTCATAATTTTTGGCATGGAATGTCTTCAGGTCATTTCCTATTATGTTTATGGGCTATTATCATGTTTCTGATCGGCAATGGATGTGAGAATGTGGTTGAATGTGGATTAAGTTGCTCAAAATGTTTGTATTTGCCGACATTAAGAGGCTTGCCAAATCTAAATGCGTTTAGCTATTTAGACAGGGGTGCATGAAGATGAAAGGAAATGACCTAAAGACATTCCATGCCAAAAATTATGACTCTAGACTTGGTACTTTTCGTTTAATCAGAGAAAATAAAGAAAATTTCATTTTAGCTAAAAACTGCAATCTGCGTCCCATTGGATTTACATGTGTTTTTCTTTGATCCTGTCTGACAAGAAGAGGAACTCACTAGAACTCGGCAGACGTGCCGATTCGTAGTAGGCATAGAGTGTACATTATTCTGTGAAAGTCTCACTTTCGGCCTCGTTCCCTGCAGAAACTCGTTCTGGCTGCCGGACTATATCTAGAATGGAAGTTAAGCTTCATGCAATAGTGGTACAAACGTTGCAGGCATTTTCACTTAGATACACCTGTCAACGGCTGCATCATCAGTCACATGTGCAGTTCTAAGCTTTTCATTGGTGGTTCATGCCCCAATTTAGTTCACCAGGCGATGCCGCGACCTTGAGTCAATTTCTATTCTAGTCATCTTCAGATAAACACTCTATTTCTATGCCTGACGGCATAATGCATCTAACGACTGCCTCTTGCCCACTGACTGTCGCATCAGCCAGTCGGTTGATTATCGATTGCCGCATCTCAACTACGATGCTTCAGACAACGAATATCGTCAATTTTCCCTTGATGATAATTGACATTTCTTAGAGACGAGATGATAGAGTCATCTAATCACGAGTCTTTGATGTGAAATATAAAAGTTTCAATAAGTTGACATGAAAAGTCGGACAGTTGTCCTCAAGCAATGTACGCCTGGATCACAGTTAATGGATCATTGGCGCCGAGCAGTTCTCCTTTGTTTGTGAGATGTAACACTGACTGTCTACTGACGATCTTTTGAAGGATTATTATCTGACATCCTTTGCATGGATTACTGATGGAATAAATCCTTGAAAGAGGACAAGCAGATGCAAAATTTCATTGTTAAAGTGGATTTACATCAATGTCGACCTCATGCTCCATGTCATGTACCGGTACTTGAATGGCATTAAAGCGTTGCTAATACGATGTTTATGACATTGAAGATTTAGAACGGGATGAGCGAGTATTAATGCGTGTAGAAGAATAGAGCAATAGTTATCGGGCTTCGTCGAGACCGGAGGTCGACATTACTTGCTTGACAGCGTGACAAAGACTGAATACACAGTTTCAGCACAGTGTCATGCATTGACCCTCCTAGTATATTTACTACGTACTTATAAACGGTAAGTTAGCGTCTTTACAGCGTGTCCCGTCATGAAATGACGCTACGTGTATTGAACTGAGATCTAAAAGCCTTTTGGACAATAACAGTGGATAATTACGACTTTTATTTCTGATCTTCATAGCTAATATTGATAACGATCTCCCACGATGTGAATTTTGCTTCTTGTTTTTGGATTTTCTTCAATTTCCCGCCTTGCTGGTCAAGATGATTAAGTAGGACGGGGCCGCACTCATCATGCAAAAAAGTCTGGAAATCTCCATCTTCATAGGACTGGATAGGGGAACCAACGGAGGACATCACAGACATTTCTCTAAAAATAAGCGACGGACTCGATTGATAATCTCAGTTATTATCATTTTTCTTTAAACACAAAGTATAAAAGCAAGTTGATGAAACATCTTACAATACATCACCTTTCTCCAAGAATCAGCAAGTGTTAGATGCTTCAATTATTTGATTCTTCTTAAGATCATCAACCTAGATCTGTGCTTTAATGATCGGCTCAAGTGACTATCAGAAAGCAGCTATTGTCCATTCTAGTCTCACAAACGTAAACAAAACGAAAAGTCGGATTTCTATGATCATGACTGAACAATCAGATGGTCAATCTAGGATACTAACAGATACAGCGTAGGAAAAACGCCACCTTAGCGCTGTTATTGCGTTGGAAGTCATAATGGTGCGGCCACAGAATTAGATTGTTTCATCGTATCACTTTGCAGGAAGTGCAAACTGATTCAAACAGATGGCACATGCAGGAACGTAATAAGTGGGCAAAAAGAATTTTTTAATACCTTGCAGAGATAGGAAAAATAGCCGTCCACCGCTTGCGGATTGCTCTGAATTCCTTCAAAATGCTCCAATTGCCACGATTCCTTCAGATTCGAAGAATTCAGATCATTGCGCAAAAGTTTTCTCAATAATGTTGGGCCCTCCGATCATTTTTAAAAAGTTTGCAAGCGCGTGAAAAAACGTTCACAAACTTCTCTGTAGAACTTGACATCGATTGTGTCTCTTTGCTGTGTGATCCGGTTGATAGCAGTCACTGAAAATTCGCACAACTCGGCGTGTTTAATATTGAACTGGCTGCTCATTGTTCGATTGCTATGGTATTATGTCAGCAGATTGTGCCATTTCATCAGCGCTACATGTGTCAATGCTTCCTTACTAGTCAAACAGAAGAAAAGGCGAACTGTCCAATTCTGTGGGTGCAGCCTTCAAGAAGAATGATGTTCAGCTGTTGTTGGAAAGCTGGTGACGTGTCGCTGACACAGGCTTCGTGCTGTTGCAGCCTTCAAGGAGATTGACGTCAAGGTGTTGTTGGAAAGCTGGTGACGTGTCGCTTACATATGCTTCGTGCTGGTGCAGCATTCAAGGAGATTGACGTCAAGGTGTTGTTGGAAAGCTGGTGACGTGTCGCTTACACGTGCTTCGTGCTGGTTGGAGTGAAGAACATGCCATGATAATTGAAAACATAGAAAAGTTGAATAATTTTGGCAGGTGAACAAGTAATTTACAAATAATTCAATTCATCGCCTTCGTCTTCAAAACAATGGAAATCGATATTCCGCTTCTTTCAAGTCTGACTTCCAACTGATTTTCCCACCAAGTTAACGAATTTATAATTGATTTCAAGATCTCGTCTGACAGTCAAAAGGAAAATTTGAATTCAATTATATTCGTGATAAGAAAGTGCTCGATGAATTCGCCAAATGGATTGCAAAGTACATTCGTCTCGCGTACGGGAATCATCATTTCTCCCTCAGGCGAAGTTCATTACAGAAATGAAGGAAGAAAGTCTATTAATGGAAAAGTCCTGAGATTTGAATGATGTCGTTGAGAAAGATGAGAAGAAAACAGGAAAAGTCATTCAATGAAAGGGTTCCGATCACTGTATTGCGTTGATTAATTAAAAACTTTCATTTTGCTTTCATTGTGACGTACATTTTCCTCTGCCGCTGTTGTGTGAATCAACGGTTTGATGTGTTCATGTTGATCTCAGAATGTACAAATATAAATAAACTTCTGATGAAAACCTTCGCGTGACATAATTAGAAGACATTCCTTTCCCTGATAAATATCCCTTTGAGCATTTTCCAATGAGAAAAATATGCAATATTATTATTTATCAGAAGTATGTGGTTGATCTAGAAAATGAAGTCATTCTCCATAATATAACAAACCGCGGAGAGGTTAGCAAGCTAGTGAAACTATTTGAAAATAGCAGAAAAGGTATATTTCCATGAAATTAAAGTTATTGCGGCTAGAAAAGGACAGGGCCTTTTGCGTGGAGCTCCATCTAGCGGTTGATGAGTTGCCAATTCTTGACGTTTTATTTAAAGAATGGTTTCTCTATTTAAAAGAAGCTAATAGCATCTTGAATGTTTGAAATGCACATCGTGGGCAATATAGCGGCAACTAATTACAGCCAACCACTGGATGCCGTTATCGTTTAGGCATCTTGGTAATGCACTTTAGGTCCACGAGGTAATATCACTTTCAATGTGTATGTTCGTTCAAGTCTATTAATATCATAGTCGTGGACTTTTATTGCCCAGCGATCGGACCTCACTGTACTTGTGTATATAGAAATATGTGGACGTAATTAGCATCTGTGCAACTGCTTTGAATTCGAATCGCTGCAGACTCTACGAATTCTGAATTGCCCAGGGATGCACGATGTCAGGAATTACTTTCACTGTTTGATGGAACAATGGTTCAGTCCGATCATCATTCAGTGAATCAAACTGAAATGATTTTGAATTTGACAGCCTTGTTAAAGGGAAGAGAAAATTTAGATCTTTTCCAGAAAAGCCGCGCCACCCAAAAAATATTATAAAAAAGAGTATGTGAAACTTGTACTTTTAATTTATATTGAAGAGAGTGTGACATTGTTGATACAGTTGAAAGTGACATTTGGTGGCCATTGTTGCATAAGCGTTGCTGATGGATCACTCCGTGGATTTGCAGAAAAAGTATTGCCGCCTTCTTGTGATGAATGCGAGTTGAAAGCGTCGGAAAGTTCATTTCAGGTTTTACGTCCGAACGTAGGAAATGCTTGCAAATAATGAGCTTAGAGGCTGATAAGGAAATATTCAAATGTGTAGACATCCGACATGCGTGCGTTTAAAATTCAAATGTCTAGACATTCGAAATAAGTCAAGGTTGTGGACGTGCATTAAATTGGAACTGGCAAAAAGTGGCGGGGCTTAACCAGTGTGCACTTTTTGCATTGGTGGCGCGGTTTATCTGGAAAAGATTCGAAAATTTACTCTTCTGCGAATTTCGCTTGTTAACTTGCAGGTAATCACTTCGTTTTAGTATATATGCGTTTTTGATGTACCAGGATGTCTCCTCACTTTGCTTGAAGTGAATTTTAATCTTCACAGTTTTAATGAAAAGTGGCAAAATCAGCTAGATTTACTTTCCAAACAACATCAAGAAGCAACCAGATAAGTATAGTAAAAGAAGCAAGAAAGAAGATTTAGTGGACATCCTCAGCATCATTCTCAACCGACATCTGTGTAGACATCCAGGAGATGTGAAACCAATTAGTCATCTGTGCCAAGTCAAATTTGCTGAATTACACAGCCTCTGTTAAACTTGTGAAGAAAACTGTCACTCAAAATTAAAAGTCATATTCAATTTCAGCGACTCGCTTCTTTTATTTTTACAAATCTTTAAAGAACCAAATATCACTAACGGTGCATTAGATGTGGGGAAACAGGTTAACGTTTGTTTGTGTCTCGACTTTGCACCGACAAGCTGCAGTTAATATCCTTCCATCAAGTGATTTAAAGCAGTGTCCTTGAAAATTCCCTTTCAACACGATGTTGGAGCAAAATCACCAAATCTTGCAGGGAGTGTTCTGTCAATTTTCCTTACCAAGACTGTTTGTTAAAAGAAAAATAACTTTCAAATTGCGGAATTCGCCTCGGAAGTTTGCAAGTGAACTTAGTGACAACTTTATGTTGTAATTTCCGCTGAAGAAAGTACAGAGAATAGAAAATGAACGAAGCGTGTTTCCATCCGATGGAAATCACTTCGACGTGCTGTCAAAAGTATTCATCAAAGACGAGAAATCTTTACCGTTGGACGCCTCCGACTCGTTCTTCGTTCTAAGGCGGACATGTGCCTGATAATCCGTTCGTTGAATTATGCAGGTTGGGCGTTAATTTCAACCGTTCGGAAATACCTCTCATAGCCCCTCGCCCACTGGTGAATTTTTTTGAATAACTTTTATTTTACACAAACATCAAGCATATCCTTATAAATCAGAAAATCAATTATAAAATTTTAGATCTAACTGATGCATTTGTATAACACTGAAAAGTACCAATCTGAGTACGAAACGGTATATTTTCGCTTTTAATGTATATTGAGCTATCAAAGTTGAGATTACATAAAAGATTCCTCCTATGGAAATGTAGATATTCAAATGCAAAATATTTGAATTTGAAATTATCTGCTTATTATCTATGCACGCTTAAAATGATTTTTTGTTATTTTTGTACTTTTTAGTTCTGCATTTGATCAGCAATTATTGAAATTTCTCAGAATCATATTGCTTTCAGCCGTAGTGTCTCGATAAAAGTTCACCGAATTGGGTTGTTCTTCACCTGCAGAAACTAAATACTAAATTATGCGATTTTGGTGATGTCTGAATTGAACTGAAAGCTTGAATTATTTGACCTTTGACTTCATCTAATGCAATGATGTAATCTCAGACTGATAGTAATCATGGTTTTATCAACCACCTTAGTCAGACATTTCGATTAGCGTATGGTTTATTAGTTTTTGCTGTCATTTTCCATTTCAAATAGTGATCTAATGGAAATCTGTCAAAAATTGCCTCAACCCCAACGTCACCTCAGCCCCAGGAACACCTTGGAAATAAAGCTAATGCTGTTTTTCTGAACCCCTTTCAATGCCTATTCGATAAATGTGTGGTTTGGCAAAGTTGGTGCAATATATTGTGAGATCAACCGGGGGGAGGAGTAAAATTCGCCCCCTCCCAGTGGGGCGCGTTCGGAAAACACCCTAGTGGGGCGTGGGTTAAAAGAGATATTTCTATGAAAATGCACAAGTTTCGGTTAGCATTATGCTGCGACAAGAAGATCTTCCACAAGTTCGTTTTCTAATGGGTGCGTCTCTGTAAGCCAAGACTTGCTGGTCTGCTGAGTTCTGCCTGGTGCTGTCTGACTTCTCCTTGTCAGACAGGATTAAAAAAAACACGGACGCAGATTGCAGTTTTCGGCAAAAATGAAATTTTCTATATTTTCCATGATTAAGGGAAAAGTACTGAGTCTACAGCCATATTTTTGACACGATATGTCTTCAGGTCATTTCCTATCATATTCATGAGGTATTATCATGTTTCTGATCGGCGATGCATGCGAGGATGTGGTTCAATGTGGATCAAGTTGCTCAAACTGCTTGTGTTTGCCGACATTAAGAGGCTTGCTAAACCTGAATGTGTTTAGCATTCTGGACAAGGATGCATGAACATGATAGGAAATGACCTGAAGACATTCCATGTCTCAAATTATGACGTATCACGCAGTCTCTCTGTGAAATGCGATGAATGCTTTGGATTGGCTGGAAAGTTCTCCGGTTATGAATCCTGTGATGGTAATGTAGTCTTTTGAAGCATGCATCAGCTCATGAATTCGCTAATTAAGGGTCTATGATGATGTCAGGTCTTAAACATTGATAAATTTATCTGGTACTAATTTGGTGAAAAAAGTTGTGTGAGTCAATCAACTTGCTATAAACCAACAGTTCAGACAAAATCGATGCTAATTTCTAATCTCACATCCATCAAAAAGTGAATTATTGAAGTTCACAGCATCTGTCTGTGTACAAGAGACTGATCATTAAAGATTGTAAACTGAAACTCGTCTGTATTTAATTTAGAATATATTTGAGAAAGAAACTCAATTTTTCCTTTTAATTTCAAATTAAATCTTTTCCGATCTCTCAAAGACATTGAAAATAATACTTCTTTACTGCAGTATAATATTGAGCGCGTAGATGGATTCAGCTTTCCTCTCAATGCGAATCTCAAACCATATGACATTTGATGCTCTCGTATTTTTCAAGTATAATCCCATTAACTGCCAAAACTTTGAGCATCGATTTGGCATCTAACTGTAAAAAATCAATATGGCAAAGTCTTTTGCTTCCCCATAGCTGAAAAGGAAAAATATGCTCATGCGAGAATGCAAATTTAATCCCAGACTCCTTATGTGCGATTTTATGTGAGTTCATTCCATCTAATGATGTATTATTATACACATTCCATGTGACATGCTCTCCTCTAAAGTCTTCATTCAGTTCGGCTTTCATGTGTCTTTGCAGTGCTATAGAGCGTTTTTTCTTTTTGATTTTCTTTTACTTTTTCTTTTCGTCTTTCTCCTTCAATGTGTGTTCTTTGCACTTCTTCAATTTACTTCTTTTTTTTAATTCGCCTTCTATTGGATTTTCTTTAGCACAGTCATCTGGTTCCCTGTAGGTGAAAGTGATGAGAAACATTAGAATAACATACTTCTGTCATCATCTTCCTCTTCTTCTTTGCAATGGGCTCTTTGCCTCATTGTGTATGTGCACCGTTCCTCTTTTGTCTTCTTCTTTTTTTCTACTTTTTCCTTCCTCTATTTTCTTATTTGTTGTCTTCGCTTTTTTCTTCTTACTCCTCATCGTCTTCGTTTTTTAATATTTTTCTCCACATTTTTCGTCTTTTTTGTCATCATCTTTATCTTCTTCATTTCAATTGTGCATTTTTCTTCAACTTCTCCTTCTCGTCTTCCTGTCTCTTCGGCAAAGTCCTCTGCATCTCCATAAATGGGAATGAGTGAAATATAGAAGCTATAATGCAAATTTAATCCTTCAGTCTTTGTGTATGTTTCATTTAAGAGATGATAAATATTTCACACGTAAAGCTACAAGGGATAAGCGTTTTCTACGGTAATCCTACGACAATGCACTGTGTCAACTTCATTGCTTGTTGATGACTAGAAGGAAGAAGATTGCTCTTATTCAAACAGAAATACTTTATTTCCAGTAATTGAGCAAACTATGCCATGAAAATAGCAAACTTTGGCAGCTCGAACTTGTGTCTCCGACAGAAAGGATGTAATGACAATTCCTCAGTTTAATCGGCATTTCTATGTGATTCGTGGGAATAAAATGCAAAATTCAAAATTTACTTAACGAGTCGAAGTTGCAGCATCTATGAAGTCCGCACAGTTAGTTGTTCATTTTATGTCGTGCAAATGTCTGCATCACGACGACATTCTTGGAATGATTGGAACGATCAGCCTAAAGTATTTGGTATTAATTAGTTTGTCAATTTCGTATCCAGCGATTTGCAGTGTACATGAAGGTCTCCGTGAAAATAATATGTATTTCTACATAATGTTAAGCGTCAAATTTTTCTACTTATGGTTGTTCCATCCACCTTAACAAGCAATACAATAAACATTTAGAGAACCATAGAGTATGTATATCAGGTAGAGTGGTAACTCCGCATTTAATAAATCCCCAATGTGTATACACTTTCGATTTTATTAAATGAACTCGAGTGGGATATAGTTGGTAAAATTGTTGCCAAATGTGAGATATGCAAATTTGTGCAGTTTTGAAGAAATTGCCACGGAATCGAATGATCATGATTGTTATACAGAAGGAATGATGGTATTTTACAGATTCTCAGTGTCATGACACCCTTGAAAAGGTAATGTTTGATAAATTAGCAACTCAATGATCTGTTATTGCTTTCATGCTCAACCTCAAGAGTATTTTCTTAAGCGTGATCACAAGCAACCTGCCATTAGTAAAATAACATAATCAAAGACAATGAGTTTAATTAACTTAAAAAAAATTAAATGGGTCCACATCAATATTCAGATTCAGGCAATGAAACGTCGAATTTAAAGAATCATAAAATCATGCCGGTGAAAATTCAATTAAAAACTTGAAATTTCAGCCAAGAAATCATGAATAATATCGCGAATTTTTCATGAAGACTTTCATAATAATACGGATCATGAAATTCCCTTGATGATCAGTTTAATTTCCGCTTAGTTAGGATGCATGTTAGCAAGGATTCATTCCTTTTGATATCCAACTTGTTTCATACTACTCATATGGGGCGTCATCTCGATAGTATATAAATTGGCAAAATTTCGACTTTAAAACTGCTCAAATAATTTTTCGGAGCATGGGAACGTAATGTCCGTAGAAAACTGAATCTTTTCATGTATAAATTTTCACTACATACAGATACTTTTTTGAGTCGACATTCTATCTATCCCTACTCTGTGTACAGAACTAATTCAGCAATATGATGCACTATAAAATGTTATTGGAACTAAGTTAGGAAGCGTTATGTGAATTTCATGGAAATCTGAATGCCTTCATTTCTCATAATTTTTCCCATTTTGCTTGTCTGATGGCACATGTCTGATGGCTATAAAGTGGCTTTGGCATCCAAGGGGAGTCAGGGCAATTTTATCCATCAATTGGGAAAATGTAGCCCATTATTATGTGACACATTTTATAATCATTTATTTTCTGTGTCTTATTTCTGACATGTTTAATACATGTCAAAATTACTTGTAAAGCTAAGATGAGTTGCGTTTTTAGGCATGCTGTCATTATTCATGAAATAATTACATACATTTGTGGACGAATGCAAATCATTTATAACTTCAATAAGTGAATTGAATTATTTAAGATGCTTAATTTTGAATGCTTAAATTTAGAAATTGACACGAATTCACGATTTTCAAGAAACTACTTTCTGATGGTCCAGTTTTTAATGTTCAAATTTGTGCAATTTGATAAGTTTGGACCGCTTATCACAAGCATGCAGAAGCTAAAAGTCACAAAAATTAGGAGTCCTAACTATTATGCATGTAGAATTATATCAACTTTTTCCGGTTCACCTTCCAGCTCTAAGAGATGTGCTTTGTATTCAACAACTAAACTTTGAAAGCTTCCCATTGACATTTTCGCGGATGCTTTATCGCTGTATTTCGAATCATATCTTGAAAGATCAGTGAAGTCAAAAGAATACATGTACATTTATCCCTGGGGAAATTTTGAAAAATGAAATCTATATTTCTATGCCTTGATATCGAATGCCTGATTAGTCCTCTTCCATCAGTGCAATCAATGCTTCCATGCACGAAAGAACAGTTTATAAAATTTGTACAAAGGAATAATGCAGGCTTTTAACAGCATTTCTGTTCATCCATTAAGGAAACTTTAAAGGTTTACAATAGTGATGATGGGAAGATTGTCACCACACATGTCTGTCTGAAATAGAAGTTCGAGGTGTCTGATTACATTGGTTTGTAGCCTGAAAATTCCACAGTACATGAAACACATGAAATACATGAAAAGTTCTTTGTCGGAAATTCAATAGGCTAGATAACGTCTGTCGATAACGTTCTGTGCGGCGGTTGTGTCTTCGCTATCTCGCTTGTTATATTGGAATATTGGATTTTTCGTATACTAGGTGCATCTGACCTGTGATAAATTTTGTACCAATATTATCGTCGTCGTGGAATATCATCTTCGCTGTGTTCTTCCCATCTTTGTGTTATAAAATTAAGCGCTACTAATCTCACCAGGCAAGTGTTGCAGTGGTCAAGTGGTTTGTCGCTGACAATTGACTTGACGGTTCTTCGTTCGAATCCGCCTATGGTTTTTGTTTTTGCTTTCAGTCAGAGATGGCGACGCCGACTATGAAAACTAGATCTAACAATTCCTCGTCTATTAGCTTCAAGGAAATCAAGCAGCTACTCGAAGAAAACAGGAAGGAGATTGTTGATATTTTTCAATCTGAAATGTCAAAGATTTCTCATACTCTTGAGGTTGTTGGTAAGCGCGTTGAAAACATTGAACCAAGTATCACTGATTTGAAACAATCGACAAATAGACATGATACCGAAATAAGAACAATACAAGTCGCCTGTGAAAAAGTTTCCTCTGAGTTGCCTGTCATGATGTTTGAGGAGTTAGATGAGAGATTGAAGATGATCAATAATATTGATGAAGTGGATGGATATATTGATGAAAAGAATACACATGATCGTGATCAAATAGTTCGTATGTCTGCAGAAATCGGTTGTTCTCTAGATGCAGAATGCATTGTGAGCCTTCGTCGTGTTGGTCGCATTGGATCGAATCGTCCAAGACTCCTTTGTCTTGACCTAAGTAATCAGTCTGTTAAAAATAAACTGTTGCAGAACTCCAAATTATTGCGATCCACAACTAATTTTAAGAACACTTACGTGAATCCTGACAGAACTACAGCCCAACGCATTGAGTTCAAACGTCTCAGAAATGAGCTGCATCACCGAAGGGCAAATGGCGAGGATGTTGTGATAGCAAGGAATCGTGTTGTTCTCCGTCAGAATTTGTCATCGCGAAATTTTCATTGAGGGATTTTAGCTTTCAAAGAAGTATTCACTGCGCTTTCCCAACAATTTTACTTTTGAATGCAAGATCTCTTTATCCCAAATTTGATTATCATCTTTACAACTAGGATTTGCTCTAATTACAGAGTCATGGTTACATTCCAATATCTCTGATGATATTATATGTGTTAATGGATACAATTTATACAGGTGTGACAGGAGGGATCGAGTTGGTGGCGGGGTATGTGCCTACATAAAATCTGACTATCACAACGAAATGGTGAGGTATCCTTTCCCATCAACAATTGAGCTACTGACATTGAGAATTTCCTCTTTAAGACTGTTTCTCGTTTGTGTCTACATTCCACCAAATTTGAAAAGTTTAGATCTGCAGAATATTTCTGACTGTCTGGCTTGATGAGGAATTATTGTTTTTCCCGAATACAAATTTTGTGGTCTCCGGTGACTTCAATGATTTTCCTACTCGATTATTTGAGAATCAATTTTCTATGCACAGCTGTGTGAAGTCTCCAACCAGAAATACTTCTGTCCTTGATCAAATTTGGATCACCTCAGGTCTACAAGAGGTTTATCAGGAAGATGCTACAATCGGTCCGCCACTTTGTTCCTCAGATCATAGCTCTGTGGTGTTATTTGGTCAGGGCGCTCGACGAGATTACAGACTAGTAAAGGTTTGGGACTTTCGTCGATCAAATGTTGATGATTTTCTCTTATCAATTACTGATTTCTCGGGCATATATGCGCTTGATAATGTGACTGAAATGTGTGAGGAACTTTATACGATTCTACGGGTTGCACTTTCTTTCATTCCCTCGAATTTTGTTACGCTGTCCAGTAGTGACAAACCGTGGATGACCCCGCTTCTCAAGCATCTGATCAATTTGAGATGGAGTGCATATCGGCAAAGACAATGGCATTTGTATAATCATTATAAGAATAAAGTGTGCGATGAAATAGCAAGGTCCAAGCGCATTTGGACAAACAGGCAGATTACGTCTTCTAAGCACATCTGGAGAGTGGTCAACGAACTTCGCGGAAAAGTTTCATCAAGCTGCTATGATACACTTATTTCCAAATTTGGAGGAATTGAAAATTTTATTTCTGAGATATACAAACTGAATTTGCAAGCAATTATAATTATGGAACTGACGATGAACTGAAGAATTTCAAAGACGAAAATTGGTACCCAGAATTCTCCTTTCACGATGTTTGGTATGCACTAACTCATTTAAAGAGTTCAAAGTCATCTAGTGATGGAATACCAAACCGTATATTAAAGGAGGGTGCACATTGGTTGGCCGTTCCTTTACAGCGAATTTTTGAAAATTCGGTTCGCAATCGAAAATTTCCATCCTGTTGGAAATTAGCCGACGTCGTTCCTGTCCCGAAATGCAAGAAGCCAGGAATAAAGAATTTTCGTCCAATATCCAATGAGCAAGATTTTTGAGAAGTTGATATTGAAATCCCTATCACTCACTCTTTGGACCGTACCAGTTTGCTTTCAGACAGTATGGGTCAACCGAAAGCGCTCTAATAAAAATTCATGACAGTATCACCAGATACATGGATTCACCTGATGTACAGGCTGTTAGACTGACGTGTCTTGATCTGACAAAGGCCTATGACAAAGTCCTACCGAACACTTTAATTAATCGACTTGCTGATGGGAGAGTAAATGGTGGATTCTTGAGATGGCTTGGAAGCTATTTAGTAGACAGAAAGTTTCGTGTCAAATGTAGTGGTGTCTTTGGTTCTACAATAAGTGTGACGTCAGGAATCCCGCAGGGCTCAGTTTTAGGTCCTGTTTTATTTGCTGTGTTCATGGGCTCCCTAACAGTGTCGCATATGTCAACTGTAGTTATCTATGCTGATGATGTGAACCTAATTGAACCCATTTCAAATGCGCCTATAGATAACATTACGGACATAAAAGCCTGGAATCGTCGGAACCATATGGTCCTTAATCTGGAAAAATCAAGACAATTGATGTTCAGTTGAGGCTCCCAATGCACATCATTGTACCCAGGTATCAAGACTGTGCTTGGAGTTGTATGGGATGATAAACTCCGATGGAATTCTCACATCGAAGCTATATTGAGAATCTCCTCTCAGCGTTTGTACACTATACGAACTTTGAAATCGCTGTTATCAAGATTCCAAATAATATATGTATATAAATCTATCATACTGTCGCTTCTGTTATACTCTTCTTCGTTGTTTGTGTGGCTTCCGACTTCACTTGAAGGAGAACTCGAACGGTTTAACCGGCGTTGTCATGCAATAATATGTGGTAAGAATTGTAAGTGTGATGACTTTCCATCTATTTCATCAATGAGGAAGAATCGAGCTATGGAATATTTCAGAAAGTGTGAAAAGTTCACGTTGCATCCTCTTCATGATTTGGTGCCCACACACATGCCTCGTAGTGGTGGTCATTTATGTTTGCCCCAAGTCAACTCCGCTCGCAGACTGCACTCGTTTTTCCCGTGGCTGTCGATGATAATGAACGAGATAAGTTGACTTTATTGTTTTTCTTTTTGCAACAAGTTGCTTACGTTGAAGTGTAATGTGCTTCATAATTTTGACTACTTTTCTCTTCTTTATGTAAATGGCTGATTATCATTTGTGTGAATATACGCTTACTTTAACTAGGGAGTTGTGTCGGTGTTGTTGAGAGATGTGAATTAGGCCTGCTGATGATTCCTGATATTGGATGAAATAGCCGCTATTCAGGTCTGTTCCCATTTTTCAACTGAGGATGCAACTGAATATTTAATTATTCTATCTACAGTGTTTGCAAAAAGCAGCAGTTATTCATTATTGCAGCCGCACAAACCTCGACGATATACCAGCAGTGTGTTAAAAGTGATATTCAATGAATACCCATCGAAATTTCACTAACTTGATAATTGTAATTGTCATGCAAGTGTCTCGCTTTCATCAATTTTCGCAAGAAAAGTCTTAGCACAATATTGGGAGCATGTTTGATTGCACTGTGCTAGTTTAGCGGTGCTGAATATAACTAAAATAGTGATTTCTGAAAATAGGCTGTATGTAAACAAACGCATTTCGATGGAAAACTGTTTTAGTTGTATTTTAAGCAGATAAAAACAGAAACTGCACATCTATATAAACAAATGCATCAAAAAGATTTTTCAAGGCATAATGATCTGTTCATTTTATACTTGGGATCCACCATATATGGGATGAAGCTGCCAGTATTACTTATTAGCCCATTGTCAGTAGTGTTTAAACGTTATTGCTCATATATGTAATTGTTGCATGATATATATTGTGCACATATAATATTATTTGTGGATGAGTGAGCATGTTGAGTACATCTTCATATTGCGTTATTGGTCGATAAGGGATCTGAATTAGATGCTTAAGTTTGTAAGAAGTTGATCAAAAGTTCTCGATTCTTAAAGCAGGATGAAAATTTCGATGATGGTAAAATTTTGATGTCACTATGGGAGAAATTTCACACAATTTGAAATGCTTGTCAGGAATACACACGAGCGAAGAGTCACAAAAAGTACAGTCGAAACAATTTAATTTTTGGGGAAATGTCAAATAACTGTCTGGGCGTCCCCGGGTAAACTAGGGTTACTAAAGTGATTTAGCAGCATGAAGTTGAAAAACTAACTACTCACGGAATTCAGTCCACCGCAAAGGAGGCGGACTATGGTAGAAGGCGGTGTAGCGGTTGAAAACTACTCTTTCTCTCTCATTCATCAAATTTTCATGCTGTAGCTATAATGGAAATAGTGATAAAGCCTAATTTATAGGCAACAATATTCTAGAGACACTTTTGGTAATAAATTGCAGATTAAGCGAAGGAAGCATCATGCTTCTTTTAGTATTAATCTTAAATTATGACCACGACTTCTTAGAAGGGTCCGTGGCATGTTAAATTTCATTACAGTTTGCTATGATTTTCATAAAAATGCATGAAGAGAAGATGATCATTGTGCCTTGTGGATTACAAATAATATTTGACACAAAAGACCCAGTTGACTTGATGCGAATGTTTTATAAGGTGAGCGAATAATTGCACATTTCTGTTGATGTGTTCCATGTTGTTCTACCAATGTGCTCCGTGCTGTTCCACCAATGTGTTCCGTGCTGTTCCACCAATGTGTTCTGTGCTGTTCCACCAATGTGTTCCGTACTGTTCCACCAATGTGTTCTGTGCTGTTCCACCAATGTGTTCCCTACTGTTCCACCAATGTGCTCCGTAGTGTTCCACCAATGTGCTCCGTGCTGTTCCACCAATGTGTTCTGTGCTGTTCCACCAATGTGTTCCGTGCTGTTCCACCAATGTGCTCAGTAGTGTTCCACCAATGTGCTCCGTGCTGTTCCACCAATGTGTTCCGTACTGTTCCACCAATGTGCTCCGTGCTGTTCCACCAATGTGTTCCGTGCTGTTCCACCAATGTGTTCCGTACTGTTCCACCAATGTGTTCCGTGCTGTTCCACCAGTGTGTTCCGTGCTGTTCCACCAATGTGCTCCGTGCTGTTCCACCAATGTGCTCAGTAGTGTTCCACCAATGTGTTCCGTGCTGTTCCACCAATGTGCTCAGTAGTGTTCCACCAATGTGTTCCGTGCTGTTCCACCAATGTGTGCTGCACTGTTTCACCAATGTGTTCCGTGCTGTTCCACCAATGTGTTCTGTACTGTTCCACCAATGTGTTCCGTGCTGTTCCACCAATGTGTGCTGTACTGTTTCACCAATGTGTTCCGTGCTGTTCCACCAATGTGTCATGCACTGTTCCACCAATGTGTTCCGTGCATTTTCGGTGATGTGTATTCTTTTCTTCTACCAGACTGTTCTATGGCTCTTTATTGATGAGTTCTATGCCGATGTTCTACTGCTGTGTTCCATTCAGTCTTCCCGAGTTGTTCCATGTTGTTAATTAGAATTTTCGGATTCGGTTCGTTTGTGTTGCAATAATTATTGGAGCCGTCCCAGTCATCTGCATGTAAATATGTCATCTCTGCCTGCATCATGTCATGACCATAAATAAAGGTATGCTCCCAACATTGTCAGAAGCATGTCACAACATTATTCTCGTCAATTTATCCGGTAAATTTATCAGTTCAACCAAAATTACGATTTTTTCGATCACGTTGTAAACAGTAGGGAACTGATTTCCTCAATTATTAAAATGTACTTGGAAAACTTCTTTATAATTTCTGCTCCGTCAGCATCAAACTGAGTTGATTTTCACCTCGATATCATCCGACTCTCCATCCTAATGTAAAGGCGGCAAAATGAGGCTTAAGACAAAGTGTCGCTGTCTCTCCCTGCATGCCACGAACCATCGTTGGCGTCTGAGTGAACATAGCTCACAGAGAGTGCAACGAAGGAGCAGAGATCGACCATACGCCGCTTTGATGTCTACGTTTGGCGATAAAATAATGCCTTAGCCGCGTGGTGGGAGGTAGCGAGTCCCTTAGAGATGCCGCGTTTCCTAACAACGCGCGAGAGAAGGGAATTTAATTTGCGAGTTGAAAAGATCTTTGTTTGCACTGGTCGATTACTGAAGTCAAACAAAATGATCATGAGGAGATCTCTTGCAATCAATCGTCTTATTTGGCTATGTGAAGGAGCCTGATTCGTCATCTCGCTAAAAGTTCAATTTTCCAGGTTAATTTATCAGAATTATCCTGCATGATTTTCAGGATAAAGAAACCCAACGAGAAGGGATGAGCGGTGTATAAGAAGCACATTGATAGTATTATCAGAGAATGCAGCTTCGTAGGGAACAGCCGAATATCCAGGTTCCCATCCACTGTATTTGGCGGCAACACCAAAGGTCCATTTTCGGTGGACGCGGCGCGGTTCGGTGCCTAAGCGTCACAGGCTGGGCGTCTCTCTCTCTCCTTTATCCTCCTTTCAACGACAGATTGTAAGTGTTTGGACAATTATTTGGAAATTTGATGTGAATTCCAAAAATATTACCGGTATAATTTCACCGAATTATTATCATTTCGACAAAGGCCTCCTCATGTCAGTATTCACCGGTGCCAAGTCTTCGAATTGGCCTCCTTTTAACTTGGAAAGTATTTGTCCGAATCACATAAAATTCACAGATCAACCTATTTAGCATGTGATCCTTCTAATGATGGGATTCATTTGTCCAACCTAACTGACCTTCGTACGATAAATAGCGTAGCAAAGTTTTCGACAATTTTTTGCATCTTTGAAATTTAACCAAATTTTGTCCATAGATATCCTAATTGTTGCTAGGCTGGTGAAATGTGCTGAGAAGTCACCTATGAGTACGAAACAAGATCAGTGCAAATGATTTGTGCATGGAATACAAGCAAACTTACATGTAGGCTACGTAAATTAATTGTGGAAGTTTTTACAGACAGCTCGATGGCCAGGAACAGTAGCGTGTTTATATTTAATGTCACACTGAACTCTGTTACATTGCTTATCTTATATAAGGTATCTTGTCATCATCGTGATCACATATCGGCTCTGAAAGTGTCTGTGGCCCACTTTTATTTGTAAATAATTCAATTTTTACTGGTCAAATATACTTGCCCAGGTGAGACCCTGAACTTTTCATTGAAAATGTCAATTAAGTCAAAGATTTTCCTCAAAAAGTAGCCATTCCAGTGAATTTGTGAAGCGGCATTCTACCGTAATTATTTGTTCTACCGCATCTTCGGTAAATATTTGTCATAATGACCTCAAATCTATGCATTATCTATTACATAATGCATGCTATTGTGTAGCTTTCTATGTATACAGGTTAATAATTTCCACAATCAAGTCGTTATATAGCACCATAATTACCTAGATATTATAGTATCTAGATTAACCTACTTTGCAACGATATATGTGACGGTGACTAGGCATAATCATTATATAAATATGAAATATAAATTTGAATATATAACTAATAATATATTATATTTATTATTATTATATATAATTAATAATCATTATATAAATTAGAAAAGGCATCTCCAGAATTAGCCTTCAGGTTTGAAGAGTTTTCTAATGGACTTGCAATCGCTCACTTTGCTTTTGCTGCGGCAATGTCTGTTAGTGCGCTCATTGAGGGAAGCCATTTTGTTGAACGATCCCAGCTTTGATAGTGGTCATTCTACTATGTGCAGCTATAGCTCTACTGTGGATGATGCTTGCAAAAAGAGCGTTTTGACTGCGCAATGTGACGGCCCAACATATATTTTGTAGTGATATAATATCAACATGCCACATCCAAGTCATTATCGGTGTTGAGCTAGAGCGTTTCTTTGGATGATAAACAGAACTCTTCCTCTTGTTGCTTCCGTCATTATTACGTTGAGTGTGATCAACCAAAAACTGCATTCCTTCACAAAATTTCACCAGATATTCTGCCTCTTTTTTTACTGCAACCTTTCCATTGTTTATATATTCTATCATAATTCGTCAAACATCATTAATGACCTCAAATCTATGCATTATCTATTACATAACAATCGAATTTCAGATACTCTATTCGATGTCTGTGCTATAAGAGATGATCATGATGTCATTCATCGACCGATATCTACATGATACTGCACTCGTATTGAAAATCCAGTCATCATTCAAACAGTTGCGCAAAAAGTGGCAAAATTCAGACCTTCGCAAAAGTACTTTTTCAAATGTAGGTCTTTAATTTGATCTTCCAGTTGTCCAACCACAGTATACCGAAGCTGATCAGATAGTTGAAAGCACCCTTTTTCTGTTGACTGTTCTGTCAGTTTGGACATCATAAGCTAGTTTGGGTCACTCCGAGCCATGATAACGAGTTCTCAGGAAGAAACGTAGTGTCTATGATCGCCAAGGAATTGCATGCTTTTTGATTGTGAAGAATCCTTTAGTTTCAATGCCAAGACAAATTGACACTTTGGTTATCTCTTATGTTTGTCTTTGCGCAATATTTATGTTTCCCGTGTTTTGTGTGGCATACTAGACGCGTGAGTCAATAGCCTATGCCATAGAGTTAGTATATCAGGTAGAGAAGCGGCTCTGTATTAATTAAATCCTGAAGGTGTAAACAATTTCGATTTTATGAAGTGAACTCGAGTTGAAAGCGATTGGGTATTGCTATCAAATGTGAGACATGAACATTTTTGCACTTTTGGAGAAATTAACACAGATTTTACTGATCATGATGGCAATACAGAAGGAAGAATAGTATTTTACAAATCTTTCGTGTCATGCCAACCTTGTAGAGACAATATTTGCTGAATTATCAATTCAACGGGCGACTATTACTCAACCTATATTGCTGTCTTAATAATATGAGTATTTTCTTTAGTGTGATCATCGCAAACTGCCTGAAAGAGTGAATATCATGATCAAAGACAATGATCATAATTAACTTTAAAAGATTCAGGTGGGTCCACAAATGGCATTCAGATTCAAGAAGTGAAACATAAATTTAGTGAATCACAAAATGAATGAAAAGCTTGAAATTTGAGGCACAATAAGATCTCAACTTTTCCATTAGGACTTCCATTATAATGCGGTTTATGGAATTTCCTTGATAATCAGATTAATTTCCGCTTAATTGAGATGCCAGTTCGGAGATGTTCATTCTTTTTGATATCTAATAAGCTTCACACCGGTACTATTTATACAGAAGTTCCAAATCCGCAGTATACAAACACAGGAACAATTTGCAAGAATGTGACTTTGTAGATACAAAAGAAAGCAATGTTCATACTACAAAGTACAAGTCTTTTATCTACAAAGTATCGAAGGGGCGAGAATTCTTCAAAGAATGTAACTTCTCAAGAATTTATCAAATATTTTTTAGCCGTAGGAGTGCAATCTACTCAAAAACTGAATCTTCTGACATAAAAGTTTTCACATTATACAGATACTTTTTGAGTCGACTCTCTACTTACTATGAACTTACTCTACATTGTAAACTCTAGGGCACGAAATTGCGCTTGAATTAGGCACGAAATTTATGCCTCAATTCTAACTAACACAAGGCACGAGTAGGCACGAAGTTCATATTGCCGAGTTCGTACCCATCGATTTTTCCTTCGATTTCATTGGATAAACAAATATTTGGTTTGGTTCCTATTAGTGCCTAGTGATGCCTACTGGTGCCTCGAGCCTCGAGGCACTAGAAAGGCACTAACTAAGCGCTAACTGGCACGAAATTTCGGCTTCGTGCCTAAATTAGTGCCCTACAGTTTACAGTGTATGCCCAGTACCAAATGTGAGATATGCAAATTTTCACTTACTCTATGGCCTATGCCTTATGTCGTATTTGAAAAGGGAAATGAAAATTTTGATTCTTTACAAAGTACAGTGACAAGGTACCGGTAAACAACCGTTGTCAACCACTCGAAGACGCCATCGTGTAGATACCGATATTTTGATAACGCCTGTCCACGATGCAGTATGTTTTCAACATGCAAGTAGCAATTAGTAGCTTGTTGTTAGGGAGTGTCGGGTTTCTGTGGTCTATCATGCTGGCCATTAGATTAGCGTAATTTTCAATTTGAGTTAGAAAATAGTATATTGATGCAATAACATCTATTCCAACTCTTGAAATATGCGCCCAGGGTAACAGCGTGAATTTGCTAACTGCGTTTAGTAAAAAAAAAATACGAAATCTAAAGTTGTTGCTTCAGCAGTACAGTCAAAAATGTCAAAATTTGGATGGTCCTCAATTCCTGGGCATTGATTCCAACTGCCTCGCGCAATACTCTTCGTTAATTTCGGTGGCCCATACTTCCATTACCGTCTTCTTGATATCATTGAGAGAAATGTGTTTCCGTTGAGCAACTCACTTCTTCACCACAGCCCAGCAGTTCTCGGTGTTTTTCAAATCTGGAGAACTGAATGTTCATCATATGGCGTACCATCGCAACTATCGCCCGTGGTGCCCTTTGGTTTCTACTCAATAGCAGGACAATCAACGCCACCTTGTACCGTGATATACTCGGAGACAAGCCTCAAACATGGCTAAATGCTCGTGGATTCCAAATCCTCCAAAATAAAGGCGCCCCAAGCCAATCGACAATGTCGCTTCGAAGCTGGTCATCGAATTCTGACATCGAAGTCCAAGAACCATGGCCCGGTAATTCTCCAGATTTGAACCGCATCGAGAACTGCTGGACTGTGGTGAAGAAGTGAGTTGCTCAACGGAAACACATTTCTCTCAATGATCTCAAGAAAGAAGACGGTAATGGAAGCATGGACCACCGAAATTAGCGAAGAGTATTGCACGAGGCAGTTGGAATCCATGCCGCAACGCACAGAAGCTGTCCAGAAGGCGAGAGGAGGACCAACCGTTTTGACTGCACTGTTGAAGTAACAACTTTAGATTTCGTATTTTTTTACTAAGCGCAGTTAGCAAATTCACGCTGTTATCCTGGGCGCATATTCCAGGAGTTGGAATAGATGTTATTGCTTCAATACACTGTTTTATAACTCAAATTGAAAATTACGCTAATCAAATGGCCAGCAGATTCCAGCTCGATGAGGTTTGAAGGCGTTGCATTGCTGTTCGTTGCATTCACCGGATGCGCGTTCTTTGATGATGTACTCAATTTATTCATTCTTGATAACCCCGGCCTACCTTCATTGAGATATCATTATTAACAAAATTAACTTATTTTGCAGTTTCTTCTATTTCTTCTTCCCTCATGCTCTATCTTGTCCAGGCACTTGTTAATGGAGGGATTTTCAGACCTATTGGCAGAAGAACAACTTCCGGAAATTGTAGCACTTGTGGAGAATTCAAAATATCGAAACATTAATCAGCAATACATTTCGAGTAATAACTGCTGTCAACCATCAGTTGCGTCATCATCCTGTTGAAATCAGCCGTCACATATCGATTACAATCCAATTAACATCCAATTTTGAACTTTTCATCGCAGCTTCAGGCAAAGCGGGTAGAGAAACAATTAATTATTGTTTGAATGAGTCCGTGAGAGTTGTCTCATGCAAGGATAGAGACGTCACAGTGGGTGACCTTGGTTCAGTTATTGATATGACTTTTTCCATCATCAAAGAGTTCCTTTAATTTGCCGGTAATGGTGTCAATTGGGAAATAATTCATCTGACAAGATGTGAAGGACACGAAAGATAAGTTTAATCATCGACTGACGCCATTCAGTCAAACGTTACAATAACTCAATGTCTCAGCAGCTCGTGCTTCTCTCATGGGAATCCTAACACTTGAACACTTTGTGTTTGATTACGTGATTATCGCCTCTTGCTTTAATCCGCATTTGTAAAGTTGTAACAGAAATTGCTTAATATTGAAGACATTAGGAGCGGTTTTATTGTGAAATACTCCTCATGAGTTCTGTATGAGGCGGTCTGAAAACAGGGACAAATTTTAATGACATCAGAGGATCTAAGTGCTCTTTTTCAGTGGAGAGACATTCTGATCGGGTTATGAAATACATGTTAGACTAACCCGGGGTGGTGCATATATTGATTTTCAATGTTTCTCTGAAGTGAATTGCAGTGTCACAACCAAGTTTTACACAGAGTTAGATAAATATCTTGGGCACATGTAGGTGAGATTTTGTGTACATAACTGACCAGGAAAGATCGCAGCATGCAAATCAAGGGAAGCAGGTTTTGCTTGCAAATGCAATGCGTGCATCAGTAAGAGACGAATAACAGCGATTCATTATTTGTTGTCTAACGCAGCTGCTATATGCACATTGTGTCGATTTCTTGAATATCTGAAGAGAATGACAGCTATTAAGTCAATACAAGACACCAGCACCCTTGATTCCCCGACCGCACTTGCCCGACCCAGGAATCGAACCGAAGTCCGCGGTGGAGACGAGCTCGCACCTTCTTCACTAGGCCACGCTGACGGTTCAAAAGGAATGCGAGTGAAGGCAGAAGTCATCTCTAAGTGATATCGACAGCTTATTGTCCTATCATTATTAACAGAATACTACCAGCGTTCATATTGTAGCGAGACAACACATCAGCATGTCATGCTACTACGTCACAGTGTAGTTTGACAACAGAGGTCTGTCGCCACAGAATTAGATTGTTCAATCGTATCACTTTGCTAGAAGTGCAAAGTGATTCACAGCGATGGCACATGCAGGAACTTACTAAGTGGGCAAAAAGAAATTTTTAATACCTTGCAGAGATAGGAAGAATAGTCGTGCGCCGCTTGCGGATTGCTGTGAATTCCTTCAAAATGCTCCGATCGCCACGATTCCTTCAGATTCGAAGAATTCAGATCATTGCGCAAAAGTTTTCTCGATAATGTTGGTCTTTCCGGTCACTATTAAAAAAAGCTAGCAGGCGCACGGAAAACGTTCACAAGCTTGTCTATTGATCTTATCATCGACTGCGTCTCTTTGCTGTGTGATTCGGTTGATAATAGTCTCTGAAACTTCGCACCATTTGGCGTGTTGAACTGGCTGCTCATTGTTCGATTGCTATGGTATTATGTCAGCAGATTGTGTGCCATTTCATTAACGCTAGATGTTCCTATGTTTCGTTTCTAGTCAAACAGAAGAAGAGACGGCCGGTCTAATTCTGTGTCTGTCGCAGTTCATTGAATATCTCAAGAGAATGACAACTATTAAGTCAATACAAGACACCAACACCCTTGATTCCCCGACCGCACTCGCCCGACCTAGGAATCGAACCGAAGTCCGCGGTGGAGTCGAGCTCCCACCTTCTTCACTAGGCCATGCTGACTGTTCAAAATGAATGCGCAGAAGTCATCTCTAAGTGTGTCGATTTCTTGTGTACATGTCACAGCATGAGTATGCGTGTGTATGAACTGAAGCTTGCCAGCGACAAATTTTGCTATATTTGAAAGAATCGACGGCTTTTTTACTCATTTAAGCATACTTACACAAAACAAGACATACAATTATCGGAAGAACTCTTCAGTGCGTGGGATACAGTTTTATATACTTGATTTATCCTTTTACATTGTCTAATGCATTTTCTTAAATCGGCAGCTCTTTACGAGGTCAAATCTGTGATACTCCTGGAAAAACGTGCACATGCTGCATTGCACTCAACCTAGCAAGCAAAATTTCGTGAAGTCATTAAAGCTGAGGTCGACCTTCAATCTTTCTGAAACTTTATACAAATATTCAAAATGTTTTAGTTAGAAAGAAGATGATGTTTCACGGTGCAATCTACAGGCGCTTAGGAGATATCCTAAATGGGCATAATTTGAAATTTAATTGTGCCAAGCAATGACTTATATGTAATTATTTCTTATCGGTATACTGATTGTAAACACTCAAAAAAGTATATATACTGGCTGTCATCGCAAAATAGAGCAATTTTCTTTCATTTTATTCCCTTCACTAATCCTCAAGCCTAAATATTGGTACACGGTCGCAGCAATTTGATTCTGAATCTTTTCCGGTTGTGTTCAGGCTTTCTAAAATCAGAGGATTTCAGGGTCGGGTCAGGTTTCAATTCATAGCTGCTGCACATCTCTTTCAAGCCTAAAACGGCAAAGTTTGATTTAATGCGATTAACAAATGGCTGAACCATCTCTGGTGGTGGACGTTACGAATTGCACAGTGTTTCTCAGACAATATGCAGTTTTATAGCGTTTATAGCGTTATATAGTTTTTATAGCGGCAAAAGAGCTGAAATATCATGCTAGGCCCTGATAGAAATTATGATAGAGATCTCCAGAGTAGTGTAAATGTGATGGAAAATCAAGAAGTTCACATCTCATACACAATGAAATTCCTGCTGTTTCATCACATCCGCCAGCAGAAGAGGAATCCATGTTCGTTGCGCCTTGAGAAAATGCTCAGATTAATTAACAGAGATTTTCGATTGAAGCTTCAAACAAGTCCTTCATGCCAGGCACTCGGAACACTCGTCGGCTTTTTTCTATCACCGACTCTGCGCTAACAATGCTGACTCACTTCAATGACTCATAGGTCAGTCTTCGCAAACCTCCTCAGCGTCTTACATCATCCATCCTTTGTTTTTAAGAGAGAGCTGCTGAGAACAGCCGCAGGCAATTGGCTATCTAATGATGAATTTTCTCCAGGTCATTGCTTTTATCTCAACTTGTCTTTTCTCAACTTCTTGAACTGTCATGACCAGAGGATTGATAAGAGTTTTGTGAAATCGGTGAACAAATGGCGGATGCCAATTGACGTCAGAAGAGATCATTTCATCCGAGGGGCAATGTTGACTGCATTTCGAATACCAGTAACTAACTACAGCTCCAAAACCAATTTGATGCGGAATCAAGTATCCGAAAAATAATTTTTGACCAAATCTTACGTACATAACCAACTGCGTCGGCTCAGGTCAAACTTGTGAGGATGACAGTTGTTCTAGTGTACTCCGAATGGGTAAGGGTTCCAAAGAAGGGGAAGTCCAAGTGCAAATGGGAACCTCGGAAAAGCGGGAAGGGCAGCTGTGAGCCTCGGAAAAGCGGAGTAGAAGTTGGAGCTGCAATTCAGTGGAAAATCCATATTAGAGACCCGGAAAACCGGAAAACCGGAAAGTGCATATGTGAGCCCCAGAAATACGGGAAGGGCAAGTGGGAGACATGGAAAAGCGGGAAGAGCAGGTGTGAGCCTCGGAAAAGCGGGAAGGGCAGCTGTGAGCCCCAGAAAATCGGGAAGGGCAAGTGGTAGCCCCAAAAAAGCGGGAAGTGCAGGTGTGAGGCCCGGAAAAGAGGGAAGTGCAGATGTGAGCCCCAGAAAAGCGGCAAGGGCAAGTGGTAGCCCCAGAAAAGCGGGAAGTGCAGGTGTGAGGCCCGGAAAAGCGGGAAATGCAGGTGTGAGCCCCGGAAAAGAGGGAAGTGCAGATGTGAGCCCCGGAAAAGCGGGAAGTGCAGGTGTGAGGCCCGGAAAAGAGGGAAGTGCAGGTGTGAGGCCCGGAAAAGAGGGAAGTGCAGGTGTGATGCCCGGAAAAGAGGGAAGTGCAGGTGTGAGGCCCGGAAAAGAGGGAAGTGCAGATGTGAACCCAGAAAAGCGGCAAGGGCAAGTGGTAGCCCAAGAAAAGCGGGAAGTGCAGGTGTGAGCCCCGGAAAAGAGGGAAGGCCAGATAACCGGAAATTTCAGGTGGGACCTGCGCATTGATGGAAACTCCTTGCGGAGTCTCTGGATTAGTGGAAAGACCCGATATGTGGGAAGTGCGAATACTAAAAATTGAATTGTAGAATTTTGAAATTTCAGATTAAAGGCTTTCCATATTCTTAAAGAAATGCATCTGTTTTAGCATTGATTAATGTATTTTGACAGTATGACGATTGACGTGTTACATCGAACATTGTAATCTTTGGATTTTTAATAGAAAATATTCTTCCAGATGGGTTAGATTCAAAGCAATCTGTGTATCGGACGTTCTCTATCTGTATTAATGCACATGGAGCACGTCCGATACTTTGCTACAGATTGCTTTGGATTTTTGTTATAACAAATGAAGGGAAAAAAATACTCGCAGTGATCTAAAAAGTCATCACGTCTTTATTGTCTCAGCACAGCATAATATGAAAATCTGAGGAAGTGAAATCTTGCCGAATTCATGAATTATTCAATTATTATTCTTTCACTCCGATATAGATTCAAAACTTTGAAAGATTTCATGTGAACATTTGGCAATAAAACCAACCGTGAAAAGTTCACGAAAACTGTTTTCCCTGATGAATTGATTTGGCACAGATGTTGGAGTAGACCTTCGTCAAACAGCTGTGGTGAGAGGTTGTTTTCTTGTGCGAGAGTGACTCCAACTTGTCCAAGAAGTGAAGGTTTTGATAATCATCCTCGTGAGAAATGATGAGAATTGAAACGTGGAAGGATTTGAATAGAAAGTGCATTTGTAGGTAACGAATCAAGTTAAATATGGGCTGATTGAAGTGTGCTGCAGATGATTGTCTTAACATGTGGATAGGAAACGACGTCGTGAACATTCTGCTGAGTTGTAGAATGCGCTGCGCTTATAGCCTGCAAATTCAATTTTGATCGATCTCATCGGTGGTGACTAAAGTGTGATTCATTTCCAATCCATGATTATTGATGTGCTTTTATCGTGGTCACAATACAGCTTCTGCAGCTATTCTGTAGAATCGTCTTTCACGGCAACTCAGTCACATTGTTTGAGCCGCAGCAGTTTAGTTACTTCATCAAATGTAAGTTAAAAAAGCAGCTTTTCTCAACGGAAGTGTCTTGAAATAATTCTGCCAACGCATCAAATTGTAAATCCACATTTAAACGTATCTGCGGTCGAGAAAAGTTGTTTTTCAACTTTAATTTATTCATAGAAGACGTATTTAATAGAGTGGTTGCTCCTGTCATAGAATGGAACGGTTTATCACCGTTAAAAATATGCTCTGTGATTAAATGCTTGTCATTCCCTCAACATCACGAATTCTGCCCTTGACGCAGCGGTTAAAGGAATGCTAATTGTTTTCAGAAACACTCGGAGATGTGGAGTGGGACTCAGGTAACAACAATCCATCCAGCACCAAACTAGCAGCAGCTCTGCATCATCCTGGGAGGCCCTGAGATGTTATAGAGGATGGCGGCATGCAGGGACACTCTATTAAGCCGTCAAGGGACCTAGCTGCTCTCATGGGAAGGTCCCCATCAAACTCTTTAACCCTGGTTCGTTTGCACCTGCGTGATGCCGACTTCCAACAGAAACAGCCCTGTCAGCAATCCTCCACATTATCAGGGCCGTTCTCACTAGCGCGATCATTGGCGTCTCAGGGACACATTGCCAGTTACAGGGCGTCACAGTCATGAGCACTACCTCGTAGGGGTCAGGAATCCAACAAGAACCAACCCTGACAGAAAGTAACCAGACTAAATTATCGCTACCCTAGACACAGCCATCAAGCAACCGCTCTCGGACTTACATGCTCCCAGAAGGAATCCCGTTATGCGGTCATTGCCAGCTGTCAATGGAATTATGTTCTCCACGGTCACCAGATCTTCTCCTGAAGCCAGAGTTGACTCAGCACTAAATCTACCCTTGACGCAGCGGTTAAAGGGCTGCGATTCGATCTATATTGATTTGAAGTTTCTTAGTATTGATGATACTTTTATAATGTAAATAGATATGCGAAAAATTATTATGTTATTAAATTTTTACGGAATTATTTCGATATTGGTCGGTATAATGATGTTGAAAAAACCTAATTCCTCTATATTGCTTACTGGTGTTGTGAAAATTCAATTAAACTTGTCGAAAACACTGAAATATGGTTGAAAAATGATGGTTCATAGAAAATGATGGTTCACCATTCCGGAAAAACGAAAAATATTGTCATGTTTAGTGATGCTGATTGAAAACGCGAATCTGCTCGTTGATGCACGTTTTTGACTGCTACTGTATTTACAATATGTTTGCTTGTTAATAGCCACGTCAAAATTTCTCACCTACTTCATTTCACATTACTTAGGTGATCAGAGCCGTTAAGAATGAAAAACAATATCACTTCAACTACATATCTTTCGCTCTATTTCAAAAGAAAAATAATATAGATGGAGACAATATTTTATGCAGTCTGGCTTCCTTGCTTTCACAAGGAATCCAATAAGATTGAAATTAAACAGAATTGGAGATTAAAGTTATGGATTTCCTCAGTCCTGTTGGAGACAATTGATTATCTATGTAAGAGGATTGGTTATTCACAAACCCCTTTTCGTGTAACAAGACTTCTCTTAAACAGCGGAAACGTTAACATGCAAGTTATTCCTATCTTATCACCTATTTATTATGGATTCTATTATTAATATTCTTCGCGCACTATCTTAGCGCACCAGTCGGCCTCAAAATCATCATCAAGAAAACATCCGGGAAATATACTGAGATTATTCATTCGACTTTATTGTTGATTTTCATTATCCAGGCTCGATAGAAGTTCGGAACTTGGATTTTACGTGAAGGTGATGATGCGAAGTATTGACTTCAGGAAACTTTCTACAATTGTTATAGAATCGTATGCAACACACACACAAACGCAAACTAAGGTACTCTGCGCTGTGGCATTTCTCTGTGATATGAATAAAATGCGATGCACTTCCAATGTGCAGTGCATATTGAGATGGAGTGATGCCGCACAATCCCGGATGACACAATAGAAGTCGCTTTGAATGGAAACACTGTTCGTATATCACCCTGCACAGATTTCCAGTTCAAGAAATTTGTTGTAGAATGCTACTTTCTGATTGGTTGTTCACTTAGCAGCACAAGTTCAACAAGAAGCACGTGAGTTCGTTGTCGGACTAAGATGGCAGATGATTTCGAATGTATCATTTTTGGGTGAAATTCATTTTATCAAGCTGATTTCATTTATTCAAAAATGATGAAATTTGATGTATAACTCATTAGTAAAAAGGTATCTAATAAAGAATCTAGCTTTAGAATTCCACTCTATAAAATCACTGCTCAATTCACTTGATCTGTTTGGCGTCCGATGGCCAAAATACAAAAAGTTGCATCATCGGTTGTTAGCTGCGGTCACATTTTGTCTATGAGTCAATGCAAATTAAAGCAGTTTTTCAGTACTGAAAGCCCTCTAGAAAAACACACAACATGAACTTTCATACGACCCTGAATAATCAGATAACCTTGTAGAAAGGAGAAATAAATTCCTTCATAGTTTCAACGGTAAATGTTTGAAATGTGAATGTTCAAGAATTGAGCAAAACTGTACTGAGACTCCGGACCAAATCTTCATTTGCTGGACCGCTAACCGAACCTTAACTCGAGGACATGGTTTAGAGTTTATCAAAGAGAGCCTGTAAATTGAGTTATCAAAATCACTGGATTATTTCATGCCTCGTTTATATCAATCCGTGGTTTCCTTCGAAGGCTCCACTACAGGATTGGCAATCTCTTTCAATTGGTTTACAATTCTTTTGGAACATTCAAAAAGTAGATCAATTTCATTGAAATTGAAGATCAGGCATTTACATCATCGGGAAGAGAATAAAAGAAAAAAAGGAGACAAGACGTTGCAAGGTTATTCGAAAATTAGCAGAAAATATTTTTGATATCGGAGACCGTTTAGACGGCCATTGCAGTGAACAGCAGACGTATCTGATTGCTTCTTATTCATTTAGAAAGCTGTTTAAATTACTTTATTCGCCTCGTCGATAATAATACTGGCAATTGTTTTCAAAGAAGTTTACAGACATATTTCCAAAATCTAAATTAAGAGCCGGTGTTATGATGTGCTTTCCCCTAATTTTACTTGCTGATCAGAAAATGTACGTACCGGTATATCAGAAGACTACTAATACATGATTTCCCCCTCGGAAAAAGACAGGCAAATAAATTCTTCAAGAAGCTACAGTTGAAATGTTTGAATCAACTGAAATCATAGCACAGATGTAATTGCATACATAATATGGTCTCCTAAAAGCCACAAGTCTCGATATCCTAGCACTCTTCAGCATGAATCGTGGTATAGGTGTAAGCCGAAAACAATTTGAAGAGGAATAAAAACTGACAATTTAATGTCAATGCTACAAGCTTCGTCTGTTTTCCGGGGTCTGTTACCTGCACGGAGAAGAAACGGTGTGGAAACGCATAGTGCAATGCCGATAATTATCTGAAGAAATTGCAAAGTATTTGAAATCTAGTTGAAGGAAAATGAAATGATTTGTAATTGTAATCAATTGCAGTTCATGAGTAATTGACACAAGTCTGGGAGACCGGTACTTGTTTCGTGGGAACCTCTCCTTGAAGCTACCAATTTCGTTAAAATAGTGCAAAATCAGACATTTTAAAACACGTGGATTCGCCTGGTGAAAATCTGCACTTAAGTCCTTGGAGTCTATTGAGAAAGTCCACTTGATGACGACAAAAGGAACAAAGCTACAGATGTGAGTTGAGCTTCTTCGATTAGATTTCATCATTCACTTTCTTCTGATAATGAATAGATATCACATAGAGTCAGAATCTCACTTGGATGCAGAGGACATGTTCATAGTTCTCAAGAATTCTCTCTTTCCAATAAACATGTCAATGAAAGTCTCAGCTCATGAAATGTAGCATTCTGGAATCTGACAAGGATTTTCCCTGGAGATAAAGTTGTTACTTCAAAGATGTTTTATGTGAAGTCACCCGCCGATGCATGACTTGAAGGAGGGAAATGAAACTTACAAACAGGAATTAATTGATTGCAACTGAAATTTAAAATAATGTTTGTGTACTCTGATTTCAGAGCTCCATCCCTGCACTCTTGCAACTCATGTAGTAGCATTGTCTTACTGCGCACGTATGCGACTGCCCATCATAAATTCTCGCGTCCTAACTTTTCAAAGAATGGTAGCAAATTTTTACATGATCCACATTAAGAGTTCATTAGAAGTATCGCAACAAATGAAATCATCCACTTCAACTAGAAGGGCGAAAATACAGGGATGACATGAATGACACATATTCATCAAACAGATAAGACAGGAAAGTAAAGTTTGTAACCAGTTTCACCTCCTCCGGCGATCACTTGCACACGAAGCGACGCCTTCAACAGAAACCCATCTGAAACCGGTTTTACGGTTTGGCGTCCCCACAGAATTAGATCTAGCTCGCTACTCTTCAGCTTCCCTAGAAGGAGAGTCGCATCTCCTATGCTATAATGAAATGGTACACTGTAAACTGTAATCAGCCAAAAATCAGACAAAATAGCAGCCAAAATGATCAGACAATTGCAACAGACAGCATCGGACAATGAACAACCAAAAGTGGCTGTTCAGAGCAGGCAAGATGAGACAATTATTCGCCCAAACATCAGACAATTCTGTCTACTTTTCAAGAAGTATTGTCTCTCAAACTTAAAGTGTTTAAATATGATTAAACTATTCAACATCAGCTAATGGCTACTAGTCACTCCCAATCATATAGGTTCTAACTCTGCTCCACTCATTCACACTCGCAGTATGAACAACTCTGATACTTTACAGGTCCGCTGTGTCAATGTCAACTTTAGGGAAGTATATAGACCTTTAAAAGCTGTAAAAAACATTGTAAAAACAGAAGTAAAAGATGGCGTCAATACGTCAAATATCCAGACCTGTTATTGCCATGCCTCATGGTGTATGCGAAGAACCCCACCTATTTACAACATTGTATATTCTATAATTGAAAATTATCTAGGATGTCATCCAATTTCAGTAAAAGTGTATATATTAGTCATAAGTGGTATGATAGGCAGTAAACGCAATAATGTAAATTAGTTCGTGCGATGAGACAAAAATTGTCTGACAAGCAGGAAATTTGTCTGATAATACGCAGTAAGTGCCAAAATGCTGATGTGGCTCACAAATTGTCCGATAAGTGGATGCTTACAGTGTATACTGAGCACGCGGACTCTAGTACTCTCAAACAAATCGTCATTGAATATGCAGTGAGTTTGGACAGCAGCCATTTGCGAGCATGTCACAATATCACACACCGCTGTCACAGTATCATTCATTAATGAATTCTGCTAAGAGACAAAGTGAACTTTTGCACGTCCACCAATTTCTAAACTAAGAATCTGACGGAGCTACATTAAAAGAACGAACTTGTGCGTAATGATCTGAATTCTTCGAATTTGAAGGAATTGCGGCGATCGAAGAATTTTGCAGGAATTTACAGCAATCAGCAAGAGACATCGTTTTGAATTAGTCATCATTTCTAGTAAACTGAGAGATTTAAACAATCTAATTCTGCTAGCATCAACTGTGCTGCCGTCGTATTTGCTATTTTAGTCAATGCTCTATCCAGTTCATTCAATAGATGATCTCGATTGGGTTCACATCTAGGCAGAGACTTGGCCATTCCATATCCGCATACTCATCATCATGGACTGCAGAATGTGGGGGAAGATCTTGGACTGATACTGGCCAAGCCAAAGGGGATGGCAACTACTGTAGAACCAAAACTTTGCCTCTGTAGAATTTTCCAGCTGATCATGAAAAACGGACCACCTAAATTTCACTGAAATTCAATTGATTCTCATGTCTTCGAGTCGTGTCGCACATCAACGTGCCATACATCATTCGAGAGCTTGCATTCTCAGCTTTAAAATTAGCTATGATATTTAAAGTCTATGATAGACTTGCATCCGCTTTGCATTTGCTGAGGAGTGCTCAAAATATGAAAATCACTCAATTTACGAATTGTAACTTTTCAGTATGAAATCATGTGAGTATGATAATCATTCAGGAGGGGATGAACAAGCATTTTCTGAGCTCTCTTTTGATAAATATAAGTGATATCGCGAAGGTATCACAAAATCATGACTTTTTTGACTGAAAATGTTGTATTCTCACTTTTTCATCGAAACTGTTTATGTTTGGTATTTTCAGAATCCTTATGATGTGAGGAGTGCGAATATGTAAGTTTTATTCAGATAGGTTCAGTAGCTCTTTTTCAAACTTCTTCAAACTTTTTTCTCATTTAATTTCAGAGGACTGTAGCTGGAGAGAACTGAAGGCGACGTGAAATGATTGATTCGTAGGTGGAGTGGAACTGCTTGGATTTCTGGCAATGCCGCGCAGCGATCAGAAATCGTCATTGACAAGAAAAACTGCCTATCTTCTTGATCCACGATCTATGTCCAGATCTCGGTCCATCTTCCACATCTCAGGTCTCAATGCAACGCTCTATCTGATGCTTTACGCTGGATTTAAGCATGCCAAAATGCACTGCAATGTGGAAATACAACCACAAGGGACAATCCGTCAGCAGATCTCATTGGTCAGCACTTGTGCTGCCAATCTAACCTTCAGACAAAGATGTCACCTCTTGTCCTGTGATTCGATGTTGATTTCTATTTTAGTCGATATAGACATATGTAGATTGTACATTGATGAACAGCCGTTGCACTCAAACCTGTTTATTGCATCAAAGACGATATTTCATGACCAAAATTATCTGACAGCGTGAGTATATATACACTTTATTATTCTGTTGAAGATAATCTTGATGCAGCAAAATATTCCGATTAAGTCACGATACGGATACATTTAATGGGCACCAGTCGTGCACATACGACAAGAGACACACGCGCACACACGATTAAGGACACACGCAAACACACACGACGAAGGATGCACACACAGACGATAAAAGAAACGCACATAAACAACAATGGAGCACACATGCAAGTTCACAGAAACCAAGATCACGCGCACGCACGACAAAAGGCCATACACACGATAAGGGGCACACGTGAGCACACGGAACGGACGCACGCAAGCTCACAGAAACCAAGGTCACGCGCACGCACGATAAATGGCCAAACACATGACAAGGGGCACACGTGAGCACACACAATAATGGACACGCACATGACAATGTAGCATGCGCAGAAAAAAGACACACACACAGACAATAAAAGAAATGCACATACATGACAGTAGAGCACTCTCGACAAAGGACGCACGCATGCTGACAGAAGACCAAGGTCACGTATGACACAGGATGCACACACGCGCACGACAAGGGGCGCACACTGAAAGGACACACGGAACTTCCTTATTCATGGGATTTCACACGGCGGTGCAAGTTAACCTTCCTCAAGGCGTTGTTGTTCCATCTAATTCAATTTGAGTTGTCATTAAGTGTACTGAGCGTCTAATGATACATCAAGGCTCACAAGAGCGCCGATGTGGGAAGAGGTACATGGAAATTGATTCTCCAAACAGCCTGTCCTCGATACTGTCCGGCGATCACTTGGGAAAAGTGTGAAATTTGAGGTCGCCTTTCATCAACTATCATTTTCGTGGGATGGAGAATTTTCTTAAGATTCTCATGATCGCATTGTGATATCAATTCTATGGTCAAGGATGCATTAGTTGATGTAACGTAAGTGTATCAATGATCCATAGAAATTTGACACTTCATAATATTGAGAGATTAGAGCGCTTGAAGACGATATTTCAACCACAATGTCAATGTTTGAAGGACTGACCTCTACATTGACAGTAACTGTAATTTATGTAGGTCTACAATTTTGATCTGACACTATATATCCTCAGTTTTCATCCCATTGACGTGTCTTCTTCAAATATTTCTTCTAAGTCATCGTCGGAACTGTCGGGTGTTTAGACATGTAAACTACAGATACTTGCCGATCACAAAGCAAGCACGTTTACAGATCATGCGGAGAATTTACAATTTTATTGTTATTCGGAAGAGGCTCAGCTAAGTTCTTCATTTCTTCGAAATCTTATCAAATTACATAGATTTAATCAAACTCTTCTACGAATAGTAGATCGTCAATTTCATTCAGACGATTATATTTTCAAGCAAATCCTCAAATATCCACTTGCACACAGAAAAAAGAACACAATTTTCAGTCACCAAATACTTATATTCAATGCATGTGACTGCTGTAATGGACAGTGTGTGACTGGTGCAATTGTCAGTGTGTGACTGGTACACTTGTCAGTGTGTGACTGGTGCACTTGTCAGTGTGTGACTGGTGCAATTGTTAGTGTGTGACTGGTATAATGATCTGTGTGTGACTAGTGTGATTGTCACTGCGTGGCAGGTGTAATGGTCAGTGTTGGTTGCTACAAATGACTTCACTTGAATCCGGACCAGTACTGACAATGCCAGATCTTGTTTGCCAATATTTCATATTAATTTTCTCGTTGATAATGACGAATGGCAGGACATTAGCACATCGAATTCCCAAGTGTTCTCGTTCGGACAGATGTTGGCTATTCCCTTAACTTGATGATGTACACAGATGAGAATTCAATAAAAGTAGAACATTAATGAACGTAACATCTATGAATAAAATAATGATCACTCTTCCTCAATCTTCTGAAAACGTTGAGGACGAATGCATAAAAACCTGTCATGTGCTGAGATTGATTTAAACAAGATTTAATGACGGAGAATGATTTAATCATGTCTTGTGGACGGGCGAAAGTCGAATTCTACCTCAGATGCAGCGAAACTTAACTCTCATACTGACTTTGGAATCTTTCACGTTTGCAGGCATATTGAAAGCAGTTTGCGAAGTTCATCAGCTGAAGAAGATATTTTTCAAAAATATATTTACGGCAACATCTGCACAATAGACGTTTTGAGGTAGAATCAGAATTTTAGCAGAGCTGTGGATTCTCAGCAGTCATTCATTAAACTTATTATAAATTAATCGGCTCAGACACATTTCACGTCTTTCAGCGCAGCGTCTTCTTTTCAAAAAGCAAAGCGATTGATTTCTCGTTGATTTTAATGAAAAGAAGCGGACGTGCTCGCCGGTTTTCAAGTGCTTGATGTCGGTGGATAGAAAGATTCACTATTTCAGTGAGTGCTTGTTTCAATGTACAAGTCTGTTGTTTTGTGATGCATGAGTGGTAAATTATAGCGTAGTGCATGCATATGTACAGTAGAGAGTCTATATACTGTGCATCTAGTTTAATTTGGTCTCTTATTTGAGCGCCCTGAGGATAGCAGTGCTTCGCAACATTGTCCCAAAATGTGACGATCGATGAAAAAGCTAGGCCTACATCTCAGCATTAATGGTCTAATATGCTCAATCCTACAATAATCTTAACAATAATCGGGGTCTTGCTGATGTGTTGAATAACATAAACATCAGCTAAAATAAGTAAATGAGTCACGATAATCAACAGCTCCTGAATAAACTCTTTCTGATGTCATGAATAAATGGAGATAATCAAAAGCTCGAAAAAGCTGTTGAATATTTCTTTCTGATCTGTTGAATAGGAAGCTTCTGGTTAAAACATCATAAAAATTGAGATGTGACGTCAGAGGGAAATCTCGATGACGAAACAAAGAATTGAAGAAAACACTTCTTTCTCGGCATTAGTAAAGTTAACTCGCTTGTTCATTTTTTCGATGCTTGTGAACGTTGAAATTCCAAACATTGAAGGAATCACAAGGCAGGATTGATTCGTCAAACCTGCGTAATGTAGATTCATTGCCATGACAACAATCGTCACTCTATACATCGCTGATACATCAGATTCAACGTCACAACTATTTCGTGACAATTAACATATATATTTAAATTATTCACGAGCTGTTGAAAATAAGTTATGAATAAGTTATTCACCACATCAGAAAGCCAAATTTTTATGTTTTACATAACTTGCACAAGAGCTGTTGTATATAATACCTAACTTATTCATCACATCTGCAAGACCCCGAATGAGTTAATACGCTCTAAACCAGCACCTCCTAAATCACACACTAAAGCCAGACACTATTCGCAACTAATAAAAAAATCCTAAAGCAAAGCGTTTTAGGAGGCTAGCGCACTGGGATATTGCTCTCTTTAGTATGTCAACATTCTATTTCACGCAACCTCCTAAAATTCTAGTGTGTGGCGCTTTAGGATGCAGATTTCTTCGATTTTAGGAGATGACAGATTACAGTGAGCTACATGTCAGGGACTACAACTCACCCCAAGCGGATTTACGGAAGCCAAGAAACGGCGTGCATTGTAGAGGCCCCATTGCCCTGTGGTTGTGCTTCATGGTTTACAACGGAGCTATTGTTGTGTTGAACTTAAACGCTTGACGATGTCATCCTGCAACAAATACGATAAAATAAATTACTACGGGTACTATGGAAAGTAATTAAAACAGCGAAAATAAAGAAACCGGGTCAACATATTTGAATACTGACCCTGTGACCCGGTTACCATGTTTGCTGATTTAAAATCAAGAAAATTCGCTTCTTTGCAGTCATGACTTATGCCTTCTTATAATATGGATACTACACAGCGTCTTTACAGACAATCTCAAGAGTAGGTGGTATCTCAACACGAAATGTTTACAGCATGATGAGCATCAGAATTCTTCTCACAATAACTCATGACGTATTCATGAGAATACGATAAGCTAAAGCTACAAGAGAGCTAATCTTTTTCATTATAAATCATCAAAAATTGTACCCTTTCAATCAATAAAGATCCATTTATAAGTCTCCTCAAAGTGATTATTTTTGCGAAATCCTCTCCCATGGATCTATCACCTTTATTTAAGGCATACATCTAATACTACGTTGGAAAAGCCCATGAAGCGAATACGTGGCCCATATGTTCTACCCTGCAATGACTAGCAGAATTGGAAATGCTGTTCACAATGCTTTCAAGCAAGTTGTGTCTCTGGAATCCACACGCTGTTTATCATGAACAATAGAATAAAATGAAATAAAATATGGATCATATTGCCATACAAAAGCAGTGAGGCTGTCAGGATTCGACCCTACTACCCCCGGATCGCTGTAACCTGTAAAACAAAAATATCCGTTAAAATCAACAACTAATTTTTTTTAAAGTTTCCGCTTTTTTACAGTCTGAACTGTGAATATTCGCAAAAACAGACGTTTTTTACTCATCACGTTATCACGTCATCATTTTAACAGATATTTACGGATATTTTCTGTGAAGTTTAACGGTTATTTTAGCTGCTTTTAGCGGTGTACAGTTTACAGTATGCCAACTGAGTCACGAGCCGCTTACATGAGACTGTGTTAATTGGCAGGATCAAACCCTCGCCATCTTGGAGAACAAACAATAACCTATGATCACAATTATAATTTTATTCTTTGGAGCATCGGATTAAGATTACGATCTGGTCATGCTCGAAATATTAAAGATTCTTCTAATGTCCTTTCAGGGCAGCTGGAGTCATCCCTTCCATCTTGGGATAAATTTTGTCAAAAAATATCCTCTCAGTTGTACATGAATTTGAAAATTTACAATTCCTTTAGAATTTGACATAAAATGTCAAATAGTTGTATCAAGGGTATCAGTATTTGGCGGTTAAATAAAAATTCCATCACATTTTTTCAACAATTACATGTAGTTGACCTTGAGTGTCTTCAACAGTTTCATACAAATGGAATTTCAGCACTCATCGTACTAACTGTGTTGGTGAGAATTTCGAAGCAATAATCAGGCACGAAGTGTTTGTCTTAAATTCCTCTGGCTTCTGTAATAGTTTTTATTCCACATGCTGCACATATTAGATGTTAACTCCAGATAGTGTTGAATTGACTAATAATGAATAAAAATAATGATTGATTTTAAATAAATTATAATTTCTATCTCGAATGAACTTGATTTGGCTAAACAATGCGTGTACATATATTTGCAAAATACTTCCCTGATGTAATTTATTAATTCGTCTTGGAACGTTGGCATACTTCCCATAGAGACTCAGCACTCAACAAGGGGAACAAAGCGGAAACAGCTCATGGAATAGAAATATTCACAGGTGTAATCAATGTGGTCACACATTGTTAACTTAAGGGTTCATAGTGTGTCCCTAATATATCACGGTGCCCTTTCGGACCTCTACGCTGCCACAGGACTGCTGTTTATCGAATAGTTGACCTTTGTTGGCTCCCATCTGAATATGCAAAAGTATTCTACACTTATCATTTTCCTCACGTATTTCTAACTGAGAGAATTGTTCGTCAATGATGGCAGAATTATGACTTGAAAACTTGAAAATGGAGGATTTGAATCAACTTTCAAGTTGGCTTGTTATTTTGCTCTGTCTCCATGTTGACAGGACACTCACACCGTGCTTGGCTATTCAATTAGGACAGACGACTACGTCGGAGAGCCCGAGGATACCATGAGACACAATCTCAAGAGATTTCTCGAGCAATGCCTCTGCTTGATTGCAGTGATCCTCGGGGATAGAGACAAAGTGTGCCGATTAGGCTTGACGAAGGTTTGCTTTTCTCGGTCAGACATCTAGGAGGCTGAAGCTCTAGGGCGGCGAAGAAATGAGAATTTGTGTGTGGAAAAGACGCAAACGGCAAAGAGA
>CAJQUW010007473.1:0-132380 GCA_907163375.1 Prostheceraeus crozeri | reverse complement strand
TAATGAAGAATTATTTTGTCAGGTATATTATAGAGACACAATTTATAAACAAGAAACATTAGAAATGCCGCAAAGATATGATGATGATACGTATATAGGATTATATTCCAACTTAAATATTAATTTATTAAAATCTTATATAAATGGTTTAGCTCAACAAGAGAAAATTTATATGTGGACAACACCTTATACTATTAACAATGACCATAATCATAATCATAATCATAATAAACGAACCGAAGGTTCTAGGGCTTTGCCCGATCTTAAAGAATCTTATGATAATAATGATAATAATATAGATTATAATAATGATGATTCTGAAACATCTGAAAATGGTGTAAATGGTAAAAAAGATTATAAAAATATTAGTAATTATAAAAATTTATCTAAATTTCATTTTCTTACAATTGAAAATAATAATGATGGTATAGTTGAAGATACTGTTAGACAACTATGTGTCGGGTCTACAAAATTTAAATTAGGATTTACATCTAATCAATTTAAAATTTTATCATCTTTAATAAAAACTAAAACTGATTCAGATTATGGTGGTGTTATTAAATTTTCCAAAAGAGATCAAAGACCAATATTTTTCTCTATTATATTATTATCAGATAAGAAATGTAATTTAGAATTAGATATTCCTATCAGGGAATGGTATCCTATCAGGGAATGGCATCCTATACCAAAAAGTGTAATTTATGATGATGATGAAGAATCAATTTATGATGATGAAGAATCAATTTATGATGATGAAGAATCAATAGTTAGTGAAAATAAATTTAAATTATCTTTTGATAAAACATTATATGATGAAACTTAATATGATAAAACTTAATAGAAAATACCAAAATATTCGATAAATATATTTTCATATGTAATAAAATTTTTAGATGTAATAAGTTTTTAGATGTAATAAAATTTTTAGATGTAATAAGTTTTTAGATGTAATAAGTTTTTAGATGTAATAAATTTTTTAGATGATATAAATTTTTTAGATGTTATAAATTTTTTAGATGTTATAAATTTTTTAGATGTTATAAAATTTTTAGATGTAATAAAAAAATATTATTCCCACGTGTCATCATCATCACTTAAATTACTCTCACAGATGATTGTTTGAAATATTTCAGCTTGAATATCTTCTCCGTTATAAGGTAACATAATTTCATTTTCGTCAGGTCTTTGACGTTTAAGAATATTTATTTGACCAGAAAATTTTTTTTCTTTAGTATTATTATTTTTATCAGGAATACTAATTCCAGTTTCTAAAGATCTTTTCCATGGTTTATTAACCGTAGTCGATAATGTTTTCCCCGAATATAATTTTAGAAAATCTTCTACTTTTACTTTATCTTGTGAATATCCTTTGAATGTTTTCTTTTCACTAAGTCTCCTTGTTCATCTAAAGTAATACAATATTTTATTTTAGGAGCAATAAACATTGCAAAAATAATTCCACCATTTCCATAATCATTTTTCCCTTGACACAATTCTCCTCCAACATATCCAGCAGCGTCTAATTTATTAAAGAGCTCATTGGAAATATATATTGAATCAGTATCTGTATAATGAATGTATTTTTCTTTGAAACCATTAATTTCTAAAATAAAGTTATTCATGATTCTTCTAGAGTGAGAAAGAATGAAAGAACCTAAGTGTGATGGCATGAATGACGTCTTCCCATCTTTTACAATATTAGTTTTGAGAAATTCATCATCTTCCATTTCTACTTTCGCTAAATATTGTTCATCATTTAATTTTTCATAATCTTTTACTTCTTGAGTGAAATTTTTTCTCAATGTATTCTCATTCCATAAATGATATTTAGTGGTTATATCTTTTTGCACAGTTTTGCCATATAGCGAATTCATCAATAATTTAATTAACTCATCACCTACAGTATTTCCTTCTGTTTTATATCTTTTTCTCAAATTAAAAAGTTTTTCAATATAATTTCGAAATGGTGAAACTTGATAATTTTTTTCATAAATTATACCATCAGTAATATGTAAGATTTTTCCCCCACATCTAACAATTTCTTGTATGTCTACAGAAGTTAATACATCATAACATATACCATTTCTAAACCTGATTACTTTTACATGAGAATTATTATTTTGATTTTTAACTTTATCTTTTATAGGAACTGGTTGGAAAAACATATCATTCGGATATTGAAACACAACAGAGAATATTCCAGTTTTAGGTCTAAATGTTTGAGTATTAAATTTATATACTATTTCCCGCTCTTCTTCTTGACGAAATTTTCTAGCTGATTCAGCTTTAGGGTATTCTGAATTTTCATCATACATAGCTGATGGATATAAAGATGTTGCATCAAAAGCCATTAGAAATTCATTTTTTTGTTCAAGTAGTTGATTTGAAATTTTCTTACAAATTTCAGTTTTATCTCCTAAATCTCGATACTGTTTCATTAAATCTATTAAATTACTTCCAGGGGACAAAGCCCCACCAGCGTAGCGACCAAGGGACAAAGTCCCCCCAGCGCAGCGACCAGGTAAATACTGTTTTAATATTGGTAACAAGATGCTACAAAATGGCGATATGTATTTTCTTATATTTGCTGAAACTCTTCCACCTTTAACAGATTTTCTAATATAATTTCTAGCCCATAAATCTATATGAGAATGAATATTTATATTGTCATTTTGTACGCTTTTCATCCAACCGTTAAATGTTAAAGCAGAGGATGTTAAATTAGTAGTTATATCTTCACCAACTAAATCTCGCATAACATTATTATATTTGTAGATACAAAAAGCTAAAGAAAGAATATCGTTAACTAAATATGGTCTCCATTCATTTTCTTTTTCTTTATAATTTTCATGTGTTATGTCTCCAATTTCATAATTTAATTTACACACATTCGTAGGAATTTTAAAATTCTCACACCATTTAGAAAGACTTGTTTTTACATGTTGATAACTACATTTCATTATAATAGTTTGAAGTGCTAATTTACCTGACGGTGAATCTTTTTTCATATTGTTTTTAAATCTAAGAGATTTTTGAATATATCTACTAACACATTCAGTTGTATAAGGATTTTGTAATGAAGCAGTCAATATTCCTCTTGAAGTTTTAAGAGGCGGTTTAGATAATTTAAAATTAGCTTTTATCGGAAAATAGGAATCAAAACCTGATGAGTTGTGAGCTATTAAAGTTACTCTAGAATAATTAAATTTTCCAAGAGTTTTAAAAAATTGATGGATCGGACATACGTCCTCTGGGTTTCCCCCGATCGAACATTCATCATCCTCAGTTCTCGTAAATATTTTCACACAATTTTGAAGTTTATTAAATTCTAATTCAGTTAAATTATTATACTCATTAATCTGTTTTTTAAGTTTTTTAATTTCATCTTCATCTTTTGATCGTTTAATTTTAATCATATCACTTAGCAAACGTGTTTCTAATTCTTTCAATCTTTGTTTCGGTAAACAACATATAAATTTATTAAAATTAATAGCTCCTACAGCGTAAGGAATAGGATGATCTGTTGAACAGTTAGGATCGGGAAAAGTTTCGAGATCCCAAATATATGTTGAACCATAGTCAATTTTTTTCTTTGTTATGATTTTATATTGACGCGTTGTTAGATTTTCATCAGTAACTGTTTTATATATGGGTTTGAAATTATTTTCAATTTCTCTAATAGCTTTTAATTTATGAGATTTATTAATTAAACAATAGTGACCAATTGTTGAACCTGCGTGAAAATAATTGTAATAAACATAATTATGAAACGTTTCAATTCCTCTAGGATTTAAATGACGATTGGCAGGACTATAATATTGAACACATTCTCCAAAATATTTATTGAATTGAGAAAATTTGCAGTTTGACATTACTCCTGTTCTAGATGTGGCTTTCTCTTTATATAAAAAATTATTAAACATTTCTTTCATAATTTCTCCTTGTTCTTCATTAAAACCTCGTAAAACATTATAACATTTAATAAAACAAAAATCTTCAGAAGGAATATAACAATATTCACCGAAATATTCTTTGATTCTATATTTCATATTAATCCCTGCCCCTCTATGCGATCTTTGTACTAACTTCATTCCAAAATCTTCATATTTAATATTACCTGTAAAAATCCATTCGTTAGCATCGGATTTCTCATCCAGATTCGAAAACCATGTTTCAAATGATTTTTTATTATAGAAGGTTACGTAAAAATTTTGAATTATATTTTCCTGATCTTTAATAACTTTTCCAAGTAAATTAATAATTTTACCATTTGCTAAAAGTTTCCGCATATCATTTACTACATTAATAAAAGATACTTTTTCATATTTAATTTCATTTGGATTAAATAAATTACATAAATCATCACCAAGTTCATCCTTAATTCTATCATCAAAAAAGATATCAGTAATAGGGGTTTCTAATATTTCTTTTGTTCCAGTTTTCTGTTTTTTAGTATTACGTCTAATACTACGCCTAGTACGTTTCTGTTTTTTAATACGTTTACTACGTTTACTATGTTTAATTTGCGCATCAAACTCAGCAATTTGTTTCTTGATTAATTCATCAATCCTAGACGTTTGTCCGAGAGACATTTCACGATTCATATTTTTTAAAAGAAAAAATGAATTTTTACATAGAACCTCGGTTCCGTTTTTGCATATACACAGGAATATGTAATTGATGTAATGTTTCTAATTCATGTGCTGTTAAATGTTCTTTCTTAACCAACCACCATAAATTATTATACGCCAAAAATACTCGGAAACTTCTTAAACAAAGTGGAAAGTCTTTTGTTTTAACACACGGTTTAATACCATGTTTTGTTTTATAATCTGTAACGAGCGCTACGTATTTATGATGATAATAAAATCTAACTTCTTTCTTCGAATTTACAGGATTTGTAGGATGACGATAATCTTTTAAAACTGGTACATGCTCTATCTTATGATCATTCAACATATTTTTTTTTATTTTTATTAACAAAAAATTTATAAGAAAAAATTGTTCGGTCACTCCGTTCGGTCACTCCGTTCGGTCACTCCGTTCGATCACTCCTCGAAAATATTTTCTATAACTCTTTCACTCCTCGAAAATATTTTCTATAACTCTTTCATGAATTTTTTTATCAATATTAATTGTGATAAATCCATAATCTTTTGACCAAGCATTGTTACACGATTGTTTAAATTCATCTTTATTTCTTACACATAAATCTCTTAACAAATCACTTAAGTTTCTTGCATTTATTTCAAATAGTATAAATATATTTGCATTCTTTCTAATAACACTTCCGTCTAATGAATACATACTTTGTGTTAAATAAAATACACTACAGTTATTATGTCTACCTCTTGTGAAATAATTTCTCTGAACTGACTGATTTCTATCATTAACACAATCATCAAAAATTACACAATGTTTCATTGTTTTATCTAGTTTACTAGGATCTTGCATATTACCACTATCATCTATTAATTGTATCTTTATATGGTTATTTTTATTAGATTCTACTAACTGATTATTTTTTGCTGCTTCTTCACACCACGAACTTATTTCTTCTTCATCTTCAGATTTTTCATATTCTTTGAATAATGAAGCAATTGCTGTTTTTTTAAGATTATTTTCAAATCCATATTTTAAAAATTGATAGACGGGTTGTTCTGCCGTTGTTGTATAAATTATAAGATTGTTATAATCCAAAAAATTTGGAGTCGTTAAAATTTTAAATAATAGATACGTTTTTCCGCAACCTGATCTTCCACAAATAACTGACAAAACTTTATTAGATAAGTTTGGATGATGATTAAATTTAAGTTTTTTTTTATTTAATGGTAGCACTTCACTCATTTTTTAATAAAAAAATTTATTTTTATTTTATTTTTGTTTTTAAAGAAGAAGAAGAAAATTAAACTTCTCTAGCTTCGCGTGGGAGTTTATACCTCTCGAACCAAAAGATCTATCATAATCTCTTCACCTCCAAAATTTATTTCTTGTCCTTTTTCATCAGTGATTCTAATGTTAATGTTGTTAATAGTTTTTCTTGTAATAGGAAAATATATTAATGTTTGTGGAAATACATTTAATCTATAACCAATGGGTACAGTAAAAGCTGGAAAACTGAATATTAAATTTGATAATTTACCATTTATATATCCTCCTTCAATAATGTCACAATGTACAACAATTGAATTTATTTCAGTTATTTTTGGAATCTTCTCACCTAAATGATAACCTTGACTATAGGTTTGTTTATTAAATCCTAATAGCTTTGACAATGATCTATCATGATTAAAATCAACTTGATGATTTTCGTCTAAAGTAAGAGAAAATTTATTAACTGCCGGTTCAACTGCAAAATGTAATTGTTTCTTATCTTTAAATGGTATACCTAAATGTCTCTTAATTTCATTTGATATTGTTTCAACTTCGTAAGAACCAGGAAGAAAAGTTAGTATTTTCCATGTTTTTCCTTTATCAGTAGAATATCTAAATTGATCATTCACATCTTTGATAACGTTTTGAATAGTGTTAAATGTAGAGAAACTAGTCAATGCAATTTGATAATTTTTATTCTGTTCTAAATGTAGAATGGGTTCTAAATTATAAGTGTGTGATGAAGTAGTTGTTATAATTTTTAACGTCGTACTAAATTTTGATGAACCCAAAATCTCTGTCAAATTTTCTAAATGATCATTAATTTTGTCTAAATCTGCTGAACACATTTTTAAACTGAAAAAATTAAATAAATATTTTTTTATGAAATATTTTTTTTATAAAAAATTAAAAACAACAACATATTTCAGCTACGGGCGAAGCCCTGGAGGACATCAGAGATGTCCGGTTATACTTTTATAATCCTCTTCATTTAGAATCTTCTTTTCTAACAGTCTTTTCAATATAGCATGAATTTCATTGAAACTAGAATTATGTCCTTCTTTTATTGCAGATATTAAAATATTTAATCTATTTAGTAATTCTTGTGGATCATCTGGTAAAAATATGGTTGTTTCTGTTTTCTGTTTTTCAGATAAACCTTTCCCTACTTTAACTCCCGTTGATAATAAATTTTCTAATTGTTTATAACGTCTAAGAGATTTTACTGCACCAACTCTGTCTAACATAGCTTTATATTTTATGAGATCTTCTACAGCATAATTATTTAAATCTGCTCCTCTTAAAAGATCAACAAAATTTCTATCTAAATTAAAAGGAGATTTATCTGGTGAAAAAATTATACCTCGAAAAGGTTGTGGAAATATTTCTTTTTGACCGAGATAAAATCTAGGTATTGTTTTTCCATCTATAAATGAAATAGAATGTTCAAATTGCATAGATTTTGGTAATTTCTTATTAATGTTTGATTCTAGTAATCCATAGTCATCTAATATAGTTTTGTGCTCTGGATCTGTTATATCAATTTGTTTATCATTATTTGTACTTTCTTTTTCAAGAGTTTTAAATGGTTCCATAGTTTTTTCAAAATCAGTTTTTACTTGCTCGGTTTGCTGCATTTTTTCAAACATATCAGATTGAATACCAGCTTTTATCATTCTATGTTGAAGATGATTTTCTTTCATAATATTTCTTTGTTTTATTAACTCTTCTAATTGTTTTATTCTTTTAAAATTATCAGCTCTAATTTTATCCATTTTTAAAATATAATATTTGAATTTTGTGGTAACATTGGAATACAGCAAAAACATTTTACTGAACAAATTATTTTTTTATTGCTTTGTTGTTTGACATCTTTTCGCTTTCAGTTTTGTTTAATAAAGTTTTGTCTAATAAAGTTTTTATCTCTTCTAAAAAAATTTTATCATTTTCTTCATTAAAAATTTTATCATCAATAAAAGTTTTACCATCACTAGAAATTTTACCATCCTTTTTATTTTTATCATTAACTTTTTCTGTCTGTGATTGAAATGATATTTGATTTACTTCATTAGCTATTTGATCAAATTTTTCAATCTCATCTAACGTAATAACATTATCATCACATACTCTTTGAAAGTAGTAATGTAGTTTATCATAGACTTCTTTAATATGTAAATGCTTAGTTTTTAATGATTTTCGTTTCTTAGTTATTAAAGATTTATCTAACATTGTAACAAGTGAAGTTGCAAAAACACCCGTACCTGTTAAAGCTGTAGCAACTACTGGAATTACTAAAACACCAGAAGATATAACAATTGTTAAAGCACCTAAACTTATTGTTAAGAATATGCCAATTCCTTGTGTTACATTCTTAACTTTAGTCCATCTCTTTCTTAATTTTTTATAATGCTCTAATCTTAATAATAATTGAGATTCCTTATCTTTCATATAGCGTACTCTATCTTTGTGTTTTTCAATGTTCATTTTTTCGATGTTAATCTTTTCAATGTCCATTAAAGTAGAACTACGTTCATATGATAACGAAGGATATATTCTTGCGGTTTCTTCCATTTTTGTTTCTTCCATTTTTTAAAGAAATATTTTGAATAAATATTTTGAAAACAATCTTCTGAAATGCTATTTAAATCGAAATACGTAGTTGTTTGTTTGTCGTATATTTCTAAGAACTCAGTCATGTTATTAACCTGAGGTAATATATCACCTATATTACTCAGTATAACTGTCGGATTTTCATCATTCATTTTAAATGAAATAAATTCCAATAACTGTAATAATGTCTACTTCTTGTACAGGAAAATGAAAACAACGGCAGTGTATTTTGCATCAAATATAATAATACAACAATCAATCTTATCATACAATTGTACAATGTCAGTCTTCTACCATGAGACTGGAGAACAAAAGGAAATTTAATTACATTTCAAAATAATCCAAAATGCAATACTACTAAGTTCCATGAATCATTCTTAAATATCAAATATAATAATACAACAATCAATCTTATCATACAATTGTACAATGTCAGTCTTCTACCATGAGACTGGAGAACAAAAGGAAATTTAATTACATTTCAAAATAATCCAAAATGCAATACTACTAAGTTCCATGAATCATTCTTAAATATCAAAGATTATGTTACATACTGAAATATAGATCTATACAATAGCAGTCTTCTACCATGAGACTGGAGAACAAAAGGAAATTTAATTACATTTCAAAATAATCCAAAATGCAATACTACTAAGTTCCATGAATCATTCTTAAATATCAAAGATTATGTTACATACTGAAATATAGATCTATACAATAGCAGTCTTCTACCATGAGACTGGAGAACAAAAGGAAATTTAATTACATTTCAAAATAATCCAAAATGTGTTACTACTTATAAAGAAGTCTTCATAAATATGTATACATCAAATATGTATGTACATTGCACATATCTTAAAAAGTGAAACAACACAGTTAATGTTCATTCATCTTGGGAACCAAACCTCATTTCTTCTATAGTTGTCGGTTGATTCAATTTTTCTATATAAATTTTGATTTCTTTAAAATGTTTTCTAACAAAACTAATGGGCATTGATGAATTTAAAAATAATACGTGTGGTAGAATTAGATCTGATAAGTTCATCAAGAAATAACAATAACTTACGTTATAGGAAATTCTAAATAGTTCCAAGTTTGCCACAAATCTGTTTTTTTTATTGTCACTCAATTCCAGAATTCTTTTAAATCCATAACCTTGATAAGCAGCACTTCTCAGCAACGACCCATGGTGCACTTTATCACTTGCAATCAGTTTTGAAATCATAGTAGCACTATCTTCGATGGTAATGAAATGTTCTTTTGTAACATTGAACTGAGGAATTGTGGTAGTGTTAAGATACTGTTCTATTTTTACTGTAATATCCTCCACTTGTTTTTGAGAGTCCAATTTGTTCTTCTTTCTCGATTGAATTTCTAACTTCCACTCTTCAAAGTATTTATTCGCAGTTTCCTTGTGCTCTTCTTTAATTAAGTTTAGTAAAATCGGCATGTAAAACGAAAAAGCTTCTGCGGCAGTACGTTTTGGCATTTTGCAATAAGGAAAGAAAACAGTCACTAGTTATGATCAATGGAATTGTAAATGAAGTCTTACTTCCTACATGCTGCAATTATATGCCACGTCTTTACAAATGAATAAGTGGGTGTAGCAGCTGTTTGTTCTTTCATAGATTGTTTCCTTTCAAATGTTTGAGTTGGAGGTCACAGCTCTTTACACTGAAATGCATTTTATTCATAAATGCGGGAAGCAGATGTTCTCTACCCTTGAATGACAATTGTAAAAGTACCTAAACTTATTGTTAAGAATATGTCAATTCCTTCAAATATTTTTAGTCACATGATATATTTTAAAAACCTGAAAGATGGATAAAATTCATGAATTTGAAATTCTTAACTTTTATGATTTTTTCGGTGTCCTGGAACGGTCATGATTTTGGGGGTGAAAATCGAACCGAAGGTTCTAGGGCTTCGCCCGATTGTAATTCTCAAATTTTGAGATTCTTAACTTTTATGATTTTTTCGGTGTCCTGGAACGGTCATGATTTAAGCGAGAAAATTGTAATTCTCAAATTTGAGATTACGTGATATTTTGAGACCGGCTAAATTTTTGAAATTTTGTTTTTTTGAAAATTTGTCACTACCTAAATTTTCCCCCCTTCGGCCACGTGAAATTTGAAGTCTACCTAAATTTTTGAAATTTTGATTTTTTTGAAAAAACCCCGCAAAAGTGTGACATCCGGCGCAAGCGAAGCGAAGCAAAGCGAAGCGAAGCGTCGCGCCGGATGTCACACTATAAACTACTAACGCAATCGACAGTACTTGGCCACCGTAGAAACTGCTGGAAGGACTTCTTCGTGTGCGTCACATCTTCACCAAGATCAGTGCAAAACTCTGTGAATTTTTTTGGTGCCATAAATTACTTTGAATTCTTTAGTTTCCATCTTTCTATAATAATTCCTTGATGATTTCCATGATGTTTTAGAGCTGCAATATCTGCTAGTTTAAATCGTAATTTACTTGAACAATAATAGAGATTGATTTGCATATCTAGCACATATATTATTCACATCTTGAGACTCTATTTTGTTACTTTATCTTTATTGCAACTGTTGATCTACGATTTCACACATGCTTTTATCCACATAATTCTGTAATAAATATCCTGCATGTTTCTGACATTTTTTACTGTCCCGACACTGATTATATTATGTATCATTTGTATTTTTTCACCGAAAATTGCGTGGTCTGGCCAAAATTTTCATTGTACATGTATACATGAGATTTCGTTGCATCTGTTACATAAATAGACCTGCGATTGTATTCAATTTGGTACTGGGTGTCAATTTTATAAATTTCAAGTGAATTTCAGTAAAGTTTGTTTTATGTATTCGAATTGTACAACACTAATATCATGTTCTCTTGCATAACAGTACTACAGGGGTTAAAGGGTTCTTATTTCTTCAGAGGGTTGTTTGTAAAGCAAGAGATAAATATTGAATGAATATAATGAGAGCTTTGTCTGCAATAAATCTCAATGCGTAACCCGTCTATTGCTGAATATAGATAGTAGTATGCATTGTCATAAGGGAAAAGTAGAATATGGCTTTGAAAATATGTTTTAGGAGGTGAGAGGCTAGCCTTCTAAAAGGCGCATGCTTTAGGATTTTTTTATTAGTTACGAATAGTGTCTTGCTTTAGGAGGTGATTCAGCTCGCTTTAGGAGGTGCTGGTTTACAGTGTACCTATTTCAAGTGTTTATAGTAATCGTACACATCATGAATTGTGATTTTCTACCAATTTTCACCATCTGGAAGTGTCACATGTCATACTATGACCCCATATTACTGAGGTAGACTTCAAATTTGTTTCACGCGAGTTAGCAAAAATAAGATCACCCTGTAAGTGTAGAAACATATTGCAGATTTGAAAAGAAAAAATCATGTGCGTTTGATAGATCATATTCAATTCATAAACGATGGTGGCTAGATATCTATGCTTGAAATGTTGACGATAATTGCTTTTGAGAGTTTGTACTATATTTAAGACGTCCATCACACTTCTGTGAAATACAGCTTGGGTCTAAAACAATCAAAGTTAAGCATTAGAGAGATTTCTATGTTTTTAAATGCTGTAAGCAGCACTCGCACACTATTTGAATTTTTTCTCACTCGTCGCTGCTTGCTACAATAGTGCTTCATAATAAAGTAACTGATTACTTCGGCGATTGACTTCACATCATTGGTGTGTCAACTGCTGGGGACAAGAAGCGAAGTCCATCAAAATGTAAGTATTTTTAATTCATTTATCTTTCTAGCAAGAACTCATTAACTTGTATTTGCGATACTTTGAAACTTAGTATCCCACGTAAACACGAGTAGGCATGTTGAAATTAATTAAATACCGTAAGTAGATGCGACACATACGCAATTGTATTAGGAAGATATTTTCGATTTTTCTTGATATTTGGCCACTAAAGCTACATGAACAATGTTGAATATTAAAATTTGACAATAAGCTTAAATACAATCAATACTTGTGACCCGTAAACGACGCCCGATTTAATGCGCAAACATAGCTTTTTGGCTAATAATGGTGTGTAAGGTACATTATGCCTAGGTCTACCTCTTATATTCATGCCTTCCCAAGAAAGCGATGTGTAAGTTTGATTCTTAAATAAAATAATATTTTACAAATGTATTTCATACGTAGGCCTATAATATATGTACATGTATTGCAGAAAGATCACTGTACAATTTACATGTAGGCCTACATGCAGCGGACTACATGTAGGAATTTATGTTAGTAGCTTTGAACAATGAACATGTAGCTTTCTTTAATTCGCCATTATATTTTCAGCATGTACTGTATCAACGAGGAAGTGTTGGTGTATTGGATTGATGAGAAAAAAGTTGGGTATTGGTACGATGGAGTCATATGCTCGGTTTTCAAAAGAAGTTGCCGTGTAATTTTCCCCAACTATCCTGGTTGGGATTTGAATGTGAAAAACAGACACATCAGACGAAAAAAGAGAGGTAGGCATATGAAAACCCGATGATCTATGAACAATGATGAATGATGCTAATTCATTTTTCAGCTAAGATACTGCGGTCCATCAAAAAATCTGAGGCAGACTCCTGTGCTTCATCAGATCAGCCTGGCCAGCCTGGCCCTTCTACTTCAGAGACGGACGCTGTCCCGCGAGAGATGGAGACTATTCATTCCGATGTTGATGAGAATATCGAGCCTCAAGAGATGGTGCTGCCTGACCTTTCTACTTCAGAGACGGACACTGTCCCACGAGAGATGGAGACTATTCATTCCGATGTTGATGAGAATATCGAGCCTCAAGAGATGGTGCTGCCTGACCCTTCTACTTCAGAGACGGACACTGTCCCACGAGAGATGGAGACTATTCATTCCGATGTTGATGAGAATATCGAGCCTCAAGAGATGGTGCTGCCTGACCCTTCTACTTCAGAGACGGACACTGTCCCACGAGAGATGGAGACTATTCATTCCGATGTTGATGAGAATATCGAGCCTCAAGAGATGGTGCTGCCTGACCCTTCTACTTCAGAGACGGACACTGTCCCACGAGAGATGGAGACTATTCATTCCGATGTTGATGAGAATATCGAGCCTCAAGAGATGGTGCTGCCTGACCCTTCTACTTCAGAGACGGACACTGTCCCACGAGAGATGGAGACTATTCATTCCGATGTTGATGAGAATATCGAGCCTCAAGAGATGGTGCTGCCTGACCCTTCTACTTCAGAGACGGACGCTGTCCCACGAGAGATGGAGACTATTCATTCCGATGTTGATGAGAATATCGAGCCTCAAGAGATGGTGCTGCCTGACCCTTCTACTTCAGAGACGGACGCTGTCCCACGAGAGATGGAGACTATTCATTCCGATGTTGATGAGAATATCGAGCCTCAAGAGATGGTGCTGCCTGACCCTTCTACTTCAGAGACGGACGCTGTCCCACGAGAGATGGAGACTATTCATTCCGATGTTGATGAGAATATCGAGCCTCAAGAGATGGTGCTGCCTGACCCTTCTACTTCAGAGACGGACCCTAGTAGTAAGTGCAAATCCGGGCTAATATTTACTTGTAATTACGTTATATGTGTATTTATTATATTATTATCATAGCTAGGGTAATCAATATTACTGAATATCACTACTGAAAGTAGAGGTGATATTGTATTTGACCTAATCAGCGAAAACAGAACGAACTAATAGCGTAACGTGAATAAACGAACTAAATAATATACAAAATGTTATTGCCTTAAGCATCTGCATACCTGTATACATACCCTAAGCTTCCGCAATGTTTATAACCCCCTCTGCATGTCCGCTAAACATAACATTTCTTTGTCTGCAGGTCAGATTCAATCGGAATCGACTACATCACTTGGATTGCACGCACCGATTTATGGATTACGACGGTCATCACGACAACACGAAATTGAACTTGAATCTGTTTCTTCATCAAGTGATTACTCTTCTTCTGCTAGTGACGATGAAACCATAATCAGTTCTTCAGAATCAGATACATGTAGTGATGCCGACAATGACACAACATCCCAAGCTTGGCGTTGGAGGCGTAGGTCTGATGAATTTCCAGATTTCACATTCAACCCTCAAAGAGAGAAATCACGGCAAGTGAGAGATCCATTAGAGTACTTCTGCGATTATCATGATGACGATTTTCTAGAAAAAATTTGCTTTCAATCGAATTTGTATTCAAGACAAAAGGATCCTAACAGCAGATTCTGTCTCAATGCCAAAAATTTTCAAACATTCATGGGCACTTCTATTTGGACTGGGCTGTACAAACTTGGTCATGTTCGAGGATACTGGTCAGATCTCACACGGCTGAATCACGAATTTCTCGAGATGATTGGGAATCAATCAAAAGAAACCTTCACTTTGTTGACAACAGCTCTTGTGAACCAGCGAATCGCGGGAAAACCTTCAAATTTCAGCCTCTTTTGGATAACTTCAATAGGGTTGCAAAGTCCATAATTCCCGACGAATTCATCTCAGTTGATGAGCAAGTAATGCCATACAAAGGTCGAAGGAGTGGAGGTCTGCGACAGTATAACCCTAGACAGCCAAAGAAATGGGGTCCGAAGTTTTACATGTGCTGTGGCAGTGGTGGTCTTATTCACGGGATCGAACTATATGGAGAAGGAAATCTCAATGCCGACAATGACAAGGAGGTTGGAAAATCGGGTAGTGTTGTTCTGAGATTGGTTCAGCATCTGCAAGACAACTGCAACTACAAAGTGTTATTTGACAACTGGTTCAACTCGGCGACATTACAAGTAGTTTTGGCCAAGAAAGGAATGCAGGCATTGGGTACCTTGAGAACGGCCAGAGCACCAGGACTGAAACTTGACATGGATTCTGAATTGAAAAAGCGCGGAAGAGGTTCTATGATGGAGAATCAATGCTACAAAGACGGTGTGCTGTTATCGGCAGTGAAATGGTTCGACAATAGAGGCGTGGTGGTTTTGAGCACATATTTGGGCAAGGGCGAAACTAGTTTTGTTCAACGATATGATCAAAGTCAAAAGAAAATGATTGACGTCGAATGTCCTGCTTCCATTGTAGGTTACAATCACAGGATGGGTTTCGTTGATGAAGCCAACAAATACGTTGCACTATATCGCATCACAACCCATTGCAACACAAGATTTTACATCCGATTCTTCTTTCACATGTTGGACCTCTCTCTTGTGAACAGTTGGTTATTATACAAACGGGATTGCGATGACTGTGGCGTTACAGACCAGATGAAGTTATTTGAATTCAAAGCTCAAGTTGCAACCAGTCTTTGTCTGAGAGCCAAAGAAGCAAGAAATCGAGGAAGACCGTCATTGCAGGATTGCTTGTTCATCAAGAAAAAGAAATTGGGTGGAACGAGAACAATACTGACTCCAAGCATAATTAGAAATGATCAAATTGCACATTGACCGGTCATGATGAATCAAGGAAGATGTAAAAATCAGACCTGCAAATCCAAGCCATCTACGGGATGTGAAAAGTGTCGTGTTCATTTGTGCATCACTAAACAGAACTGTTTTAAGGCTTTTCACGATGCCTTGTAAATGCATACAATTTATGCCGGTCGCAAAATACACTCCACAGAAATGAAGTCATTGACTTTTCTTAAAAGCCTGTTGTCCTATATATATATGACAAACTTGATTATGCATCGATTTTCAAACATTTTGTCCAATTTCTGTTGCTAATTTAGTTTAATTCAGTATATTTACCCTGTAAACAAAAAAAATCAAAATTCAAAAATAATTCTAAAAAAAATAATTACACGAACAAGTCGGGTGGCCCATATATAGGACAAACTTGTATCTTTGTTCTATCCTAATAAAAATAATTTTTTAGCATTGGTTTCCACTAATTGACTCTTAAGGTCACACCAAAAGAATGCTTGTTTTTTTTCACGTGTGGTTCTCATTCCCGGCGGTTTAAGGTTAATAAGATAGAATGCATCTAAACCGAGATGAGAATTCATATACCGAGTCGTCAATCGTCATGCTTTCCATGTACAGATCAGAAAGTAGGTACACGTAATAAACTCTACGATAGCTCAAAAAATGTCTGACATTTCCCAGAAGTGTGCACCAACTACTTGTCTTAATAAAGATATATAATTTGTCTTATACTAAAATATATACTTGTCTTAATAAAATATATAATTGTGAAAGTTACTTGATTTCAAGGTGCTTCTATTTGCAGTACCCGTGTGGACGTACAAATCTCATTCTGCCGCTCTTGCTCCAGTATCCCTTTACATCATTTACAAACCTCTGTCCTCAGGTCAATCCTCGACGAATCAGCCGTCACAGAAATTGAATGCATCGTGTGATTTAGTGACTTTTACATGTAAGTACTCCGTTATCATAATGCTAATTATAATGTATGCTTTGGGCCTATGTTATTCTCGTAACGTAATAGGATGCATGCAAAATTATATTTGGGGAATATGCTCTTTCATGAGGCTATAGAAAGAAGAACTGTTCTGCATGCATAGGTATCATACTTTGTTTATGAATTGGTAAAATCCAGCAAAGTGGTACGTTTTCTGTAGACTCAAGAAAATTCTCGAAATTTTTTATGTCATAGTTGAATCTTGTAAGATGATACAGTATGTGTGCTAAACCATAATATCATTATAATTAGGTGATCTGTATCCGAGTTTCAGATTTGAGGCCGACGATGTGATGACGCTGATGCGTCGATGTGATGACCGAAAGTTAATTCAATAAGAAGCGCCAATTGAGATTCTTTTTTCTTGAAAATTGTAGTTTTCAAAACCGCGTCGGTTTTGATATTTTTACAAATATAGTGTATGAAAAGGTCTTGCCTGCAATATTATCATTCAAACTTCCTTACTTTAATAATTATCGAATTTTAATAAATGATAGTATTTCATCAACTAACTTAGGTTAAATAATTTTGATTAAATGCTTTTGGATTATTGCATGCCTGTTAAACTGCGTCTACAAAAGAGATCCAAGTAATTGATGAGCATGAATAGTAGGCTATACACTAGTTGATAGGCACCCTGATATTTTGTTCAATTCGTGGGCAAATAGGACAAGTAGACCAACATGAATGTGGCCGGCCCGGTTTAGCGTCCTTGGTTCCTCTGGTTTTGTGGTTGGACAGCATGTCGTGTCGATTCGTTGATCGGATTGATGTTCGCCACGCCCAACGATCCTGCGCAGTTCAGCGGTCGAGTCGCAGGTTACTGTAGTCTTTCTCCACTCAGTGGATTCACTTTTTCTTCTGGCCTCCTTGGATGTTCGGGCCAGGCAATTCCTACAATGTGATCTTCTTGAGCCACAACCAGTCTGGCATTCGGTCTAAGCCATACTATTTGATTCGATTTGATCTTAGAGCACTTCTGAGATCCAGGATACCTAGGGCTTATCTCAGTTCTGTCACTGATCTTCATTTGCTCACTTTTACCGCACAGATCCTTCTTATCATTGAGTTGATATTTCTCTCGAGTCTATTGATGTCTTCCATTTTCATGCAGTTTGCGACAAAAGAAATTTATAGTATGGCATGATTGTATAGTGGACATTCACATTATTTATATCCTAACTAGTGCGTTACTGCAATGGAGGCTTTAAATTTTAAATTGAATTGAGTAATAGAAAACAACATAATGCATGTGCATAACGCTTGTCAAATAGATAACTAGATGCTAAACAAACGATAGTAAATTTGTCAACTGGATTATGAGACCGCTTGTCACGTGCTTTAATGTAATAATAATAATGAACTTTATTTATCCTCGGAGCATTTTAGGAAGAATCCTATTTACAAAATGGCCGAGCAACGCTCTCACACAAAAAATATCAAGATAAGAATATCAGTTGGTAACAAAACAATGAAAAAGATTATGAAAGTTAACTCGTTACAAATTTAAAATAATGATCAAAGCACAAATGCTTGAATGACCTAAGAGTTTGTGATTGTCTTATGGTAGCAGGAAGTTCATTGTATATGGATGGCGCACGGACGGAAAAACAAGTACTTTCTAGCTTGGTTCGGCTAAAGGGAATACTGAGCAGATTTTTCTCGGTTGATCTCAAAGAGCTCACGGTACTGCGAAACGATAGCATGTCACTGATGTAAGATGGTGCCAATCCATTCAAAGCTTTATAGACCATGACCGATGTCCTATACTTTGCACGCAATAAAGAAGGAAGCCAATGTAATTTTTCAAACATGGCGCTCATGGATACATTGTCTTTAAGGCGTATGTTCAATATCATTCTCATCGTTTTTCCTAATAGTCTATCAATACGTTTTTGATTTTTTGTGCTGCCAAATCCCCATACTGGTAAGCAATAATCAATATGTGGTAAAATGAAGCATGAAGCAAACTTCAACCGAGCAAAATGTGGCAGATAGGGTTTGACTCTAGAGAATAGATATAAATTTCGTTTCACAGTCTTCGTAATCCAGTCAACGTGATAATCCCATGATAAATTTTTGTGGATTACAACACCAAGAGTCTTGAGTAGTATATAGTGTGACATCCGGCGCGACGCTTCGCTTCGCTTTGCTTCGCTTCGCTTGCGCCGGATGTCACACTTTTGCGGGTTTTTTCAAAAATTCAAAATTTCAAAATTTCAAAAATTTAGGTAGACTTCAAATTTCACGTGGCCGAAGGCCGAAGGGCGAAAATTTAAGCGTTTTTAAAAATACCCAATTTTTCAAATTTTTCAAAATCTTAAAATTTGAGAATTACAATTTTCACCCCCCGCTTAAATCATGACCGTTGCAGGACACCGAAAAAATCATAAAAGTTAAGAATCTCAAAATTTGTGAATTACAATTTTCTCGCTTAAATCATGACCGTTCCAGGTCATGTAAAACCGGACACCGAAAATCATAAAAGTTGAGAATTGCAAATTCATGAATTTTATCTATCTTTTAGGTTTTTAAAATATAACATGTGACTAAAAATATTTCTTTAAAAATGGAAGAAACAAAAGTGGATGAAACCGCAAGAATATATCCTTCATTATCATATGAAATGGATATTGCAAAACACAAAGATAGAGTACGTTATATGAAAGATAAGGAATCGCAATTATTACTTAGATTAGAACATTATAATAAATTAAGAATGTGACACAAGGCGTTGGAGCATGTTTAACAATTTCTTTAGGCGTTCTCACTATTGTCATTTCATCTGGCGTTCTTACAATTCCACTAGTTGCTGCAGCTTTGTGATACAATTAGATTTTAGTTGTACGTTAGGGAAGTTGTTTTAATGCAAGCACGTCAGCACAATCACATGACGCCAAAGCATCTGGCAGCTGTTTTCAATTCTCTCTCTCCTGTCATTGTTCCGTGTGCGCTAGAAAGCAAAGTTCTCATTTGCAATGTCTTCCGTCAGCAAACTAGAGAGAGAATTTTGTTGCTTCGTGGATCAAGTTGTGCCTCTTATTTCACCAGACCATCTGGATTTCTTCAAAACGATAACAGCAAATTTTATCAATGAATCACTAAGAAAAAAACAGAAGACGAGTGGAAACGAAGAAGATAAAAAGAGAGAAGTGTTTGAAATAATCCGAGATTCATTCAAGGATGTTGACAGCAGCAATTTACCTGTATTTCTCGAGAAAAAGGATATTATAAGTACATCATCGTGCATATCTTCATTGAATAAACTCATTGGTTTTGAGAAAATTACACATCGGAATCTTCTACGCTGCTATGTTTTACAAGGAGAAGTGCTTCAGCGACTGAAGTTATTGTCTAAAATGAATTATACAAAATTCGTGAAAGAGTTGAATGAGACTCATAACATTAAATTTTCACGTTCATATATAACATTATTAATCAAATTGTTCAAAATGTCAAGACATTATCCAAATTTAGCTAGTTCCTCCTTATCAATTCATTTTGTGATGAAGCATTTTACATATCTGGAAGATTTCATTGATCATGAGAAAGAAGAAGAAAAGCGAAGATTAGCAGAATCCATATTTGATTCACCCAATGTGCAACAAACTGAACAACAACCTACTGGTCTAACGCAGGAATTTGAAGACTTGGAAATGTTGGACTCTACTTCATAAGTAACAAGTAGTAACATTTACTGCAACTTATTTGAGTGGAGACTGAAAAAAGAACAACAGTGTTGACAATTTGGATTTCTGTTTTTCATATAAATGTTGGACTCTACTTCATAAGTAACAAGTAGGAACATTTATTGCAACTTATTTGAGTGGAGACTGAAAAGTGACAACAGTGTTGACAATTTGGATTTCTGTTTTTCATATAAATGTTGGACTCTACTTCATAAGTAACAAGTAGTAACATTTATTGCAACTTATTTGAGTGGAGACTGAAAAGTGACAACAGTGTTGACAATTTGGATTTCTGTTTTTCATATAAATGTTGGACTCTACTTCATAAGTAACAAGTAGTAACATTTATTGCAACTTATTTGCGTGGAGACTGAAAAATGACATTTTCAAATTGGATTTTTGTTTCATTTAAAATGACTGACCTGATCGAGTTTTTTAAATTATATGGAACAGACACAACAACGAATTTTGATCTAAAGAAAATCGCACATCAATTGGGAATAAAGAATTTTCATGTCCTAATGAGAGACGAATTACAATTGATCAAAAATAGGCCAACTGTAAATTTCATAACGAATCTTCACACTTCAGACCAAAACGGCGTACATTGGTCAGCAGGTATCTTTAGTAAAAACGGAGATAATTATTATTTTGACTCATACGGGCTTCCACCTACGAATGAAGTAAGAGCAATACTTGGCAATGGAATTTATAATACATTTCAAATTCAAAAACCGGGAACAACTTATTGTGTTCAATTATGTCTTCATGTTTTATTTAAATTGCAAGAAGGAGTGCCATTTCTTGATATTATGTTAGAATTGAACGAACCGTAGGTTCTATGGCTACGCCTAATAATAATAATAATGATAATTAAAAATCAGTTCGTTGTAATTCATTTTGATAAAAACGGCCTCTGATATCCTCATTATCTAGATCTTTAATTTCATAAGTAAACGGATAACTTTGATTTATTTTACAAATTTCAAATATCTCTTTCGTCCAGTATCCGACGAAGCCCTTTTCAAATTTGTTCTTATATTTAAATATTCTAACTCTATCTCCAATTTTAAATTTCGGCTTAAGTTTCTGCAAATTCGGATTACTCTCATTCAAATTATTATTCTCGAATATTTTCTTTCGTATCAAATCAGGGTCGTCAGAAGCATTCTTTGGGGTTTCTTCAATACCAGAATGAACTTTATTATTGCACTCTTCTACAACTCCTGGTAATATCTTCAACCATTTCTGATTTCCTTGCTGAGTAAATTTTTTGAAAATTATATTTTTCAACGTCCGATTGAATCTTTCTATCACTACGGCCTTCCCTGCATTTTCAGTTGAATAAACAGTTTCAAATAATGGCTGAACGTTTCGGTTATAAAATTCCGATCCTTTATCAACAAACAATTTCCTTGGCTTTCTATTACTTTCTTTAGAGATTCCTTCAAACGCATATTTAACTGATAGACCACTTTTATTTTTTAAAGGCTTTACCCAAGCATATCGTGTATATAAATCTATAACGGTCAATGCGTATTTGTAGTCCCTTTCATTCGGCATATGAATAAGATCAGCACTCCAAATATCATCTTTATTAAATACTTTTACTTTCAATAAATATTTAGGCCTTCTGTATTCTTTATGAATTTCAGACGCGTAGGTTCGAGCGTTGCTCTCAGTCAGCTTTGCTGTCGTTTCATTTGCTGTCGTTTCATTTAAACCCTGACCGAATAATATTTTAGCTTGTAAAGCTTTCTTAACAAACATTCTTTCAATTTTTTCTCTAAATGTAGGATTTTGAATACTATCTAATTCTTGAATCATCTTCTTATCAGCTGCATGTCGAGAACTTAGATCATGATTTCGATAAGCTAAATCATGCCTGTAAGCCGCGGCATCTACTCTATTTATCGGTTCTTCACCTGGTTTCGGATTATTATTCTCATCTAGTCTTATATCTAATCGAGTTCCTGGACCAGTATATGAATGACCAGGAAGATGTTTTTCTTTCGAATATTTACTCCAAATAAAGCCAGGAAAGTTTTCTAATGTTTTTTGTATATCACCACCGAAGTGGTATGGAACTTTGTTCTTGTCACCTCCAATATGCTGACAGTTTGAGTTTTTATTTTTGTTTAATAGATAATTCAATAAATCTAAATTAGAAATTTTTAATTTAGTTAAATTTTCGGAATTTGTAGAATTCATTTTAAAAGATAAAATAAATGTTTTACCTTATGGACCAAAGGTCCTGAGGTTATTACCGAATCATACTAGGACTTAGATATATTCCAGAACCATCCTTAGTTTCTTTAATTTCAATTAAATCATCAACATTGTGGAGAATATTTTTAAGAACTCATTTTCCTTCATCAACTAATTTTAATTTACTAATAAAATTATCTACTACTCCTTCGCCCCTAGCAACTTTCTTTAACTCTCTATTATGTCGTTTTTGTTCTTCTAATGCTGCCTTCTCTGATTTATTTTTATTTACTGCTTGGACAATACCAGCTGTCCCACCTGCAACACTTCCTGCAGCTGCTATGCCTCCTATTATTAGTGGAATTAATGGGAGAATTCCACCATTCTTTTCTTCTTGTAATTGAATATTCTCTATCATTGGTTTACTTATGTAATACTTTTTTTTATTAATAGTAATAGTTTTAGGGGTATTTTTGTCAACAATATTACGTAATTTTAATTCAACAGTTTTATTATTATTACTTTTCGCTTGCGACATTTTTAATAAAAAAATTTTAAGTTATCAAAAATTTTAATCTATTCTAGTTATGAATAAATTATAAGTTAAGAATTTTTTTAATCTATTCTAGTTATGAAAAATTTTAAGTTACCAAAAAATTTTAAGTTACCAAAAATTTTAATCTATTCTAGTTATGAAAAAATTAATTAATCGACTAAGTCTTGGGCTTTAACCTATCCTAGCCATCTTTCCATTAAGAATTTCAATAGAATATTTTACATCTTCTAGCAATAAACCATAAGCCATCAATGAAGTTGTGGAATCTTTTTTTTCAATATTAATTGTAACATCACAACCAGTCTTGATAATATCTTCAGATTGTGCACTTAAATCGAAACAGAAAACAGGATATAAATGTCTCCAATCTCCAGGAGTTAATTGTGGTTCAACTCCAAATTCTATACAAAGATTTCGATAAGAATCATATCCTTCCATAAATTGATTATTGGTATCATCGAATCTTAATGGATCAATTGGATAACGGGTTTGATTTAATGAAACTTGTAAACTTCGAATTGTATTAATATGGAAGATATTATTGTTCTTATCAAAACTTGGAGAATTATTTCTTTGAAATGTTAGTAATAAATATCTTGGGGTATTCGCAGTTCTAGTAAAATGCCAGTTAAATCTTTGTTCGGAAAAAGTTACTGAACTAGCAGTTCTCTTTAGAAAATTTACTGGAATTGGTTTGTTAGTATTTAATCTTTTTGCAATAGCTGTTTCAATCTCTAAACTAGGAGTAATATGCTTAATCCACCATTCAAGTCTATCAATTTTTAAATATGCTTTTTTCCAGTCTTACCAAAAAAGATTAATTCATTATTTGCTGTAAGATGAATTATTAATTTAAATTTTAATTGATATGATATTTTATCATAATCTAAATATCCGAATAATGGAGACAATGACCAATTTACTGTCTGTTTACTTTTTTTGTTAAATTCACGTCTTTCTTTATATGCTTCATTATTTGTTTTATTTAAATGTTTTGCAATATTTTCTACATCTTTCGCAATTCCTGCGGCATCTGTTCCAGCGTGAGTTAAATCATCAATAATTATACCATCATTAGTATCAGGAAACCAACCTTCGATTTCATGCTTTTTATTATTTTCACCAATTGTTATAAATCTAAGCATTGTATCAATTACACCTGGGGAATCACTTATTGTTTCTATATTTTGAGTTGCAACATCTAAACGCATTTGTGTAAATAATCTTGGAAAAAAATTATTCTCTAGTGTAATATTACCGGTATCTGGTAATGGTGTTGTAAAATTAGCATCACTATATAAAGAATATGCACAGTGTAAAAATGAATCAGGTAAATATAAATAGCTCTGCTGATTATCAACTTCAAAAATTAAATCACCTCCAGTGTTTACTCTACTGGAAGATCCGGGATTCATAGCAATTCTTATATAGTCATTCTTTTTTTGATTGTAACTGGTGAACGGAGGATCATCTAATCTAAATTTATTTTCGATAAGCGAAGGCATTTTTATAAGAAATAATTTGACTTTTTGTTTTTCTCACAGACAGAAAAAAAATTTTTACTAAAATATAATTTTAGAATTTTACTAAATATAATTTTAGAATTTTGCTAGACCAGCTCCGCTACAGCTTTGCTGGTTAGACCGAAGGTTGCTGCTCACGCCATTACCTCTTATTTCTTCAATTGTTTTTTCATTATGTTTACTATCACCGTCCACAGCTATGTTAGCAATTTTGTTCTTTGTTTCATCTGAAAGTTTTTTTAATTTTTTTAGTTCTTCAGAATCATTCCTAAGTGTACGAATAGCTTCTAGTTGTTTTAATTCGTTTTGAGACTTGACAGCATTTGATATTGCACTAGCTGTACTACCTATAGCAGCTGCTCCTTTTGCGGCAGATGTAATCAAATCTTTATTATTTTTTATCAAGTTAACGATACTTCCAATACCAGAAAAGATGCCATCCCCTTCTTTTTGAACGGCACCTGCGGTGCCTAGGAACTTTTCTGTTCCGATTGTTTCTCTATTATCATAATGATAAACAGGATTCATACGTGGTTCATGAGCAATTCTTTGATTTGAAGCAAAATGTTTAAGATTATGTTTATAAATTATAGGCATTTTTTAGGATTAAATTTGACTTTTGGGAAAAAATATTTACGATCGGCTAAAGCCTCGAGGAGCTTCGCTCCGATTGGTTAGTAACCTGAGGACCTTTGGTCCGTTTAAGATTTACGTTTGTGAATGGACAACAACTTCGAGATAACTTTATTAATTGCCTGTTGCACTTTATCTATTGCGTCAAGCAGCGTGTGATGTACTGTAATTTCTCTTCTATTAACTTGCATTTTCTGCTGATTAATCTTCAACGCCGTTTTAAGAGCATTTAACTTAATTTTAAGAACATCTAATTGTCTTTTAACAGCATCTAACTGTTCTTTATTTTCTTTAGAGTTTTCTTGTAAATTTTTCTTTAATTCATTTTCTAAATTGATTTTAAGAGTTTTCATTTTATCAACTTTTTGATTAAGTGAGTTTACTTCATTTATTATTCTATTCATCTTTTTCATTTGTTGAGTAATTTTAGAACTCAATTCATCAACACTTTTTTGGAATGTAGTTTGTAACTGCTTTAAATTTTTTTAATTCTTTCAGGTAGATTTTCTATTTCATCTTCTAATTGTTCTTTTAACATTTTTATCTGATGTTTATTTTTAATTACAGCAGATTTTAAATTTAAAGAAAGTAATATTAAAATTTTTGATTGTTCAGAAATCTTTTTAAAAAGTTTTGCTATATCTGCTTCTAGCTCTCTATCCTTTTTATCAAGTTTTAATAATTTTTCGTTTAATGATTTGTCATTAAGTTTAAGCAACTTCAATTCATTCATCAGTGGAACCAAAACATCGTTTATATATTTTTCTTTTAAATCATTGATTTGTGTATCAACATATTGTTTATTTGTTAACTCTGTATTTTGTTGCGGAAGAACAGAAAGATGCAATGGACCAGATAAAACGTCTCCAGTTTTCATGATATAATTTTCTATCTCTATTTCTAATTCACGATTATTCGGGATATATGCACCTCCACCAACATTTGGTAACATCATTTTTTAACAATAAAAAAATAAATTTTTTTCTAATAAAAAAAAAAAATGGAAACCCCAAATTTAAAAAAATTATATTCGTCCGCATCATCCTGTTCTTCTTATTCGACGAGATCAACGGGATTTGAAAATAAATGTTTTGTTAATAATAATAATAATAATACTATTACAAATCCATGTATAGATGTTAATCTTTTGTTTGAATTACAAGCCGAAATATTTAGAGAACAGACTAAAGGTTTACCTTCTATAGAAACTAATTATTGTTTATTTCCAGGTGATCCATTTATTAAATTTATGGAGATTGTAAGTAAATATAATGATGTAGCTTATGTTGAATTAAATAAAGAAAATATGGTTATAATAGGTCATAATAATGTATATGGGTTTATCAGAGCAGTTTTGCCGATTAGTAATACTGATTGGATAGAAAATAAAATTATTAATTATATCAATATTAAAGAATTAGTTAAAAAATTAAAATCTTTTTCCAAAGAAAAAATAAGATTATTTGTTGATGAACAAAATCAATATAACATTCACATAGAGAGTAAAAAACATAATGAAGAATTATTATGTCAAGTTTATTATAGAGACACAATTTATAAACAAGAAACATTAGAAATGCCGCAAAGATATGATGATGATACGTATATAGGATTATATTCAAACTTAAATATTAATTTATTAAAATCTTATATAAATGGTTTAGCTCAACAAGAGAAAATTTATATGTGGACTACACCTTATACTATTAACAATGACCATAATCATAATAAACGAACCGAAGGTTCTAGGGCTTTGCCCGATCTTAAAGAATCTTATGATAATAATGATAATAATATAGATGATAATAATATAGATGATGATAATATAGATCATGATTCAGAAACATCTGAAAATGGTGTAAATGGTAAAAAAGATTATAAAAATATTAGTAATTTATCTAAATTTCATTTTCTTACAATTGAAAATAATAATGATGGTATAGTTGAAGATACTGTTAGACAACTAAGTGTCGGGTCTACAAAATTTAAATTAGGATTTACATCTAATCAATTTAAAATTTTATCATCTTTAATAAAAACTAAAAGTGATTCAGTATATAGTGGTGTTATTAAATTTTCCAAAAGAGAACAAAGACCAATATTTTTCTCTATTATATTATTATCAGATAAGAAATGTAATTTAGAATTAGATATTCCAATAAGAGAATGGTATCCTATCAGGGAATGGCATTCTTTACCAAAAAGTGTAATTTATGATGTTGAAGAAACAATTTATGATGATGATGAAGAATCAATAGTTAGTGAAAATAAATTTAAATTATCTTTTGATAAAACATTATATGATAAAACTTAATATGATGAAACTTAATATGATAAAACTTAATAGAAAATACCAAAATATTCGATAAATATATTTTCATATGTAATAAAAGTTTTAGATGTAATAAGTTTTTAGATGTAATAAGTTTTTAGATGTAATAAGTTTATAGATGTAATAAGTTTATAGATGTAATAAGTTTATAGATGTAATAAGTTTATAGATGTAATAAATTTTTTAGATGTAATAAGTTTATAGATGTAATAAGTTTTTAGATGGAATAAGTTTTTAGATGTTATCAATTTTTTAGATGTTATAAAATTTTTAGATGTAATAAAAAAATTATTATTCCCACGTGTCATCATCATCACTTAAATTACTCTCACAGATGATTGTTTGAAATATTTCAGCTTGAATATCTTCTCCGTTATAAGGTAACATAATTTCATTTTCATCTGGTGCTTGACGTTTAAGAATATTTATTTGACCAGAAAATTTTTTTTCTTCAGTATTATTATTTTTATCAGGAATACTAATTCCAGTTTCTAAAGATCTTTTCCATGGTTTATTAACTGTAGTCGATAATGTTTTCCCCGAATATAATTTTAGAAAATCTTCTACTTTTACTTTATCTTGTGAATATCCTTTGAATGTTTTCTTTTCACTAAGTCTCCCTTGTTCATCTACAGTAATACAGTATTTTACTTTAGGTGCAATAAACATTGCAAAAATAATTCCACCATTTCCATAATCATTTTTCCCTTGACACAATTCTCCTCCAACATATCCAGCAGCGTCTAATTTATTAAAGAGCTCATTGGAAATATATATTGAATCAGTATCTGTATAATGAATGTATTTTTCTTTGAAACCATTAATTTCTAAAATAAAGTTATTCATGATTCTTCTAGAGTGAGAAAGAATGAAAGAACCTAAGTGTGATGGCATGAATGACGTCTTCCCATCTTTTACAATATTAGTTTTGAGAAATTCATCATCTTCCATTTCTACTTTCGCTAAATATTGTTCATCATTTAATTTTTCATAATCTTTTACTTCTTGAGTGAAATTTTTTCTCAATGTATTCTCATTCCATAAATGATATTTAGTGGTTATATCTTTTTGCACAGTTTTGCCATATAGCGAATTCATCAATAATTTAATTAACTCATCACCTACAGTATTTCCTTCTGTTTTATATCTTTTTCTCAAATTAAAAAGTTTTTCAATATAATTTCGAAATGGTGAAACTTGATAATTTTTTTCATAAATTATACCATCAGTAATATGTAAGATTTTCCCCCCACATCTAACAATTTCTTGTATGTCAACAGAAGTTAATACATCATAACATATACCATTTCTAAACCTGATTACTTTTACATGAGAATTATTATTTTGATTTTTAACTTTATCTTTAATAGGAACTGGTTGGAAAAACATATCATTCGGATATTGAAACACAACAGAGAATATTCCAGTTTTAGGTCTAAATGTTTGTGTATTAAATTTATATACTATTTCCCGCTCTTCTTCTTGACGAAATTTTCTAGCTGATTCAGCTTTAGGGTATTCTGAATTTTCATCATACATAGCTGATGGATATAAAGATGTTGCATCAAAAGCCATTAGAAATTCATTTTTTTGTTGAAGTAGTTTATTTGAAATTTTCTTACAAATTTCAGTTTTATCTCCTAAATCTCGATACTGTTTCATTAAATCTATTAAATTATTTCCAGGGGACAAAGCCCCACCAGCGTAGCGACCAAGGGACAAAGTCCCCCCAGCGCAGCGACCAGGTAAATACTGTTTTAATATTGGTAACAAGATGCTACAAAATGGCGATATGTATTTTCTTATATTTGCTGAAACTCTTCCACCTTTAACAGATTTTCTAATATAATTTCTAGCCCATAAATCTATATGAGAATGAATATTTATATTGTCATTTTGTACGCTTTTCATCCAACCGTTAAATGTTAAAGCAGAGGATGTCAAATTAGTAGTTATATCTTCACCAACTAAATCTTGCATAACATTATTATATTTGTAGATACAAAAAGCTAAAGAAAGAATATCGTTAACTAAATATGGTCTCCATTCATTTTCTTTTTCTTTATAATTTTCATGTGTTATGTCTCCAATTTCATAATTTAATTTACACACATTCGTAGGAATTTTAAAATTCTCACACCATTTAGAAAGACTTGTTTTTACATGTTGATAACTACATTTCATTATAATAGTTTGAAGTGCTAATTTACCTGAAGGTGAATCTTTTTTCATATTGTTTTTAAATCTAAAAGATTTTTGAATGTATCTACTAACACATTCAGTTGTATAAGGATTTTGTAATGAAGCAGTCAATATCCCTTTTGAAGTTTTAAGAGGCGGTTTAGATAATTTAAAATTAGCTTTTATCGGAAAATAGGAATCAAAACCTGATGAATTGTGAGCTATTAAAGTTACTCTAGAATAATTAAATTTTCCAAGAGTTTTAAAAAATTGATGGATCGGACATACGTCCTCTGGGTTTCCCCCGATCGAACATTCATCATCCTCAGTTCTCGTAAATATTTTCACACAATTTTGAAGTTTATTAAATTCTAATTCAGTTAAATTATTATACTCATTAATCTGTTTTTTAAGTTTTTTAATTTCATCTTCATCTTTTGATCGTTTAATTTTAATCATATCACTTAGCAAACGTGTTTCTAATTCTTTCAATCTTTGTTTCGGTAAACAACATATAAATTTATTAAAATTAATAGCTCCTACAGCGTAAGGAATAGGATGAGCTGTTGAACAGTTAGGATCGGGAAAAGTTTCGAGATCCCAAATATATGTTGAACCATAGTCAATTTTTTTCTTTGTTATGATTTTATATGGACGCGTTGTTAGATTTTCATCAGTAACTGTTTTATATATGGGTTTGAAATTATTTTCAATTTCTCTAATAGCTTTTAATTTATGAGATTTATTAATTAAACAATAGTGACCAATTGTTGAACCTGCGTGAAAATAATTGTAATAAACATAATTATGAAACGTTTCAATTCCTCTAGGATTTAAATGACGATTGGCAGGACTATAATATTGAACACATTCTCCAAAATATTTATTGAATTGAGAAAATTTACAGTTTGACATTACTCCTGTTCTGGATGTGGCTTTCTCTTTATATAAAAAATTATTAAACATTTCTTTCATCATTTCTCCTTGTTCTTCATTAAAACCTCGTAAAACATTATAACATTTAATAAAACAAAAATCTTCAGAAGGAATATAACAATATTCACCGAAATATTCTTTGATTCTATATTTCATATTAATCCCTGCCCCTCTATGCGATCTTTGTACTAACTTCATTCCAAAATCTTCATATTTAATATTACCTGTAAAAATCCATTCGTTAGCATCGGATTTCTCATCCAGATTCGAAAACCATGTTTCAAATGATTTTTTATTATAGAAGGTTACGCAAAAATTTTGAATTATATTTTCCTGATCTTTAATAACTTTTCCAAGTAAATTAATAATTTTACCATTTGCTAAAAGTTTCCGCATATCATTTACTACATTAATAAAAGATACATTTTCATATTTAATTTCATTTGGATTAAATAAATTACATAAATCATCACCAAGTTCATCCTTAATTCTATCATCAAAAAAGATATCAGTAATAGGGGTTTCTAATATTTCTTTTGTTCCACTTTTCTGTTTTTTAGTATTACGTCTAATACTACGCCTAGTACGTTTCTGTTTTTTAATACGTTTACTACGTTTACTATGTTTAATTTGCGCATCAAACTCAGCAATTTGTTTCTTGATTAATTCATCAATCCTAGACGTTTGTCCGAGAGACATTTCACGATTCATATTTTTTAAAAGAAAAAATGAATTTTTACATAGAACCTCGGTTCCGTTTTTTTTTACATATACACAGGAATATGTAATTGATGTAATGTTTCTAATTCATGTGTTGTTAAATGTTCTTTCTTAACCAGCCACCATAAATTATTATACGCCAAAAATACTCGGAAACTTCTTAAACAAAGTGGAAAGTCTTTTGTTTTAACACACGGTTTAATACCATGTTTTGTTTTATAATCTGTAACGAGCGCTACGTATTTATGATGATAATAAAATCTAACTTCTTTCTTCGAATTTACAGGATTTGTAGGATGACGATAATCTTTTAAAACTGGTACATGCTCTATCTTATAATCATTCAACATATTTTTTTTTATTTTTAATAACAAAAAATTTATAAGAAAAAATTGTTCGATCACTCCTCGAAAATATTTTCTATAACTCTTTCACTCCTCGAAAATATTTTCTATAACTCTTTCATGAATTTTTTTATCAATATTAATTGTGATAAATCTATAATCTTTTGACCAAGCATTGTTACACGATTGTTTAAATTCATCTTTATTTCTTACACATAAATCTCTTAACAAATCACTTAAGTTTCTTGCATTTATTTCAAATAGTATAAATATATTTGCATTCTTTCTAATAACACTTCCGTCTAATGAATACATACTTTGTGTTAAATAAAATACACTACAGTTATTATGTCTACCTCTTGTGAAATAATTTCTCTGAACTGACTGATTTCTATCATTAACACAATCATCAAAAATTACACAATGTTTCATTGTTTTATCTAGTTTACTAGGATCTTGCATATTACCACTATCATCTATTAATTGTATTTTTATATGCTTATTTTTATTAGATTCTACTAACTGATTATTTTTTGTTGCTTCTTCACACCACGAACTTATTTCTTCTTCATCTTCAGATTTTTCATATTCTTTGAATAATGAAGCAATTGCAGTTTTTTTAAGATTATTTTCAAATCCATATTTTAAAAATTGATAGACGGGTTGTTCTGCTGTTGTTGTATAAATTATAAGATTGTTATAATCCAAAAAATTTGGAGTCGTTAAAATTTTAAATAATAGATATGTTTTTCCACATCCTGATCTTCCACAAATAACTGACAAAACTTTATTAGATAAATTTGGATGATGATTAAATTTAAGTTTTTTTTTATTTAATGGAGGTAGTTCACTCATTTTTTAATAAAAAAAATTATTTTTTTTTTATTTTTTGTTTCTAAAGAAGAAGAAAATTAAACTTCTCTAGCTTCGCGTGGGAGTTTATACCTCCCGAACCAAAAGATCTATCATAATCTCTTCACCTCCAAAATTTATTTCTTGTCCTTTTTCATCAGTGATTCTAATGTTAATGTTGTTAATAGTTTTTCTTGTAATAGGAAAATATATTAATGTTTGTGGAAATACATTTAATCTATAACCAATGGGTACAGTAAAAGCTGGAAAACTGAATATTAAATTTGATAATTTACCATTTATATATCCTCCTTCAATAATGTCACAATGTACAACAATTGAATTTATTTCAGTTATTTTTGGAATCTTCTCACCTAAATGATAACCTTGACTATAGGTTTGTTTATTAAATCCTAATAGCTTTGACAATGATCTATCATGATTAAAATCAACTTGATGATTTTCGTCTAAAGTAAGAGAAAATTTATTAACTGCCGGTTCAACTGCAAAATGTAATTGTTTCTTATCTTTAAATGGTATACCTAAATGTCTCTTAATTTCATTTGATATTGTTTCAACTTCGTAAGAACCAGGAAGAAAAGTTAATATTTTCCATGTTTTGCCTTTATCAGTAGAATATCTAAATTGATCATTCACATCTTTGATAACGTTTTGAATAGTGTTAAATGTAGAGAAACTAGTCAATGCAATTTGATAATTTTTATTTTGTTCCAAATGTAGAATGGGTTCTAAATTACAAGTGTGTGATGAAGTAGTTGTTATAATTTTTAACGTCGTACTAAATTTTGATGAACCCAAAATCTCTGTCAAATTTTCTAAATGATCATTAATTTTGTCTAAATCTGCTGAACACATTTTTAAACTAAAAAAATTAAATAAATATTATAGATAAAAATCGTAGATAAAAATCATAGATAAAAATCATAGATAAAAATCATAAATAAAAATCATAGATAAAAATTAGAAACAACATATTTCAGCTACACTTTTATAATCCTCTTCATTTAGAATCTTCTTTTCTAACAGTCTTTTCAATATAGCATGAATTTCATTGAAACTAGAATTATGTCCTTCTTTTATTGCAGATATTAAAATATTTAATCTATTTAGTAATTCTTGTGGATCATCTGGTAAAAATATGGTTGTTTCTGTTTTCTGTTTTTCAGATAAACCTTTTCCTACTTTAACTCCCGTTGATAATAAATTTTCTAATTGTTTATAACGTCTAAGAGTTTTTACTGCACCAACTCTATCTAACATAGCTTTATATTTTATAAGATCATCTACAGCATAATTATTTAAATCTGCTCCTCTTAAAAGATTAACAAAATTTCTATCTAAATTAAAAGGAGATTTATCTGGTGAAAAAATTAAACCTCGAAAAGGTTGTGGAAATATTTCTTTTTGTCCGAGATAAAATCTAGGTATTGTTTTTCCATCTATAAATGAAATAGAATGTTCAAATTGCATAGATTTTGGTAATTTCTTATTAATGTTTGATTCTAGTAATCCATAGTCATCTAATATAGTTTTGTGCTCTGGATCTGTTATATCAATTAGTTTATCATTATTTGTACTTTCTTTTTCAAGAGTTTTAAATGGTTTCATAGTTTTCTCAAAATCAGTTTTTACTTGCTCGGTTTGCTGCATTTTTTCAAACATATCAGATTGAATACCAGCTTTTATCATTCTATTTTGAAGATGATTTTCTTTCATAATTTTTCTTTGTTTTATTAACTCTTCTAATTGTTTTATTCTTTTAAAATTATCAGCTCTAATTTTATCCATTTTTAAAATATAATATTTGAATTTTGTGGTAACATTGGAATACAGCAAAAACATTTTACTGAACAAATTATTTTTTTATTGCTTTGTTGTTTGACATCTTTTCGTTTAAAGTTTTCTCGGTTAAAATTTTCTCGTTTTAAGTTTTGTTTAATAAAGTTTTGTCTAATAAAGTTTTTAGCTCTTCTAAAAAAATTTTATCATCACTAAAAGTTTTACCATCACTAGAAATTTTACCATCCTTTTTATTTTTATCATCAACTTTTTCTGTCTGTGATTGAAATGATATTTGATTTACTTCATTAGCTATTTGATCAAATTTTTCAATCTCATCTAACGTAATAACATTATCATCACATACTCTTTGAAAGTAGTAATGTAGTTTATCATATACTTCTTTAATATGTAAATGCTTAGTTTTTAATGATTTTCGTTTCTTAGTTATTAAAGATTTTTCTAACATTGTAACAAGTGAAGTTGCAAAAACACCCGTACCTGTTAAAGCTGTAGCAACTACTGGAATTACTAAAACACCTGAAGATATAACAATTGTTAAAGCAGCTAAACTTATTGTTAAGAATATGCCAATTCCTTGTGTTACATTCTTAACTTTAGTCCATCTCTTTCTTAATTTTTTATAATGCTCTAATCTTAATAATAATTGAGATTCCTTATCTTTCATATACCTAACTCTATCTTTGTGTTTTTCTTTATTCATTTTTTCAATGTTAATCTTTTCAATGTCCATTAAAGTAGAACTACGTTCATATGATAACGAAGGATATATTCTTGCGGTTTCTTCCATTTCTGAAGTTCCTTCCACTTTTGTTTCATCCACTTTTGTTTCTTCCATTTTTAAAGAAATATTTTTAGTCACATGTTATATTTTAAAAACCTAAAAGATAGATAAAATTCATGAATTTGCAATTCTCAACTTTTATGATTTTCGGTGTCCGGTTTTACATGACCTGGAACGGTCATGATTTAAGCGAGAAAATTGTAATTCACAAATTTTGAGATTCTTAACTTTTATGATTTTTTCGGTGTCCTGCAACGGTCATGATTTAAGCGGGGGGTGAAAATTGTAATTCTCAAATTTTAAGATTTTGAAAAATTTGAAAAATTGGGTATTTTTAAAAACGCTTAAATTTTCGCCCTTCGGCCTTCGGCCACGTGAAATTTGAAGTCTACCTAAATTTTTGAAATTTTGAAATTTTGATTTTTTGAAAAAACCCGCAAAAGTGTGACATCCGGCGCAAGCGAAGCGAAGCAAAGCGAAGCGAAGCGTCGCGCCGGATGTCACACTATATACTACTGTCTTGTGCTTATCAACAAGTGAAATATCGCTGTTTTCCAGTACAATGTTTGGCTGGGATGTAATAAAAGGGCGACGTTGTGGAACTGTCATTAGCATAGCAAATTTTTTGCTGGGATTTATAGCGAGTCTGTTGACTTTGCACCAGTTTGTGATAGCTGATAATTCAGAATTTGTAGTCCTTGTGAGCTCATTAACAGAATTCGATGAGATGTATAGCGTCGTATCGTCTGCGTAAATGTCAATTGTCGATTCTCGAGAGGAGAGATGCATATCATTAATGTAGACAAGGAACAATAGCGGGCCCAATATTGCGCCTTGTGGGACTCCTCTGTTGGTGCATTTAGTGACTGACATAGCCGAGTTTAATTTCACAAATTGTGATCGACCGCATAAATAACTTCGGAAGAAATTCACAGCATCATTCGCGAATCGATACATCTGTAGTTTGATTAGCAGTAGGTCCAAGGGAACTGAATCAAAGGCTTTGCTTAAGTCAAGAAAAACACAATTGACAAGTTTCTTGTTTGATATGTCAGTGATCCATGAATTTAACATCTTTGTAAGAGCAGTTTCACACGAGTAGTGTTTTCGAAAGGCGGATTGGTTACGATAAAGAAGGTCATGCTCAAGTAAAAACTCCGATAGCGAAATGTGGATGTGTCTCTCAAGGATTTTGGATAAGACGGGCAAAATACTGATTGGTCTATAATTCTGCGGATCGGTAGTATTCCCACACTTGTACAACGGAACCACCTTTGCCCGTTTCCATAATGATGGGAATACTGCATTGAAAATGCATTGGTTCAATAAACGCGTGAAAGAAGGACATATTTCTTTGTAGCCATATTTTAAAAACTTTGCGTTTATCCCGTCGGCAGCTGCAGATTGCTTAGGGTCGAGTGCAGAGAGTTCATTTGACACAAATTCTTCACTGATAGATGGAATGGAATATTCATTCATGATATTTTTGCTGGCGATGTAGCTCCCGAGCAATTCATTATGCAGAACCGAAGCCGAAGGAAAATGAGAATCATTATCAAAACTCCTCACGAAATAATCATTTAAAATATTTGCGATGTCCGTTTCATCAGTATAGATTCTTCCTTCAAAAGAAATGGATTTGCATCTTCGTTTTTCAGTCTTATCCATGCTGCACAGATCGCGAAAGTGGTGCCAGAACTCTGATGTTGACGATCTTGAGTTGCTGAATGCCGACATGTAAAATTCAGATTTTGCTTTGTGAATAATACATTTCACTTTGTTGCGCAAACTTCTGTATTCATCTGGATGTCGCTTTTTATCAATCTGATTCCTTCGTTTCATTGCATCATTTATATCCTCATTCCACCATTCAGGAAGATGGAGATATTTAACGCGCTTGGATTTAATTGGAGCATGTTTATCAACGCATGAGTTAAATAATTCGCACCAGACTTCAAGATTTTCATTTACGTCATCAAATGTTTCTGTGAGAGACCATGGTGTTGCTAGAAGGTCAGTTTTAAAGGCATTTGCATCGAAGTCTTTCATCTTTCGATAGTAGATCATTCCTCCTCTACGTGTTGGTGGAGACGATAGACGTAGAGTGACGAAGGTAGGAAGATGATCACTGACAGTATACTGGATAACTCCTGATTTCCTTATTCCATCTAAGTCCGAGGTATAGACATGGTCAAGTAAAGAAGAACGCTCATCGGTAATTCTTGTTGGATCAGCGATTACTTGATACATATCACTTTCTGATTCTAGAAAATCAGTAAGTTCAGCAGATTTTGAGTCATTGGCATTAAGCAAATCAATATTGAAATCTCCCATGATAATAAGCTTCTTTTTGTCAAAGTCAACTTTCTTTATAGACTCTAATAACGTTTTAGACCACTCATTTATGCTTCGAGAGTCATCGGGAGGACGATATAAAACCATGACAATAATAGATGTTTGGTAACACGGACTTATTTCAAGGCATAGCATCTCAAAAGATGCTATTTCAAGATCTGTCCTTCGCTTTCCCATGTTCTCTTTCACATATGCGGCGACGCCACCACCCGAAAGTTTGCGACTGTTAGCTTCGTTTCGGTCGTTTCTGAAAATATCATATCCAGGTATATGTATTGAATTATCAGTTACGCTGCTGTGAAGCCAAGATTCGCTTATTCCGAATAGATCGATGCATTGGCAATTTGAAATAATTGTTTTACTCAACTCGTCAAATTTGTTCATCATAGAACACATGTTCAAGTGGAGCATACTAAGCCTTTTGATGGGATCACAGTAAACGGGTTTTCTCTCAGAATATTCATCATCGAAACTTGAAGCACATAAATTTGAAGGGCCTGCAAATTGACAAGTGGCATTGAAGAGAAAAAAGTGTGGAATTGTCAATGCACAGTAGGTAGCTACCGCAAAAGAATTCAAACTTAGAAATAAATAAAGTTTCCTGACAGCACTGGGGATCGAACAATCGACCTTGAATGTTAAAGCCAAGCTGGTTATCCTCAGCACCACAGAACACAAATGCTGATTTACACGTTAGATAAACTTAATCCGGACATTTCGAAAAGCCAGTGCACTGTGTGTGATGACGTTTTGATATCAACCACGCCAACCAGAGACACGAGGAGTAACGCTCACCAATGATAAAGGCATGAAATTAATAAATATCCAAAATTATGAATGATCGACGTGATGGATGAGGAAACGATTAGCACGGAGTTAATCAGGAGACTGTGAGGATTTGAATGGTGTGAAGATTCCAAGATGGCGACGTCTAGAAGCATGCGAAAATAGAATATGGCGCAGACACAGATCACAGACAAGAGAGACGACGTTTGAACCAAGATGAGATTAATGTAGGCTCTATGTGAGATATATAATGAAAACATGCCAGATTGAAATTTCTACATTTGATCCTCGCACATGTTGATACACTTTGAAACTCATATGTACATACTAAGCCTGCTGCATGGATCTGTTTCCATTTAGATTGACTATGTACCGGTATCGCACGAACAGACATGTGGATGCAAGAAGGAATAAGTAAATTTATGACCTCTAATAAGGAAGCTAGCTAACTAAATAAATGCAAAAATTAAGTGTACCGCTTCTGTTGTCTATTTCAGACTTAAATAAAGATGCGTAAACAGAATATGATGTTACCATAATGAACAACAATATGGAAATGTTATTAAACCACGATAAGTGTATTTGCTGTTGTTCAATGGTTCGTATCGAATTTCCAGATTGAGATATTAATCCTGTGCATTTACATGTATTTGCCAATTCATTCTATTATTATATCGAATAATTCTTATCCTACGTACCCAAGAGTCCATGATTCTGGACCGCCTCTCTCGTCCGAATAAGTCCACAGCACTGGCGGGAGCAGTTGATCGATTCCGCACCATTAATCGTGCGACGGAATCAATTGCGCGATTCTTGAATGACTTGAAATCGTGCGATTTTTTGCAATGCGACGTCTCAACTAAATTTCCTTGATGAGATAAAACAATGATTCTATTCACTCTTTCATCATTTGAGACAATTGCAATGCGCGGGTGCTCGTTCCTGAGATCATGTATAGCTAGAAAAAAGTGTGAAATCTCTGTGGCAGTTCCCCACATAGCACTAAACACGTTCGCCTAGGCCGTGCAGCATTTAGGGCCTATACGAGTCATAGGCCTACATGTTGTCAAGGCAGTCAAACATAGTAGGTCCCCATGATGCTATATCTCCGCATTGCAATCATATAAACACTCGTACATTGATAACCATTATTACATTTAGCATGTACCTATGAACACAATTTCACTTGCAGATTTGCCAATTACGGAGATTCTAGCACCAGTTCACCTGGACATAGAAAAGAAATACGTCCTTAGACTTATTTAAGCACAAAAATCCATAGCAGTAGTAGACGTTGCGCTTTTTTCTTACAGAGGCTCGTCAGTAAGGCTTGGAATTGCCAATGTAGCTTAAAATATCCAAAATGGTTGAGCAAGTGAATACAACACACAACGGGATGTTCTGTGTTTATCTATCCTGGCTATGCCGAGCAGCTGATAATCATAAAGATTATAGAGTGCCAATTCTAGATTTTTTGAGCTAGTCTTGGCCATTCCGAGCCGTGCTGACGAAACCTTGTAAGGTGAAGCGCAGTGTCTAAGGCTGTCACAGAATTTTGTGCTTAGAACTGTTCAAGTCTTAGGACATATCTCTATTAGATTTGCCGATGTTTTGCAAGCGTTATATTCCCAATAATTTGATTGAAATGATGCACAATTATGCTTATCTCAAGGCTAATAGAAGAAGCGGCAAATCTCGATATCGAAATTTTTCGAATGCTATCAGAAATAGGCCTAAATTGAGTCAAATTTGCTGTACTTTTAGAACCTAAACAACAGCTGTGGAGATCTCAAACTCATCAATTAATTGCTGCTGTAAAGAGTTTGTGAGCAGTCTGGGTTTTGGTGCTCAACTATGAATATAATAAAAGCTTTCATTCGGACACTGATTCATGTAATTACGCAAATTTATCTAGTATTCGCCAATGTTGTTCTGAAAGATTAATCCTCAGAGACCGGAGCTTTTTCGCACCCTCTGAGAGCTGAGAGTGGGTCCAGTGGACCCCTATCACATATTCTTAGTTTACTTGCATAAATCGATATCAAAACATTAGGAAAGTTGATTTTAAGTAAAACAATGGTGTTTGCGTGTAGCAGGTCTATATACCTGATCGACCTCAGCATTCCTCAGTAAACACATGGGAAAATATGGTGTTTTCATCAGTCAACAACATTTAGCACAGTATCAGTTGTACTAAGAAGCGACTTTGCGATCTTTCTTGTCACCATGAAGCCTCAGATAAGTGATTTGAATGAAATTGATTTAATCCATGCACCAAAACCTTTCCATTTGCCCATTATTTCACATTTATCGAAGGCTATCAGAAATAGGCCTAAATTGAGTCAAATTTGCTGTACTTTTGGAACCTAAAAACAGCTGTGGAGATCTCAAACTCATTTGTTACTGTTGTAAAAAGTTTGTGAACTCAACTATGAATATAATAAAAGCTTTCATTTGGACACTGATTTATGTCGAGTTGCTCATGTATAGGCCAACCAGTCACGCAAGACTAGGCCTATGTGAGAACGCAAAATATTCACATTTTGCGATCTTCCAACACAATTCACATCTACGTGCATGATGTACACAATGAATAGAGGATTTCCGCTCTTTATCCACCATCGTGGATATGTCCGAAATCATGTTTCATCTAATTACACAAATTTTGTGATGGGAATTTCTACACCCTCTGAGACCTGAATAGGGGGGGGAGGATTCAGCGGACCCCGTTGGCCTATCTACCACACTTCTACTAGTTCAATTGAGATGAAATAATACATGCAGATTCACTGTCAAAAATGATGATTTTACACGGGCATGAGAGGTTGACATATCCTCAGCACAAAAAGTAAAATAGAAAAATATGGCTCCGGGGTCCACTGGACCCCCCTCAGGTCTCTGAGAGTCAAGTGATATAATTATTGATATATACATTATATAGCGCTATGAATCTAGCTGATGTCGACTACACCATCACACAGCTTGTTTTTGATAGGTCCTAGTACAATTTTCATGAATTCTGTCGGCAATTTTACATACAATTATGAAATTTGAAAAACTGATTGTGTGAATTTGAAATGCCATTTATTGCAACATGAGCAAATGGGAAAGAAAAAATGAAACCACCATCGGATATTCCAAAATTAGGCATTGTTTATGATGTAAGTTGATTGTTTAGAAGATCTTAGGGGGGCGCAAGTACACTCCCCCCAATACTTCACCGACAAAAGCCTGAGACAAGTGATAAAATTGGTTAGAATAACTGAAATTTCAATGAGAAGTCTAAATTTACTAAAATACAAGAACGCATGCATATACTTCAAATTTCGGCTCTTAAATTTGAAACACACAGAAATTCGTCCTGGTATTGGTCTTCACGTCATATCTTTGTTATCATGAAGAGAAGATGTCACAATTGATCATCCGCCTGAATCTTTATCTTCTTCCACGACTTTTAATAGAATCCAATAGAATAGAATTATTTATATTGCCTGAAATTTATCGATGAGCACATTACATGAAAAAAAGAGAAAGATGTAAAGAAAAATGGCTAAGGGCAGTACTTGATGAAGGAGCCTTTTGTAGTGTGCTTTAGGCCGCATAATGCAGAGATTCAACCTTTATCTTAAAAATTGAGACTTTTGTTTGTGATAATGTCCATAATCTTATACTTATCATGATTGAGTGGGAGTCCTATTTCTTTCGACCAAGCCTCCAAGGCATCCCACTCAGCTTGAAGTTTGTCTTCGTTAGAGTTGTTGATGAAATGGAGAAGCAGAATGCAGAAGCCAAACTTCTTTCATCTTCGGACCCAGCTCACCAACCTTCACCTTCTTCGTGATAACTTCATTTCTAACCATATCCAGCAAAGTCAAACCGCACGAAAACCTCAACATCATCATCTCCGCCACCTCGAGTTCTTTTCCAGTCTTACTTTCTCTATACCTTACAGCATCGCCGGTATTAAAATTTCTTTGTGTAGGAAATTGATTTTTGAAAGGTACTTTTAAATAAAGGTCGAATGTTTAATGTTCCCATGGTTCAAGTTTGAAGAAAAGTTCATTTAGGTATCAAAAAAACGCAGAAACTAAAGGTGACAAAAGTGGAATTAGTAGCTTGGTTTTTAAGCAATTTAACAACTGCACCGTAAATCGTGATGTCCTATTTAAGTATGAATGTGGGTACAAAAATGGAAAAGTACCAAAAATACCGAACTTGAAATCACAATAATTGTGAATGTTTGTCAAACACTAAAATGATGAAATAGGAATATCAATAAAGGACTCGGCACGAGGTCAAATTCAGTGAGTCAGTGTGCAGCTGGTAGTGACGGCACACGCGTAGATCTCAATAAGTCTCTATGTCTAGTCTTCCCAGCTGAGCGTGCATTCTCGACGGTGTGATGAACAGAAACTGTGGGAAGGCTGTCCACGGTGCCAATCAGCTGGTCAACACAGTAAGTTGCGCATAGTTCCTGGAGCAAAATCGTGACTCGATCGGGTCGCTTCTATCTCAGGTAGCGATTGTTCACAACAGAAAATGACGGTGCGCTGTGTTCCAGTACATCGAAGTGTGTACAAACAGACATGAAATGACCCTGCAAACCATAACCCTGTGAGATTTCATTGATTTCTCCTTCATAATGAACCTAAGACATCAAATCAGATCAAAAGCATTCATCGAACTAAATCTATTCCGACGGCATATACACGCGTATCCTCTTTTCACTTGAATAATGATTCTTATAAAACTGAATCAAACGATTTGCACATTCTCGGCCTGGGCATGTTATGACTACCTTTGGCATGTGAATTGTAGTTTTTATAATCGTGTAGGGTAAGGGGCAGATTTGGCGTATGGCACTTGAATTCTAAGTTAGTTGTTTTAATTTCTCTATTGGTGCCATTAGCACTTGTTGACAGCATCAAACTATTTTAAAATTGACTTATTATGCAGCATAGAAACGATTGTCTGGAGTCCACATATCTCCTCTTTCTAAGAACATGCTCACCTTGCTTGATCATGACTGTATCGATTTATTAACACGTCAAGTACTCAATATGTCCGCATTGAGCCGCGATGTTCAGAAGTCACTAACTAGATGGATGTTGTTATTCGGGGTTTTTGTTCTTCTAAAATTGTTGGCGGGTGGTAGATTGGACTGCATTTTTAACATAACCCCAAAGAAAATAATCAAATGACTTCGTGGTGACCAAGGATGAAGGGATTGGTCTGCAGATGAATGACGTCCAATTCACCTTACATGGTGTTTGTTTACTTTTGCGGAAATGAGAAAAAATATTGAAGAAGAACTATTGAACAGAAATTAATATAACTTACATATTCGTACTCCTCACATCGCGCGCAGAGATTCAGAGGATGCCAATCATGAACACTTTTCATTCACGATATCACTAATTTGTTATCAGTTCACTATTTTGTAGGAACAATGTCGAACCCACGGTGCGCACGAAACAGCTTTTCGGAATTGAAAAATGTCCATGAAAACGGTTAGCATCTTCTGATGTAGTTTTCCATACTGATTCGGAAAATGACATTTATAAAGCCATTTGAATCGATATTTATTGATTTCCATACATGGCAACCTGATCAATATTTAGTAAGAAAACTTTTTCTATTATTGCAAGCCTCTGGGATAAAAATATAAAAATGCGCAATTCATGGAAGAAACCATCGAGCTCTTTCCATATTTTTTAATTTCAAAGGTCCCTATTAATTGATTGTTTTCCCGCTAGGCAGGGTCGGCCGTACAAATTGTCGCTATCCAATCGGTTTTCATCAGCTGCAACTCCACCATGTCCTTCTTGACGTTGTCCCTCCACCTCTTCCTTGGTCTGCCTCTTGGTCTTCTGCTTGCCACCTTCATGACCAGGTTGGAATCGTCCATTCGTTTCACATGACCAAACCAGCACAGTCTTGTCTCGCGCACCTTCGCCATCACCATTGCCACACACATGTGATTTCAAATGTTCTTGCTCCTTAGGCGCTCTCAGTGTATCACATATCTGATCCTTCGCAACATCCGCATTCTCCAGCATCCTCTCCTCCAGTTTACCAACTGTCCAGCATTCGGCTCGATACAGTAGCATGAGTCTTATCATCGCCTTGTATATTTTCGTCTCCCACTTAATACTAATACGATTATCACATATGATTGACACCAGTTCCGTCCACTTGGCCCATGCTGTAGTGATTCTTGCTTGTACTGCAGTGCTCTAGCCGCCCTTTTCGTGCAGAATGGCTCTTAGATATTTGAACTTTTCCACTTGTTGCAATAGTACACCTTGTCGATCTCCTATACATCGATTTCAGATGAATTTCAACAAATATAGCGAATGGCGGCAACAACACTGGTTACGTAGAGTTGGTATGAACATTAATTTTACAATAATGCCATGAAAACATCCATTATAATCACGATATCGTAAGGTCAGAATTACATATATGGCACATCAGGCATTTATATCGGTTAGTGCTTTTCAAGATGGGGTCACTCATCAGTGCATCACAATGTTGATGATTTCCCTTTTGAAACTGTATTGTTCACCTTTCCTGAAGGTCTTCTTCATTCCTATATTGGTCATCATAACGAAGTAAAAAGCATCTGAGTATCAATTAACATAATCACTCGACCATATATCCTGAACTGACAAACTACAGAAATTGCAAATCAACTTTAACTCAACATTTTTATCAACAGAGGTGAAAATCCAAAATGACGAAAAATGTGGTCGTTATTTTTTCCATGTAGCTTCTGTGGTCTTCAAAGCGGCAGCTGCCTCTCAGAGGAAGCCAACACAAAAATTAGAAAAGTCACTGAAGGAGAACTTCAAACAATCATTCGTTCCGGCGTGAGATAAAATACCGATGGAAGCCACAATACCGCCCCCTTGAGGCAAATACGGTTAATGTCCATCATAATAAGATTAAACGAAGATTTTTCAATAAATGTTGTGCTCTTCATTTCATTTCGGAACTGCCATGGATTTGTGTCTATCGAAATTAAGCTTTAGTGGACAATTGTATCCACTCCAGTCATATTTTAGGACGTCGAAGAATATACTGTTGTGCTAATCGTTGGAACATTTCTTGGCAGTATGACGTTGAACAACAAGTATCCATGTATTATATGCAATTCAAATGTGTAAACTGGGTCACGTATAGCAAGCGAATAGCATATGGTGAATAGCTAATTCCAGCGAACAGTAGTCTCAACTATACTTGGACTAGCACACTTGCAAGTTTTGCACTGTAGATGAAAGTGCTTACGATTATTACGTGAAAGAAACTGTAAGCTGTCTCTAAGAATAACTGTTCCATAAAATGATGCAACTTGAACATAAACTGAACAGTCTGATGTCTCCATTCCTACCCACTGGTAAACGTCTCTCTCTTCCTTTCTCTAATGCATTGCGTCGAAAATCATCATTCATTCCAATTTTTTCTACACTGAGGTTCAACAAACAAAATTGATGACTTTTGACTTTCTCACCTATTTGAAATTACTTCCAACTTATGTTTTGACCGTCAATTTTTTTTAATTTTTATCTAATTCTTTTCATCCTAAATGTGCTTCGTATATCAATTTTTCTCTGTCCAACTTTCTATATTCAATAAACGATTATTGTAAGAAAATTGTCAGTTGCACAAGATTTGTCTGCCAGTGGTTTAGGAGTACAAACTAATTCAAAACGATGGCACACGAAAGAATCTGGTGTTGATTCCCCTAACTCCCTCAGTTTCATTTACTCGTTAAAGTATTACGTCTTCTCTATTGTGATACCAAAGTGATTTCCAAAGTGACCAAAATGGCGGCCCCTAACGGGTCACTAAAGAAACTGTATTCGGCCAATAAGACTAGGGTTAACGTCGGATCATTTTATAATGCTGCAATATCATTCTGTCTCGCATGTATTCGTTCTTTCCAGTAATTTTGGCTCTATAAACGAGTTACTATCATCTTTAATCCGTATTATGTTACCATTGACTCATTTAGTAAAGAAACTGTTTCAGGTGAATCTCACAATAAATCATTAAGCGCATGACAGACCTCAAAAGCGCTCGAAACATTGTTTTTTGCTACCAAAAGCAGAGGGAACTTTCTAATGAACTTTGGGGACTTTTGAAATTGTCATAAAATGCATTCACTTCGGCAATTTTCAATCTATTGTCATGATTTACATGGTCATTTTCAAAGTTTGCATTGGAATGATTTATGGAATATTTAAGATCTAGTCTTTATTTTCTAGTAAAGCATTTAAAGTATATTCATGACAATTCAACAGCGGTGCAAGCAGCCAATGACTTTTAGAGTTAAAAGTTCTTCATGCAATAAATTCGTGCATGTCTTTCAAGTCACGTCTCTGTGACTTCTTGAATGATGGACGTGCCCTTCGAATTATTTGTGCCACTTTGTACAGATTATAAGACACCTTCATTCCATGAATTATATGTCATTCCACAAATGTGACGACAGTATCAAAACTATGCTTCCCAGTCGCATAAGCCCTAAAGACAGAGAAGCATTTCAAATTGAAAAGGTTACAAAGGAAAATTGTGCAACAACATTATCAGTATATGAGTGGTTACTGAATAACAGCCTTTTAAGCTATGCCATGAACGAGGAATCATCAAGATCTGGTATTTGTGTAAAAAACTAATACCACTATAAGGATGCCTGAGCATAACTACATGAACTGCGGACAAAACTTTGCCTATTATGTGCCTAATATGCAGACTTGGTGATGTGCCGGGCCTCGAGCGGGCTTGAAATTTCTAATACCCGGACCGATATTCATTATGTCTGGAATTGAAAATATTTTCCTCATTTCATCATTCAAATTCTCTTATTATATTCATTTGATGGCTTATCAATATGACTCTTCAGAAGTAAGATTAGATAAAGACCGTCATAATGATTTCGCATTTTTGCTGTTTCGTCATAGTTGAGATTTTTAATCAAGGATGGTGAAGTGAACAAAGCGATGAATTCTGCCATCTGGGCCTGGACCTAAAATTTCGTAGCCGATGCGGGCCACTGCATCTCTGGGATCAAATATGCCGAAATCGGGAAGGCTAAACGCGGCTGGTACATGCATGCGATAATTCATGTTAAACGTTTCTTCCAGACTTTTCAATAATTTAAAGCCACTACTTGTTAAGACTTTGGAAAGTAGAGCTACTGCCTCTAAAATAAATTGAGTTGTGAATTATGGTTGAAGCGATCTCACTTGCTCGTGGGAAGAGAGACAGAGAGTGAGTGAGAGAGAGAGAGAGAGAGAGAGTGAGAGTGAGAGGGAGAGAGAGAGAGAGAGAGAGAGAGAGAGAGGGAGAGGGAGAGGGAGAGGGAGAGAGAGAGCATATAAATAGATCATTGTACATAGGAGCAAGTATTCGTTATGTATTCATTATTTAATAAGATACAATTTTGGTATATTTCTTTTAATATAGCGCTATAAAACAGAATATGGATCTAAACAATGCGATTCAGCCCTTTAATCATAGGCATCACGTGATAAAATATTTGATTTTTTCTATATTTTTTTATAATTTCTTATCTACAGCACACTGAATATCAAAATATGTCATTTTGTCATCCTGTGGTTATTTTTTATTGCATAAATGACCAGACCGTATAGTTATACAGCGTTGAATTATTTTAGTCTGGCTCTAAAGAGTAATTATTTGCAGTGATCTAAAAATAGATCACTGCCTGAAAGCGACTATTCCATTTTTTTCACCTAAATTGTTTTTCTAATTCAGAATTCAGACATTATCATTATGTAATAAAGATATTAGTGAACATTATTATAAAATCATCCATTAACTATATAAATGTGAAATACTTCATTATAAAACGCCCAGAAAACTATCATAAATTACTCAATGATAATTAAAACAAACAAAATCCATATAAAAGTTTATTCTTTATTCAAAAATGATAATGCACATTATGTTATCTTCTATGGTAGGGAATAAAGCAACGCTTGCAGAGAGTTATGTCACATTTTCCGCAGTATGACAATGATCGAGATCTACAGTTCTGTCCCTGACAATGCCGTTGATTGGAACGCATCAGTATACGATGATCGATACCATCAAATCGAAAATCAATAGTTGATCTTGCGACTCCCGTGATGTGACTTGCCCGATGTCTAGAAAGCACAGATGGCTGCCCATAAGTCAATTTCATATACGATACGACAACATTTCTCGTAAATTCAAGAAGTGCTCCTTCTTGTCCACTATTTCTCTGTGAATGATCCATGCGTTCACAAGTGCCATCTGTATACTTCGCATCAATAGAGGGAAGTACCATTTCTTGCTTCGTATGCCAATTGCATAATGAGATGCCAGCCAATCGTGATGATCAACACCTCCCATATGACAATTGTATTCGGCAATTGTGCGGGGCATTTCAATATCAAGTTTTTTCTTTTCTGTTCGACTGTAACGTGCAACCTTGACCTTCGGCTCGACTGAGGAGTAATTTGTGGCTATGTGAACAAAGTTACTATCGTTCCACTTGATAAAGAGAAGTTGGTTGGCTTTGTCAAACGTCTGATGAGTTGATCCTCTTTGCTTCATCTCCTTATTTGAGGAGAAAGGGGTCTTCTTTGTTCGGTTAGCGCGTATTATCCCAGTAGCCCTGAAGCCCATTTTCGTAAGCGTGACCAAATGAGACGGACTGGTGAATAGATTGTCAAAGAAAAGTTCTTTCCCTTGAGGATGATCGATTTTTGACGCAAGTTGCAAAACGACCCTTCCGCCTATTGGAATCTTGCACAGATTGGGATCTGTTTCCTTTCCTTGGTAAAGGAAGAAGTCGTAGACGTAAACATTATCGCTACACAAGGCCCTCAGCTTATAACCAAAACGGATCGGCTTTCCGCGTATAAACTGCTTTAGTCCATGGTGCCCAAAATATTTTATGATCATTTCTACAGTTGCCGGTTAATGGGTTAATCAAATCTTTCATCCTATTTGACAGGTTAATTCCCATGAATGGCAAGCTTTTTGAGGAAATTTGTAATTTCTTTTGTAATTTCATCGAAAAAGCATTGCTACTTTTTGGAATGAGACGTTTTCATTCACAAGTATAATGGAACTTGTACAGCGAACCGAAATTATAACTTTTTTGCATGCATGTCAAATTGATCAGTGAAATATCAGGTTTCTCATCGTAAGATGTTCATGAGCATTAAATGTCAACTCCAACGCGAATTTTGCAATTTAAGATATGATGATTTGAGGCATTTTGTTCATATACGTCGTTCAACTTCGTATCAAACTTACAATAATGAATTTAATTACATTCCACGGAAGTCTAAAAGATTTTTTGTTTAATTAATAAGTTTACAACTATGAACAATGTATATTATGTAAAATTCAAATTAAGCCATTAATCAATCCGAAATCATTATACACTATTCTATATTTAATAAAGAACAAGTACAATTATGTTTGAGATACATAGATGAATGTGGTTGTAGTGAAGTTATCGCTTTATCTAAATAAATCTAATCATTTCAGCATATAGCGTTAGAAAGAGAGTAGATCTGAATTCTAATCCAAACTGCTTCAGAAAGGTCGATTATCTTTCATGTTTGCAGAAATATATAATTTAAGAGAAGATATGTGAAACTTGCTGGTAACAAATTGTGCGCGCTGACACTTGCAATGCATTTATCTTCACTTAACGATCATTTAAATCGGTAGATGCAACGTGGAATATGACATACAAGGAAAGTGTTTACACTGTCGTTGTTTCTAAACATTTCAAGAGCGACAGTTTTGTCTAGGGAATACTGAAATAGCAACCTGGAATTTGAATATAGCATTTACTGCATCTACCTCAAGACATACGTATAATTTCACTCTCACAAAATAGGAACAGGAAGTAAAAATCTGTTGCTAGAACATCTTTACCAAGCTAATTGATCAAAAATTCTTCTATTATGAAATCTTGGAACTTCCATAATCATCATTGCAATTAAATGTGATAATTTTTCTGCATTTCTTCTCTAATGTTTTTCTGATTATCATTCCGTGGATAGAAAAAGCACATAGCATTATAATTGTCACCATGACATGCCAATATTTAGCTTATTCTTTGCTTGTGCATTAGATATGACATTTCGCGACCTGAAAGTCACGGTCAGACCTCGTCCCGGGGAATTGCATCAAGATCTGGTATTTGTGTAAAAAACTAATGCCACTATAAGGATGCCTGAGCATAACTACATGAACTGCGGACAAAACTTTGCCTATTATGTGCCTAATATGCAGACTTGGTGATGTGCCGGGCCTCGAGCGGGCTTGAAATTTCTAATACCCGGACCGATATTCATTATGTCTGGAATTGAAAATATTTTCCTCATTTCATCATTCAAATTCTCTTATTATATTCATTTGATGGCTTATCAATATGACTCTTCAGAAGTAAGATTAGATAAAGACCGTCATAATGATTTCGCATTTTTGCTGTTTCGTCGTAGTTGAGATTTTTAATCAAGGATGGTGAAGTGAACAAAGCGATGAATTCTGCCATCTGGGCCTGGACCTAAAATTTCGTAGCCGATGCGGGCCACTGCATCTCTGGGATCAAAAATGCCGAAATCGGGAAAGCTAAACGCGGCTGGTACATGCATGCGATAATTCATGTTAAACGTTTCTTCCAGACTTTTCAATAATTTAAAGCCACTACTTGTTAAGACTTTGGAAAGTAGAGCTACTGCCTCTAAAATAAAATGAGTTGTGAATTATGGTTGAAGCGATCTCACTTGCTCGTGGGAAGAGAGAGAGAGAGAGAGAGAGAGAGAGAGAGAGAGAGAGAGAGAGAGAGAGAGAGAGAGAGAGAGGGAGAGGGAGAGGGAGAGAGAGCGAAGACAGAGAAAGCTGTCTGTGTCACCCGCTCTGTACCCGAAAACCCGTCCAGAACGCGTCAAATTGAAAACGATGGGTTGCAAGATTATAGTACAGTAGGAGACAAATTATTAGTCACCCCCCAACAATAATTGGATTGTTCGAGCCAACCCCGTCTTTTGATTCTGGATATGAATGTATGATCGACAAAATTGCTTTTCATATTATTTCGAATATCTTTTAGGCATTTCTAGTTTCTAGTAACTCATCTAATGCTGGATAGAAATGTTTATAAATAGAAACGTTTCTAAGTATAGGCCTAACTCATTACATTTGCAGATTGAAATGTTCTATGCCAATTGAATGATTGCAATGAGTCCTCATGAATAATCATGAACTTTCAACGATTTCTATGTACAGTCTGTTTAAGAAATGCACATGCTATTGTAAAATATTTCATTTCTGAACGAAATCGTTGAGTTGTGAATTTTTTATCAATATCTATGGCAGAGTGAATCAACGACCAAAATTTGAAATTCAATTCCTGCAACTGGATTTAACCAGATTCAAAATTTGTAATAAAGGTCATCGGCATAGCTTTAGCGTTGAATTGAAAAACCAGTCATTTCTCGTTCAGTGCTTCTTCGACATTGTGACTTATGGGCAAGACGACAGACATTTCTGCCTCAAAGAAAGCTGCGATTTTGGCTCTCGTGAAGGGAGGTCGCCACACGGTATCCGAAATTGCTGAGCAAGTTGAGGTCTCACGACGGAGTGTGCAGCGAGTGAAGAAAGCGGGAAGGACAACAAGTTCTCGTAGCGGTCACTGTGGAAGGAAAAGAATCACGACACCTCACACAGACCGCCTCATCTGCCGCCACGCCCTAGCAAGTCCGCAGTCCTCCTCCTACAGACTGTCCCAGGGCCTTGCAGAATCTGGATTGTCAACTGTCTCCTACAAGACCGTCATCCGAAGACTGAAGGAAGGTGGAATAGCGAGCTCGAGGCCCGTTCCGAAGCCAGCCCTCACTCACAAAATGAGAGTGAAGAGACTCCAGTGGGCGAGGAAATACCGAAACTGGACCGCAGATGAATGGGCAAAGGTCTGCTTTTCGGATGAGTCAACATTCCAATGCCAATCGTCAACAACACCGCGCGTCTGGGCTTTGTGCGAAGGACCAACTCCAACTTGGGGTACTGTGAAGCATCCCACGAAGGTTATGGTGTGGTCAGTGATTTCCATGAAAGGACCTGGACGACTGCACATCGTCGAAGGGAACATGAACGCCGACCAATACGTCCATGTCTTGACATCTCGCTTGTTGTCTTCTCTTCAAGACTGGTTTCCCGAAGGAGATTTCGTGTTTATGCAAGACGGGGCACCTTGTCATAAGGCTAGAAAGTCAATAGACTGCTTACGACGCAACAGCATCCCAGTTTTGGATTGGCCAGGTAACAGTCCGGACTGTAACCCGATTGCGACTCTTTGGGCCATAATGAAACGACGCATCCGGACAGACTCTGACGACGAAGCAGGACCTCATCTCAGCGATCATCAAAGCCTGGATAAGGGATGAATCGATGCAGGAGACCTGCAGGAAACTCATAGCCTCCATGCCTGATCGTGTCGAGGCAGTGATCAAAGCAAAAGGTGGTCACACGAAATACTGATTTTTTGTGCATTTTCATGATTTTCTGTCTGATGTTCAAATGAATAGATTTGTAGCATTGTGGATAAATTTTACTTTCTTTTGATGGATGTCTCTTTCAATAAGCTAAAAAGAGAGCTAATACACGAAATAGTGTGCATTGAATGCATCTCAGGCATTGATTTAATAGTTTTCAATAAAAATGACGAAAAATCGAGGGTGGTGACTAATAATTTGTCTCCTACTGTATGTACTGAGAACCGGTTTCGCGATAGCTTCTTTCTCAGTAACATTTAAAATGAAAGAATCATTTAAGCAGGATCTTATAGGGAGTGAAACGGACAATTACCCTTAGTTTAGATGAAAACATGCAAACAATAGGGAAATTAGACAAAAGCGACAATAGTTGGCGGCAATAAGCGACTGGTTACAAATGAACAATGATAAGTGGGAAAGTGCTGGTGTGAAGTGGGAGACGTGGTCAAGTGGTGTGATATGAAAGGGAACGCTTGACAATAGAGGTGATCAAGTTAAGCAAACAAACAGTGGAGAATGTTTGGTCAGCGAAAATATTCAGGAAGGTGCAAGTTTGTTGGCAGGGCCGGTAGGACAATGGTTTAGAAAAGAAATGGAGAAGATTTAGGATCGTGAAACAAGTAAGAGAAAATTAATAAAATTGGTAACATGGACAGAACCTTTGGGAAGAAAGACAAAAGAAATAGAGGACGGAGGAAAGGGGAGAAAAGGGAGGGAGTAGTGAGAGTAGGAGAGAGGGAGAGAGAGAGAGAGGGAGAGAGGGAGAGAGAGACAGGGAGAGAGTGAGAGAGTGAGAGAGTGAGAGGGAGAGAGGGAGAGAGAGAGAGAGGTGAAGGCGAGTCTAGGAAGTAAGTGGAAGGACAGCAGAGAAAATTGAAGACATTGTGGAGAAGGAAACTGCTCAAATTACTACGAAAATAAGTCACGCAAATTACGTGCCCTGGTGTATGACGGGCGAAATGCTGTCTCTCCTAATAGGAGTCTGATCACACTAACCAGGCCGGTACTGCAGTCAGAAAAAGGAAGGATCAGGTTCGTGATTTTTGAATTGTCTGTCATAGAGATATTGAGGCCGGAGGGTGACATTGTTTTGAGGGTTTTTATCCATTTGGCTTCTTTGGTTTTTCGCTTCATTGGGTTGGGACTGGAATCAATTCCTTTGAAGATGAAGTCTTCGAGGCCGCAGTTGGAGGAAAAGTGTTCGGAAAGGTAGGTGCTTTGCGTTCGATATCTGATGTTGTTGACATGTTCGAATATTCGGTCCCACAGGGCTCTGTTCGTCTGGCCAACATACGACTTCCCACATCTAATACAGGAAATTAAGTAAACGACGCCTTGGGACCTGCAGGAGATTCGCCCCAGGATCGGGTATCGGATGCTGGAGAAGTTGTCACCGAAGTTGCTGGAGAAGTCGGCGAAGCTGCATATGGGGCATGAAGGGTTGGGGCATGGCACCATGCCGGAGTTCCATTCGAACGAGAGGTTGAGGTGGGAAAGGACCTTTGCTTTGGAAGAACGGATGATTGACCTCGAGTAGCCTTGGGCTCGCCAAACCTTCGAGATTGATTTGTAGGAGGCTTGAAATGATTCGGCGCTAGAGCTGTGCGAAGCGAAGCGGAGAATCTCGCTATAGAGCACGCCCTTGAACGTATGAGGAGGATGACAGGAGGATGGAGGAAGGATCAGGTGAGTGTCTGTGCCCTTAGAATGGAGGCGGTAGGAGAGACTGCTGCCATTTATTTCGATGGTTAGATCCAAAAAATTCACCGAGGAGCCGTAGTTGAGGGTGGTAGAAATATTGGGGTGATGAGAATTGAGTAAGAAGTGGAAATCTTTCAGGCTGTCCACGCCATGAGTCCACAGACCGAAGATGTCGTCCTGGTAGCGTTTCCAAAGTACCGGTTGCAGGGTGTGGGAGGCGAGGGCGGAGCGTTCCCAGGAGTCCATGAAAATATTGGCGAAAGCTCCTCCGAAGGCATTGCCCATCGCAACGCCTGACTTCTGGCGCCATGTGAAACCTTGGAAGGAGAAATAGTTGGAGTTGAGGATTGCTTTCAGAAGGGACAGGATTGTGAGGTCTGGGCGGTCAGCTTCAGGGTGATCGAGGAATGCCCTGCCCACTTCCGCAATCCCCTCGTCGATCGGGATATTTGTGTAGAGTGAGGCCACCTCCATGGTGAAGAGGATGGTGTCTTGTTCTACTGCGAGAAAACGGAGAATGGCTATCAGGTGGCTGGAATCTTTTAGAAAGCTTGATTGTAGAGAACACAGGGGGAGCAGGAACAAGTTGGTGAAGTCGCTGCAGCGTCTGGAGAGGCTGTGAATATCCGTGACGATTGGACGGCCTGGAGGCATGTAAGGAGAAGGCCATGAGGATTTGTGCAGTTTTGGTAGGAGGTAGAAATTGCGGGATCGGTGGTGAGGAGGGGGGAGGATAACCCGTTTCTCCCTAGCGCTGATGAAGTGGTTGTTGTGAAGGTGGCGAACGAGCTGACGTAAGCGCGGGGCCACGATTGAGGAGGACTCTCTATCGACCGGCTCATAGAAATCGGTATTAGAGAGCTGTCTGAGGGCCTCAGAGCGGTAGTGGGTGGCAGGCATGACAACCCAACGGCCTCCTTTGTCGCTTGGTTTGATGGTAGTGTTGGGGGCGGAGCGGAGTCGGCGGAGTTCACTAGTTCCCTCTTCAGTGAGGTTTCTAGAGGCGAAACAGGATTCGTGGGACGATAGGTAACTGCTTGTGGCTGCAAGGATCCTGTGCGAGAGCGCCAGAGTGTTCGGTGGCACTAAACTGGGAGGTGGCCAACGTGTTGAAGGGAGCGGGCCAAGGCGTTGAATAGGCGGGTTGGATAGGGGGAGAGCAGCGTTCTATTGCAATTTTCTCACGAAATCACGAACTGCATCGAGAATCAGTTGATGAGAAATATGGCTCGGCTTTGGAATAAAAGAGGCGGGGAGATTGAGAATATCGAACGTATTGTCATTTGGGAGGAGATGAGAGTCCAGGAAGACAAAGTTAGCTTTGGCCGAGGCTTGAAGCGTTCCCGGCTTTAGGACAAAAAAACCTGATTGAGGAGTAGGCCTCTTCTTGGGTTTCAGTGCTCCAGTGACCATTCACGAGGTTGAAGTGGGTTGCGGTGGGAACATGGATGCTGGAGGAGGGCGATTTGTTGATGACAAAGGCGTTCAAGGCTTGGAGGTTCTGTACTTGGTCCAGGTTAAAGCTGCTGTCAATCCCTGCCAGCTGAACTAAAAGTTTAGCTGAAGGAAACACTCTGTGGGCGGCTCCAAGGACACTTTTGAGGTTGGTGGAGTTTGAGATGAAACAATTGTTCTTCTCCAGGGTGCTGAGGGAGATCAAGAAGCGTTTGACGGACGGAAATGAAGTTGAGATGGACGATAACAGAGTTATGAAATGAGAGAGGCGGCCATTATTGTGAGCGAGGACGGTGAAGGAAGGGTCTTGGAGACTGGAGAGGTTGAAATCTCCCAGTATCACATTTTCTTTCCAATCAGGTGGTGGTTCTCTTGATAGGGAGGATGCTCGGCGAGATGGCAGGGTTGCTATCCTGTTGCCGAAGAGGTCGATTTGCTGACTGGCTGGTGGCGAAGATGATCTGGCTCGTTTACGATTGCGGGTTGGTCGTTGAGGTCGTGGGGAAGCCGTCGGCTGGCTGGGAGCTGCAGGAAGAGCAGAATTGGAGGAGTCCATAGACGGTTGCCTCAGGTCGCGGATCAGTGATCTGAGGAAGGGTAGCAGTGGCAGGATTAGGAAAGGAGGCACTGGTGCGGTCACGAGTGGCAGCAGGTTGAGAAAGATGGCAGTTAGAGGTGGTTTGAGATGCCGTAGAAACCAAAGTAGTTCGGTGAGTAGGCGTAGAGGGCACAGGTGCAACCAGAGTCGTGTTGGACGAAGGCTGAAGTAATTGGGCCTTCCTGATCTCGGACAGGGACGTTGAGAGGATGTTGGCGTCGAGCTTTTTCCCTAGTTGACGTGTAGCCCACTTCGATGCCACGGAAATTGAGCGATTAAGGAACTCCGGAGGCAAGGGAGAAGAGTGCATAGTGTCGAGGGCAGACTGTTGGAGGGCGGTGTAGTGATCCTTTAAGGCTTCCAGAGACAGAGAAAGCCAGGAGTCAGCGACACAAGTAGCTTTACGCCGAAAGGAGTCATTGCTGAAGGCAGGCTTCAGGAGGCCGGCCAGGTTTTGGGCTTGCCTTTGAAGCGTCTTGGGAACTTTGTGATGCAGATGGGCCGAGTGGTGCGCGCACTTAATCAGGGTAAAGTGGGCCCTGGTCACAGAGAAATAATGCTCTGGGATGGAAATGTCCAGGTTGGAGGCCGGGCGTTGTTGACGGGGTTGACCTGGACGAGTGGCAATATGCCGTGTATTGGAGGTGCGTTGCCGACGGACCGGGGGAGAGGAGAATCCTCCCGTTAGTTGGCCTGGAGTAAAAAATGAATTAGGAAATTGAGTGGAGTTGAAACGGATGTCAAGGAGAGGAATAGGAGCTACTTGGTGCAGCGATGGTGTGCGGAGGAGGGCTCGACGCAGAGAGAGAGAGAGAGAGAGAGAGAGAGAGAGAGAGAGAGAGAGAGAGAATTACCTTGTTCTGAGGGCGGTTGTAACAAATTCACAAATTTTACATTCCTAATCCATTTCTCAATCGTATTACAGAATGTCTACATCTGCTCCAGTGACGGCACAGCCTACATCACCCCTCCAATCATCTTCGTCCTCATCCCAACATCCCGGTTTTGTTGCCTCCAAAGATAAATGCAGCACGTGCACCATCGAAGACCAATTTTTTTCTTGCATGTCGAAAATGTGAGAGGATCCTGCCTCTATTCGTGCACTGATCTACCCATTTACGAGTTGGTAAAGTACATGAAGGAAAATTTGTAGAAAAGAAAATTTACGTGTGGCGAGTGCGTAAAGAAAGTCCATCCTACAGAGTACCAGATGATAGAGGAGAATAACTACGCCAAACTATTGCATTATTGGTGAATTTGGTGTCAGACCAATTGAATTTTATTGCTATAAATCGGCAATCAACTATTTTCTTAAGTTAAATGATAATAATACTTCACGCGAATATTCAAAACATACAAAGCAATATATACCATGCGTTCTATCGCAATACATGGTGTGCCAGGATACGCAATTTATTTTACAAAATCAAATTCAGAGAAATACAAGGCCTGGATTACAGTGGAAAGTCCAAAAAAAAATTTAATAATGGTCTGATTGAATTCTTCAGGAAAGAATGGATCAACAATGCCAAACATACCAATAAAGGTTTAAATTATTTAGAATTGTGCAGATTCCAATGTGAATTATAGCAATATCTAGCACTAAGTGACGACAAATATAAAATTAATAATATTATCAAAATCAGAACAGGAAATCACACACTGGCAGCAGAAATTGGTACGTACCAAAATCGCAGTACATATAAAGATTGTGTCTGTAGACTATGTGACCATAATGACAACGAAGATATCTTTCATTTCATTGTTAAATGTCCATGTTATAGTAGTGTGAGATATGCTTTGATTCCACATCTTAAAGATCTCTCACGGACAAGCGTCTATGATTTCATGAACTCATTAACATGTGTACAGAGAAGAATAGTTAGCGAATATATTGATAGAGCAATGGACATCAAAAATAAAAGAACATAGATAGCGGACAGTAGACGAACTCATGTCTAAGAATGTGTTTGTGCACCATCCAGCGATAATGAATGACTTGTCTTTCTAAACAATAAATACAATTAGGAAACGACGATATCTGGAACAATGAAAATACTGACAAAATACCTGATCCGGCATCTATGATATTAAACGTTGCCGACTAAATGCAGAATGAAATCATAGATAGCGGAGAGTGACAAACCTGATGTCCATGAATGCGACCATACAGTATCAACATGATTGACTTTTCTAATCAATATGTAAAGCAGCTACTTCATCTAATTTCTACGATATAAGTTGGTAAAACGTCAACACTTGATGAATGAACCGAACAAATAAAACAATGGGTAGCAGAATTGCATTGTTAAGGGATGGTGAAAATTACACACAGACATTGAAAGTAGATTATAGGAATATCTCGGTCAGGGGCGTCGGAACGATTTTTTACTAGGGGTAGCAATTTTTTTAGCCAATGAAATCATAGCTGAAAGATAGTTTAAATCATTTACAAAAGTGTGTCGAACATGAACATAGTATAATTTGTGTTAATGTATACCATTAAAACTCGGATATTTCAAAGTTCATATTCAGAACTACAGTATACTTACATTAATAGACTTCGTGGTATTTGTCGTATTGGAAATTGGCATTCACCTCGTAATGCTTAATCGTGTATTAAAGGATGTAGAATGCTGTTGCAGTTCAAGCAGTCAACAGTCAACCTGCGCGATTTGCTACCTGTTTGATAGTTTGTTAATGTACTATATTCGTAGTATATTTCTTCAGAAATTCTCTTACAAGTCCATTTTTGTTGTTCTATAGCTCACTCACAGCGATATTTTCTCTCTCTTTAGCTTTTATGTGTAAATATTTGTGTTCCAATACTACATGCAGTGTTTCATCAAACTGAAGGATTACTTTATGCTAATGAAGCGAAATGATGTGATTATATACAAAAAAGATTCAAGATTCATAGCGATTTATATGTACATAAACAATCGGTGAAAGATTCACAGTTGAAGACGATATTTCATGAGGGATGCGAGTGATGCACGATTTCGAACGCGGATTGACTATTGGACAATATTTGTCAATGAATAGCAGAGGGAATTGCGTCATTTTCATGATAACAATAAGCAATAAGTAGCACGAGGCGACTATGAATGAACAGTGGTTACTGAGGTCGGTTAGCTAACTGAAGATGTAGAGTGACGTCGTCGTCAGTCAGTCAATCTGAGACAGTACACTGAGCATTCATTGATGGTGCGTTACTCGCTCGCTATCAGTTCATTAAGAAAACTAGGCAACGCTATGTGTGATATTTGGTGTTTGAAATGTGTTGTCACTCAGCCTGGCAATGACTGTTCAAGCAAGCCATTGACCACCTGCAGAAAAGGACAATGACAGCTTTCAGTAGACCGAGGTTTATGCTAGCTTACTATAAATTTGAGCAAATCTCGATATCCCGAGATAGGATTTTGGGATTTGGTCAAAATCCCAAGATTTGGTCGAGGTTGCAAGCTCCAGTGAAAGACCTTATCTCACAGCGGAACGGGGTCGGGTAAACCAGCCAGCCAGCCAGCCAACCTTATCTCACACAAAAAATCAGTCAACTAGTTGTATGATGGATATTTCTTCTAGTTCTTTCAAGAATTAAAGTTAGATAATCTAACTACAAATGAACTACAATTCAGTCATATAAAGCTTACCATTGATTTTTATTGCTTTCCTTGATCTTGATGGTCCAAGCATCGCGACTGAAAACGGAAACGGAATTCCGCATTCTTGCCATTAGGAGAGAGACCTTGGATGTGTTCTTCTTCTCAACGGCATCATGATTGATAAGAAGGTCCAACGTTGCATTTGATTGATGAATTGACAAAGTTTTGAGATAGATGACAAGCATGCATTCCTGAATCCTCATTTACCTGCTTACAGGAATTTTTCCGATGTCTTGTGCATCGGTATTTCAGGGGTAGCAAATGACATACTTTGCTACCCCTACTCAAATTTAGGGGTAGCAGCTGCTACCCCTGCTACCCCGGTTTCGACGCCCCTGATCTCGGTCACTCGCTACGATACTTATTCGGAGGACAGTTGACATTACAGGTATCTGTTTATTATCTGTACATTATCTGTTTCTCAATCATTTCACAATCACATTCCACGTACTGAAGATTATTGAATCACAGACATTGAATTTGATTTACTAACCGTGCCTCCGACTAAATAATAGGATTAATAATAGGGTTACTAAACTGCTGCTGGGTGCGATGTGCAAATAAAAATTCCAAATAAACTTGATTAATAACATAAAATAATCATTCTCAAATTAAAATGAAAACGATGTTTATATATTTTGATACATGTTTGTCTCCTCTCCTCTAGTTAAAGATGTTATGACTCATTCATTCATTCATTCGTTCATTGTCTCGTTCATAGCATAACTTTTGACTGTATATACCTCAAGCACATATACCTCATACCTAGTCACATGCATGTCACATGTCGTGAATACAATACAATACAATACTATACTAGCATTTTTCAGATTTTCATCCTAATCATCAATTCACTCACGGTATACAACGGCGATCATGATGTAAGTGTGTGTTTTTAGCTTTCATTTCACCCATTCCATCCATTGTCATCTTTAATTTTTCTGCTACTCACTTTGACATTACTGTAATTATTTCATATGTACCTTGTTTCTTCCCACAAGATGGGCAATAAACTTTTTGAGAGAGAGAGAGAGAGAAAGAGAGAATTACCTTGTTCGGGGGGAGATAATTGGCTTTTTATTAACTGTGAGTTACTGCTCTATGTAGCTGACTGTAAACTATGCGTTGATGTGCATGTTTAGGACTTCTCAGTTAAGATAAAATGTGAAAGTCAAAGTTTTAACCAAAACTTGAATTCTAAATTGTCAGTTTTCTTTCTTCTATATGCCAGTTTTGACTCTAAACCAGTGGCGAAGGAGGCGAAGGAGGCGAGGGAGGCATTGCCTCCCCATGATTTTCTGCGGCAAGATATTTTATATTCCTGACATTTTTCTAATCTATTTTGTTTAATTCATTAAAATAGTAACATTGATCACACGGCAACACGCCTCAGCCGAGCAGCGCAGATATCAAACTCGCAGTATCGCAACACAGGGAGGCGTGCCTCACCTCACAGCGTTATACGCGGTAGAGAACTTTGATGACACGTGATTGCCTGATTCATTCAGCTGCTTGTTTGCAATGTGAAAGGGAGGCCATTATTTGCGTTCGACGTTCGGTACTGCTGCTTCGATATGGCGTCCGCTGCGATATGTGGACAGCATTCTCGAAAAGCCATTTTCACGTTTATCTATTCAGGAAAAGTTGGACATCAAGAGGAGAGGAAGAGAAACACCAAACTTATCTTCGGAATCGGGAAAAAGTCATAGTTAAAATCTAATTTCTAATTTTTCATTTTTTGCCTCCTCATAGAAAATACTCACGAGCCGCCACTGCTCTAAACGGACACTGAAACTCTGAGACATGCTCAATTTCTTAGAGAAGAAAATTGATGAGGTAGCCGATAGTTAAAGTGGTATAAATTGGTCAATTTTCATTTTGCACATGTTTTCAATATATAATGTCAACATTGAGAATGGCATTGTGATCGGTCGGCCGTTTACTGTTCCGAATTTTGTCTCTCCCTGTTTACACATTGCCGTTGATTAGGCCGTTTTTGGTATCATTCTGATCGTTGGAGGGTCCTGCTACTCTTTTGTCTGGTCTCTGGGCCTGATTTTGGCTATTGATTGTGTTTTATGTATTTTTTGTCTCTCCCATAATTTGAGTGGCTTTCATTACCGAATTCTTGATGGTTGCTTACATTACACAATTTTGGATTTTCTCAGGGTCCCTAGTCTCTATTTTTGGCTCAGATCGAGTAGAGCAGAAGATGTTGGAGCTATACACTACAGCAATCCCAAACATTAGTGTACTACGTCGTTTCAACAGGACATTATCGCGCATTAACTCTTCACATTCTGCTATAGAGCGAATTGGTATTTTATGGTTCTATAGCGACTAAATAAGGTAGTCTGAACAAAAAATCACGCCCTGTCTTAACTAACTTTTAGTCATGAAAAATTGCAGAGACGTAATTTTACATTTTTTAGCTTTTATGATGCCTACTGACAGAAAAAAGCGAAAATCGAAAATAATCGTCGGCGCCGCTCCATAGATATATGCACAAATTCAGATTTCAAAATTCAGGTCTTGATAATTGCACAAACTCAAACTGGACAAAATTGAAATCCGTGATGCTTCCGGTTGCCAGAAAAGTAAGAAATACAAAGATCGTCTGTTCCATTCCATATATATATATATATATATATGTATCATATTATACAGCGCATGCATTAACGAAACTCAAATTTTAAAATTCAAATTTCATTTTTTATGTTTGGATAATTGCGCCGACTCTGACACGGGAAAAAGTGTGCCAGTGATGCTTCATATTAGAAGAGTTAGAAAAGAACCGATCGTCGCGGCCGTTGCATATGATGTTAAGGACAACATTAAGAATAGGCCTACTACATTATTTGAAGAATTATTATCATTGCCATCATTCCTATCATTGTTCGCATCTAAAGATTGTTTTTGATTTAAGTGATAATGAGATCTATGATCATACGATATATACGATATATTTACGATATTTTTTGTCACCATGAAGCCTCAGATAGGTGATTTTAATGAAATTGATTTAATCCATGCACCAAAACCTTTCCATTTGCCCATTCTTTCACATTTATCGAAGGCTATCAGAAATAGGCCTAAATTGAGTCAAATTTGCTGCACTTTTAGAACCTAAAAACAGCTGTGGAGATCTCAAACTCATCAATTGCTGCTGTAAAAAGTTTGTGAGCAGTCTGGTTTTGGTGCTCAACTATGAATATAATAAAAGCTTTTATTTCGGACACTGATTTATGTCGAGTTGTTCATATAAAGGCCAACCAGTCACGCAAGATTAGGTCTATGTGAGAACGCAAAATATTCACATTTTGCGATCTTCCAACACAATACACATCTACGTGCATGATGTACACAATGAATAGAGGATTTCTACTCTTTATCCACCATCGTGGATATGTCCGAAATCATGTTTCATCTAATTACAAGAATCTTGTGATGGGAATTTTTCTTTCGCATGAATGATTTTATTATGATAAGTGAATATAATCTTAGACAATCTAGACATTTAAATAATGTTTCTCATCGGAATGCAATTCATGCAAATTGAAAGGGGATATAGAAAATTGTGCAGTCGAGATCTAATTCACGAATGACATGGTTTTTTTGTTCAAAAGTGGTACAATGCCATTTTGTGTCAATTTATGCCCGAAAACGCGCATGTTTTATGTAGATATCGACACAGATGACGGTTAATGTGCTTCCATGAGGCATGGGTGAACTCATATCAAGTGTTTACGTGTTCTGCCATCGAATATAGGTCATTTCTCTATAAGGAGTTTCTTTGATTATGTCAACAGATTTTCACTTTCCCACTATAGCTGTCGAAGCAAGTTACATTTCAATAGAATGAGTCAATCTTCCCTCGTAAATCAACAATGTATGGAAAGTGGAGTTTCTGCCTAACCTTACTTTGAATATTTGTGATATTCTATAAAGTCAATAATTCTGCATTGTTCAAAGATCTTTAAGAAATTGTTTACTCTCTCGCCCTAGCATGTGACTTTCAAAATCAATGACATGTGAAGAGTCAATACAACAATCTTAACACTAGAACTTAGAGGCTCCAAACCCGTCAATTGACGATTTTAAGAATGAAAATGTTCCTAACTTTTGAACAAGATGTTGCTTTCCATTTTTCTTTTATGATATTTCTTCATTCACAGAGTCATTCCAGAAGAAACTTGTGGCTATTGAAAAATTACACAGAATTTACATAAGGAAAAAGACATCACATAATGTCAGGATATTCGTGTATTGCTTTTATGGTGATGGTAGTGAGTTGTCAAAATCCTCTAATTACTCATTGCTCACTTTATTATCATTGCAAAAAAGTAATAAGTTGCATTAGAATATAGCGTATTGCCAGAAATAATGAAAATCAAATATTCGAAGCTTTATCATAAATAATCTCACTATAGTACCCGAGAAAAAAAAACTTGTCGACTTTACCAAATATTTGGTATTTATATGGAAAATTTATGAGATTTCAATAGTTTAACAAACGTTTTGGAAATTTAACAAATTTAAGAAATGTGTAACAATTGCCTAACAAATATTTGTTACATTTTGTATTTAAGTCGACTTAAACGAATTGTTAGAAATTTAGAAAACGTTGATCAAATGCCTTGGTAATATTTGTTTGGTTTTCCAAACAAACGATTTTTTTGCATTTGCTAAGTTGAATGAAAGAAAAATCATGCAATAGGCAGGATCGGCTTATGAGTAATTGTCGTAAAAGGCGGTTTTAGTTGCATGGTGATTTCAATGTGCGGTAACTTCACCCGCACAATTTTTTGAACTCATGCATATCACAAGGATGATCATCAGCTCTCATAAACTCTGATTGCAGTCATCTCTCAATAAAATAGAAATGCAGCGTCACAGGAAATACCCAATAATAAAGTCTGCATATCACAGTTTTGCGTCGTTGATAACTGGCTGATTTCTTTGCCATCAAATTTAATTAAATGATTGAAAAATGGAATAATTGTCAGGAAACTGTTGACATTTTTCTATGATGGCACCACCAATTTCTTTCAAATCTTGAAGAGAGTGCATAATGTCATTTCCATGGATATCGACATGTGAAACATGTAGTGCCTGAAATGTGCATGTCTACTATTATTTCTAGTATTTTATATATGCCTATTTATATTTGATGAAATGGTGTGTATAAAATAAATATTCAGGTGACTTCATCACTACTCTCTCTCTCTCTCTTTCTCACCCACTCACTCGTTTTCCTTTTCTTCTTCTTCTACTCATTTTTCATCATCTTTCGCATTCACTACATGTACACTGTAGCTACAATAGCAACAACATTAGTCAATACTGACGAACAGGTCAACAATATTAGGCCCACGCATGACATATATTTTCAATATTAAGGGAGCCTAGGCAGTTCTATCGGCACACATTTTGCTTCTCAAATTGAAACATTTATTGAAGTTTCTAAGTTCCATACCGTGCCCATCAGCAAGTCGACTTTGATCAGTTTGCTCGTGCGTTCGCTAAATTACTTGGCTAGTAATTTGCAAAACTTATGATATCAAATCAGCATGCAACTGAACCAAGCAATTGCATAAGCATCTCGCTCAGTCTGCGTAATCATATCTCGCTTCTATAACTTTCCGTCACTATATTAAGGAAATTTGCCACGCGCACGCAGCTGAGGAAGTTCGGTCACATTGTTTGCAGCCTGGTGGTGGCCGCATTCGCGAGCCATGACTGAAGATCAACGGTCGATAATATTCTCTAGCTGCGAACTGTTGATACCTGTGACTCAGCGTCCCTGCTTAATAATTATTATCCGCCCATCACGTGGGACAGAAAGCTGCGCAAGGCGCAGTAGCTTGTGCACTCTTCGTTCTCGTGGTCTATCGAAATCGTGTTTACGTTAACTGCTCAATACTACAAAAGTTAGCGCATCAAGAGGATATTTCTACTTACACACCTTTATTATTCATCGTCGGTTTTCTGATCGTCTACGTTTTTTCATCATCTTGCTTAGCTATCATGCACAACATGGAGCACAACTCGAAAATGAACACTCGCATGTAGTCAGTGAGTTCTTCCACTCAATGAAGCCATCAAGTTCCTTTGATTTTTGCATCAGAATTAAAAATGCACCTCTTGGATCAAACTACAGAAAAAGGGTAAGCTTCTAAATGTTTCTAAATTTATTTTGTCAACTTAGTTTCAGCATTTAACTGCAAGTCTAGGTACATGTATATTTGGAAATCCCGAAAACAAAATCAAAGGAGAGATTTGGTCATGGATTTGGGTTTATTGACCATGAACACGTAGAGACATTTCTATTATTGACTACTGCTGTATCTGCTCTTAATTTTACAAATACTAAAGAGCTACTAGCGTCATACTCAAGTTAATTTACTGATAGCAAAATATCTCAATTCCTCTTAGTTCCTCTTAGCATACTTATCACATTTTAGGAGTCCTACCAATACTTTGAATTCATTTGTATAATCGAAAACCCAAGTAAAGCGATGTGTTTCTTGATAACTATAATATTTATTTGTACATATAAATATTATAGCTATCAAGAAACACATCGTTTTACTTGGGTTTTCCATCACACAAATGATGTCACATGCCCAGGGCTTATTCACTTTGAATTTAATATGAGAATATGCATGTATATCAGTTTTCACGACGACGTTTCCCGATGAAAAATCGATCAAAAGTTGATTGTGTCGTCAAAAGAATCATAATCAAATTGGAATATGTTGAAATGGTAATACATTGTTTTTAAATTCGTAATTTTTGTCTGCTTACATTGAAAATAGCACAAACACCTGGTTATGTTGAGACAAAATAGTTGCATGCTAAAAACCTTAGAAACTATGAGCACGAAAGAACTTAATTGGTAAATTAAAACCATTTAAAATTTAAAAAAGCAAGATATTCAGCGGATACCAAATATTTATTTGATAAATTGCCAATATTTCGCCTTACGCATGTGATTTCGTCTTTTTGCATGTGATATGACAAGTACAGTGTATGTGCCTAGTTAGGATATGAAATATCAAGAAAATCCATCCAATAGATCGGAAGTTAGGTTAGCAAAAGAATGAGTTGAGGAGCAGCGAAATGGCCTTAAGTTGTGAAATTCTAAGTTTTGGCGAGTCACGCTCGCCTGTAATAACCGAAATAATTGTTTTAGAGTTTTGTCTTTTTGCATGTGATATGACAAGTATGTGCCTAGTTAGGATATGAAATATCAAGAAAATCCATCCAATAGATCGGAAGTTAGGTTAGCAAAAGAATGAGTTGAGGAGCAGCGAAATGGCCTTAAGTTGTGAAATTCTAAGTTTTGGCGAGTCACGCTCGCCTGTAATAACCGAAATAATTGTTTTAGAGTTTTGTCTTTTTGCATGTGATATGACAAGTATGTGCCAAATATTTACCGAAATATATTTGAAGATGAGATGATGATGTTGATATCACTGATTGCCAGTGTAGTATGTTCATATCCTATCTGGTCTGCAGAGTTGCCCTACCTGTTTGTTTTTCTTTCAGATACTTCGCACTTTTAGATATCATCGTAGGCCTAGCTATTATGGTCACATGTTAGTTGTAGGCCCACCATGAATTATCTGCAGAGATGCTGTCAGATGTAAGTGGTAGACAAGATGACATTACGTATGTATGTGTTTGCAGATTGTGATTTCAAACAAATTGTTTAAAATAAAATATAACATCAAAATCAAATTACATGTGCGGTATTAAATACTATAATAAAAATTCAAGCATTCCTGAATATCTTCATCGCATGTACGGTTGACAAGGCTACATCTATGTAAGGGTCTGTTTCAATTTGCAGTATTTTTCTGCAGTAGTTTTTTAGCATTTTTTGTAAAAACAGTTACCGGTACTTGAATATCAAAATAAAATTATTGATAAATACTAAAGGTATTGATTAAAAAAAATAATTGATAAATTGTTAATGATCACAATTCAACCACTCTTGAATATCTTCATTTGCTATCAAAATTCCTAAGAATATCGCTTCCCACATTGTCAGAGATGAAATGATCCAAAAGCAGTTTTCTTAATAGTCTTTACTGTAGTAACACCTAAAATTGCTATAAATGATTTCTCTTCTAAACTTTGAGTAGGCCTACCCATAGAATGTCAATTAAGATACGCTAAGTATGACAATTCTGCTCTGCACATCAGCACAAGATTTGTCTTCTTTTTTACAGGTGTTGATTGCTGAGGCTGTGCAGACTCGTCTTATCTGTGCATCGATGGCTCAATACCTGACCTACATTGGGCTGCTTTTCCGTCTTGTCTTGTGAGCTAATTGACCCCGAAAACTACTGGAATTATTCTTTATCCATAAATCTCTCATACTCGCAGCGTCCCGGCGATCATCAGATTCGGACAACCGTGTTGTGGTCCAGCCGCGAAGATGTTTTTTTCAGTGACCTCGTATCATCGCTTCAAACTTCATTAGGTAGTGACTGTTTCTCCGTTGAACTGTAAATTTTTCGTGATGTCACCTCTATTCTTAAAAATGTAACTGATAGCGGCGCGACGGTGTTTGACTCGAAATGACAGTGTTTCAGATGAAGTGAAATACGTATTCGGGCTGTGGGCATGCTTTCTGGTTGGAAAGATTTTCAAATGAAGAATGATCAAATCCGGATAGAGAAATTTCCTTTATGTTGATAAAAGTGATATTCATAAAAATTATTTGTATGAGATCGTTCGATGTGTGCTACTATATAAACGTTATCCTACATGGTGGCAAAACTTTGTTCATTTGCAAATACGTATGAAAATTGTATTTTCGAAGGATATCCATTCCTTTTGCTGTTTACTATGGGGAGCAGGGCTCAGTTTTTGTAATCTCTATGAATGTTATCGTTCAAAGTATAATTTTAGCAAGATCAGTCATTTTATTCCAGTCATGCAGTTTTATATGCCGTACGGATTTTGAACCATTTTGAGCATGAACAATTCGAGCAGAGCGTTTTACTAGCTATCCTTTTGCCGAATTATGATTGTTTTGGTTTTCTGTTTGAAAAATATAAAACATTTCATACAAGAAGATATTTTTCATGAATTCAAATTTAGAAATGTTTCGTAATCGCCTATGAAGAAGGATACAATTTGCTTATTGTTTACTAAACATATTTTAAAGTTAGAAATAGTTTGCTAAATGTTTTGTAAAAGTTTGGAAAATTTACAAAATATTTGCTAAACATTTCGCAAATTTCAGAAAATTTGCCAAATATTTTGTGAACGTTTGGAAAGTTTGCTAAATATTTAGTAAAAGTTTAGGAAATGTACTAGGTTTGATAAAGATTTCTTAAAGATTTCTTAAATGTTTAGGACTTTTATGCCAAGTACTTGGTAAGTATTTGTTAAACTGACAGCGATGATATTACTCGGGTAGTCACTAATAATAGTCTCACTAATAAGTAAGCTGTATTTACAGTCAGAAGTTATTCATCAAAAGCATTTTACTAGAAACGATAGCCTCGCATTTGCCGCAGACGGGACGATAACACCGTCTACATAGGTTAACTGTTCGATTCTTTTGGCAGTATAAGTGCATGGACTTCACAGGTCGTCACTCTCTTTTCGAGAGGTAGTCCGGGATCTGATGGCATCATCGCGATTTCATCGGCATCTTTTCTGAGCTCCCTTGACAATTGTTGAAGAAAAGCTCGTCTGCTAATACGAGGAAGTGTTTGGTGTCAATAAAGCACCCATGCAGTCACTCCTGCCAGGTCAAATATATTATAGAACACCACCAATGGCAAGCGTCGACAGCCAGCCTTTCGTTGAGAACTGCCGGCACATTTGGTCAAGCATGTTTACTCCATGCTTGATGTTGCTTCCGTAAAGAACTGTTTTTGGCTTTTTCTTGCGACCTTCTCTACAAACAGCTCCGCGATGTTGAGTTGACAGATGATGCCATGTACCGGTATGCAGCCATGATATCACAGGATGTTCCCTAATGACTTCGGTGTTACTATAACTCGACGTTGTCCTTCACATAGACTGTTTACACTGTGCTGTAGCGAGTTAGCCAAAATCCACTTCTCTACACTGTAAACCAAACTCCACCAAACCGATGAAATGCTTGCAAACGAATGTTTAATTGCTTTTCATTTGGTGGCGTTTATTACTGTTTGGCAGCAAAGCAACCAGGCCTACCATGGTGCCTACCAGATGCTTCTCTTTCTTCTAGTCACATAAGTATGTTAATATAGCATACCTAACTGTAGGTCAAATACTTTTCATAATATTCTATCATGAATGATGTCAAATTTCTATCGATAATTGTTCATCCGATTGTCATTTGAATTCTCCGTAATCGACTTCAATTTAGTCTCATTTCAAGTTTTCCTTTGTTGTCACCAGTGGTTGATTTCTCCTACCGCAGAAAGTACATGTATTGTATATTTCTGAAATTGACTTAAATAAATGAAGTCTGACAATTTTCAATGCCTTGTCATGATTTACATGGTGATTCTTCAAAGTTTGCAATGGAATGAATAAAGGCATATTTCAAATTTGATTTGTATTTTGTAGTAACGCTTTTAAGTTATTTTCATGACAATTCAATATTGGTGCAGCGAACGACTTCTCAGATACTTTTTACCTCATTATGATGACAAAAATTTCGTATTTTACGAATTACGCAAATTTATCTAGTAGTCGCCAATGTTGTTGTGAAAGATTAATCCTCAGAGACCGCAGCTTCTTCACACCCTCTGAGAGCTGAGAGGGGGTCCAGAGGACCCCTATCACATATTCTTAGTTTACTTGCATAAATCGATATCAAAACATTAGGAAAGTTGATTTTAAGTAAAAGAATGGTGTTTGCGTGTAGCAGGTCTATATACCTGATCGACCTCAGCATTCCTCAGTAAACACATTGGAAAATATGGTGTTTTCATCAGTCAACAACACTTACCACAGTATCAGTTGTACTAAGAAGCGACTTTGCGATCTTTCTTGTCACCATGAAGCCTCAGATAGGTGATTTTAATGAAATGGATTTGATCCATGCACCAAAACCTTTCCATTTGCCCATTCTTTCACATTTATAGAAGGCTATCAGAAATAGGCCTAAATTGAGTCAAACTTGCTGTACTTTTAGAACCTAAAAAAAAGCTGTGGAAATCTCAAACTCATCAATTGCTGCTGTAAAAAGTTTGTGAGCAGTATGGTTTTGGTGCTCAACTATGAATATAATAAAAGCTTTTATTTAGGACACTGATTTATGTCGAGTTGTTCATATATAGGCCAACCAGTCACGCAAGACTAGGCCTATGTGAGAACGCAAAATATTCACATTTTGCGATCTTCCAACACAATACACATCTACGTGCATGATGTACACAATGAATAGAGGATTTCCGCTCTTTATGTAATAGTGTATGTTTATTCATTTGAAATGGAAATCATGCATTGCAGATACACAGATGAAAAATGCAGAGCTTGTGCAGTATACAGAAGACACGCACAGTAGCTGTAGGAAATACATTAGTTAGCATATTTTTGCTAGGTTATGCAAAATAGAGCATGTTGGAATAAATGACAATTGGCGTTGTTGGGTTCTTGAAAAGGGGACAGAGTCAATGTCGGGATCTTGAAATTATGGGGGCCATGATTTTATGCAATAAACTTTTTGGTTCTAGCATTTTTCTGAAAACTGTCAGGGCAGATCTTTCCCTTCTTAGGGATAGGGGGGTAAAGCTATCGCAACTGCACTTTGGTCCGCAAATAATTTTCTGAGAACGTCGCCGAACCTTTTCCAATTTTTCAACATTAAGCTGGTTCAGTCCAACGAGGAGGGCAGCATTGTATTCCAGCGTTGAAAGGACAGTAGCAATATAAATCTGAATGAGTTGGGACACAGAAAGGCATTGTTTTAATCGCTTTATGACATAAAGACGCTGGTTGGCACGTTTGCATAAATTGTCTACAAAAGTATTCCAATATAGATTTGAGTCATAAATGACTCCAAGAATCTTTATACTATTTACAAAATGAATATCACGAGGCACTAAAGAATTCTGACTTTCAGCGATAAACATGTATTGGGTTTTTTCACAATTTAGTACTAGTCCATGTGAGTTGCACCAGTCTTTTAAATGATTAATTTCGTCTCGAATTTGGAGTTCGATATCCATTGAAGGGAAGGCAGGTAGAACAATCACAATGTCGTCAGCATATTTAGAAGTCAAGGCATGTGGGTGTAGAGCTTTGAATGATCTCATATGGGTGCAGAAAAGAAAGGGAGGAAGTTTTCCTCCTTGCGGGATACCTGACGTAACTGGGGTGGTAGAGCTCGTACAATGTCCTAGCTTCACATATTGATGACGGTTCACGAGAAGATCACTGCACCATAAAATATAATCCTTGGGAAGATCAGCCTCGATTAAGGAGCTGATTAGACTCCCATGATTAAGACGGTCAAATGCTTTGGACATGTCGAATGAAAGTAAAGCGACACTAGTACAATACAACTCGTCCAATGATAATGTTGTGAAGTCGTGAATGCGGATGTTTGCGTGAAGCGTTGAGTAGGACGGTCTAAAACCAAATTGGTCGGTACCGTATGCGTCAATGAGAGATGGCTTGATCGAATCAATTACATATTGTTCGAGGACTTTTGAGAATGCAGGTAAGACCGATATAGGGCGGAAGTCATTATGTTTCTTTTTGGGGATTGGAGTTACTTTAGCAATTTTCTAGGCATCGGGCACTGACTTGGATTCGAAGGATAGGGCGATAAGATGGGTGAGAGGAGCAGCTAAGACTTCGTAGGCAGCTTTTGCTAGGAATGGTGGGATGCCATCACTACCGGAGGACTGGTTTGCTTTCAATTTTTGGAGTAAGGCATAGGTTCTTTCAACAGAGATATCAGTTTTCCATTCCTTTGCTTCAGCCTTTTCTTCAACTCCTCGCAAAATATCAGGCCAGTTAGGAGGAGGGGAGAAGTTCGATGCAAAACTAGCATTGATAGTTTCTGCTGCATCATTTGAAATTGAAAGACTATTTGATTTGATATTATTCGTTGCACTGAGTACTTTCCATAATCCATTTTTCCATCCTTTTTGCGTACTTCATTTCGCTTGTGACTTTCTCTTTATAGTGACAATACAAATCAAAATTGCCTTTCCTGTAGGCATCATAGCGGAGATATATCATCATTTTCAATCTAGCTGTGATCCATGGTTTCTCTCGACCGGACATTCTTACAGTTTGTTGTGGGATGTTTTCCATAGCATTGTGCAAAATGCTATAAAAAATATTACATTTTTCTTTGAAAGGAACATCCATTCCATAGAATCTTTGCCAAGGAAAGGCATCTAATGAATAGACTTTAGCAAAATAAAACTTTTCCTTAACTTTCTGCATGACATTATTGCAAGGTCTCAACGTAACAGTACCGTAATCAGAACCTCCAATTGGGGTCCTACTTTGATAGGGGAGTTGAAACATACAGGATATGCTTTACAATATCCACCATCGTGGATATGTCCGAAATCATGTTTCATCTAATAACAAAAATTTTGTGATGGGAATTTCTACACCCTCTGAGATCTGAATAGGGGGGGTCCAGTTGACCCCGTTGGCCTATCTACCACACTTCTACTAATTCAATTGAGATGAAATAATACATGCAGATTCACTGACAAAAATGATGATTTTACACGGGCATGAGCGGTTGCTATACCCTCAGCACGAAAAGTAAAATAGAAAAATATGGCTCCGGGGTCCACTAGACCCCTCAGGTCTCTGACGGTAAGAGCTTAAATTTACGCAATTTTCCAAATTCTCTTCAAATGCTGTTTACAGTATCAACTTCAAATCTTCATATCAACAAGATTTGAATATTTGAATTTGTGCATTTTAATGAACATTTCACTGCTCAGGAAATGTAGAGAAATTAAATGTTGAAGACAATTTTCTAACTGTCAGCTTTTGCATGAATGATTTTATTATGATAAGTGAATGTAATCTTAGACAATCTGGACATTTAAATAATGCTTTTCATCTGAATGCAATTCATGCAAATTGAAATGGGATATAGAAAATTGTGCAGTCGAGATCTAATTCATGAATGACATGGTTTTCTTGTTCAAAAGTGGCACAATGCCATTTTGTGTCAATTTATGCCCGAAAACGCGCATGTTTTATGCAGATATCGACACAGATGACGGTTAATGTGCTTCCATGAGGCATGCGTGAACTCATATCAAGTGTTTACGTGTTCTGCCATCGAATATAGGTCATTTCTCTATAAAGAGTTTCTGTGATTATGTCAACAGATTTTCACTTTCCCACTATAGCTTTCGAAGCAAGTTACATTTCAATAGAATGAGTCAATCTTCCCTCGTAAATCAACAATGTATGGAAAGTGGAGTTTCTGCCTAACCTTACTTTGAATATTTGTTATATTCTATAAAGTCAATAATTCTGCATTGTTCCAAGATCTTTCAGAAACTGTTTACTCTCTCGCCCTTGCATGTTACTTTCAAAATCAATGACATGTGAAGAGTCAATACAACAATCTTAACACTAGAACTTGGAAGCTCCGAACCCGTCAATTGACGATTTTGAGAATAAAAATGTTCCCAAGTTTTGAACAAGATGTTGCTTTCCATTTTTCTTTTATGATATTTCTTCATTCACAGAGTCATTCCAGAAGAAACCTGTGGCTATTGAAAAATTACACAGATGTATGAAATACGGGTCTTTGTACCTTCAAGCATCGATGCTGTCAACTATTACGATATCAAATGTTATTGATCGAAAAATTGGTTTAATGACTGCTATTCCTCACATAATGAGATCTATGATCATGTCAGGATATTCGTGTATTGTTTTTATGGTGATGGTAATGAGTTTGTCAAAATCCTCTAATTACTCATTGCTCACTTTATTATCATTGCAAAAAGGTAATAAGTTGCATTAGAATAATGCGTACTGCTAGAAATAATGAAAATCAAATATTCGAAGCTTTATCATAAATAATCTCACTAATAAGTAAGCTGTATTTACACTCAGAAGTTATTCATCAAAAGCATTGACTAGAATGTTCCCTAATGACTTCGGTGTTGCTATAACTCGACGTTGTCCTTCACATAGACTGTTTACGCTGTGCTGTAGCGAGTTAGCCAAAATCCACTTCTCTACACTGTAAACCACACTCTACCAAACCGATGAAATGCTTGCAAACGAATGTTTAATTGCTTTTCATTTGGTGGCGTTTATTACTGTTTGGCAGCAAAGCAACCAGGCCTACCATGGTGCCTACCAGATGCTTCTCTTTCTTCTAGTCACATAAGTACGTTAATGTAGCATACCTGACTGTAGATCAAATACTTTTCATAATATTCTATCATGAATGATGCCAAATTTCTACCAATAGAAAAGTTGAAATCAATGCTATCGATAATTGTTCATCCGATTGTCATTTGAATTCTCCGTAATCGACTTCAATTTAGTCTCATTTCAAGTTTTCCTTTGTTGTCACCAGTGGTTGATTTCTCCTACCGCAGAAAGTACATGTATTGTATATTTCTGAAATTGACTTAAATAAATGAAGTCTGACAATTTTCAATGCCTTGTCATGATTTACATGGTGATTCTTCAAAGTTTGCAATGGAATGAATAAAGGCATATTTCAAATTTGATTTGTATTTTGTAGTAACGCTTTTAAGTTATTTTCGTGACAATTCAATATTGGTGCAGCGAACGACTTCTCAGATACTTTTTACTTCATTATGATGAGAAAAATTTCGTATTTTATGAATAACGCAAATTTATCTAGTAGTCGCCAATGTTGTTGTGAAAGATTAATCCTCAGAGACTGGAGCTTTTTCACACCCTCTGAGAGCTGAGAGAGGGTCCAGAGGACCCCTATCACATATTCTTAGTTTACTTGCATAAATCGATGCCCTTATACTCTTTACGTCTGATGAAGAGAGTATGTCCCCATTGCCTGTAGATAACTTGGAGCGATATGATAAAATGGTGCGATCGTGTTGAATTAGAATCAATCTTATCTGATGAAGGAGATCAGAAGCAGCAGCGTGTTTAGTAGGATATTCTTCCAACACGTATGGCTGCGTATCACAATCAAAAAGAGTTTTGCGGATTAACCGATTTATATTTCTCCAGGTGAGATGGGTCTGGTGGATGATTCCTGTAGCCTGGAACACAAAATAGTGTTTTATTAACATGAAAAGAAGACCTCTCAGAAACATACAATAGCCTATACATGCTCATATGTATAATCGGAATACTGTTATTTAGCTATCGAACGAAAGTGGTTCACGATTTTGTCAGTCACCGTCAAAAAATCCCGTTGCACCCATGTCAATCAATGTTCATTCACTGACGTTTATGCGGTGATACCAGCGTGAAGATCAACGTACCATCGCGATTTTACTCTTTCCTTGTTGATAAAATCAGCAAATAAGAATTATCAAAGTCTTTTGTTTTCAACCGGAGTTTTCCGTCATCACTGGCTTACTGATAATTGGTCAATGATAAGCCTAACAAGTGCAGTTCGTTATATTCAAAATCAACTAAAAAGAATTAAATGAACTGAATTCAAAACAAACAGATAAATGTTTCTTTCTATAGGAGCAATACGTTGGATTGAAAGTGGACAAAGATCCCACAATTTTCTGCGACAATCACTTCAGAAAAACGAAGGCTTTTCGGAAGAAACCGATGCTAGAATCGTGTATCTCAGGCGCCAATTATCACAGAAAGTTTTGTTTGTCTGACAAGAATTTGGTTCTCATAACAAGGCAATCGGTATCGAGATGACCGCACACCAAAATTATTGTGATACATTACATCGTCCATCGTCTTCATAAACTTAGGTTTAATAAATGGATGATGATGGTTTATCAACGTCACCACTTCCCCTTACTGGGGGCTTGGACGATGATGATATAGACTTAAATCTGGAGCGTCGCGAAAGTTTTAGTCCGGATGGCCTTCCTGACGACTTCCGATGACACTTTCGGGGCTCAACCTCTGGACCTAAGGATCGCTTGGCCAAGCTCATAGCCAGTGCCACGGAGACCACAAAAATATAGAACGTTTCACGAATTTGCATGTCATACAACTTATGATATTATTGCATTTTCGGACTAATCACGAGACCCACGAGATCGTCACGTTAAATATTATAAGGACAAAAACTTTTGTAAAAGTAGGGAACTGTCGGTTCTGCGCAATGCGTATAGGTCTAAAGAACAGTAATTGCTTTTTGTTATAAATATGATTGTTGATAAGAAGTGAAAAAAGATGAAAAACTTACTTTCAGCAGGGAAATCAGAGAGTCAAATCCAACAATTGAAATATTTTTTTCTATGACTAACACTGCTAAAGCAGCGCTTATCACTAACAGCATATTGCCATGATGAACAGGAAACCTTGTCCTTATTAGTGAACCATCATCCTCCATATGAATATCAAGTTCTTGATCTGATGTACTGCTTTCATTTTCAACGAAGTCATCTTCAAGACTTTCAAGACTTGTCTAGGCAATAAGATGTCCATATCATCGCTAAAAAGAAAAGATTCAGCTGGCTACATAAATAGATTAACTTCAATTGCCACTTTTGTTATTAAGATAAAAAAGTACTGACTTACGGTTTGGAATCTTCTTTCTCAACTTCTTCAACCAGAACTTCTTCAGCTTCATCACTAAAAATAAAAAACATATTTCTAGCTAAACCAATGATAGATGACAAAAAATATTGCATTTTTTATTAGCAATGCTTGGAGGATTGGTTTATGAATATTCGCTGAGAAAGTGAGGAAAATTAATAGTCAAATTCCAGAGGCCGCCAGTTCGAGAGACTTTTGGCATTTTATTGCTAGGAGTTATCGAGGTAGGATTCAAAATAATCCACGGGAATCAAGCTGACATGCTTTGAATTAAGACAAATGGTGGGTACCGACTTACGGCTCGGAATCTTCATTCTCAACTTCTTCAATAAGACCTTCACCTTCATCGCTAAAAGAAAAAAATATAATGCTGCTTAAACCAATGAAATAACTATAAATCGCTAAGTAGACTTACAGAAAAGGATCGTCAGGGATTACACCAGTCAATTGATCGATGGCAGCAATATATTCTTCAGTTTCATCGCTTAAAAATAAAACGTTACAAGTTTAGAAAATGTAAAGACAGTTTAAGTTCGTTGGTCCTACCGACTTACAGAAATGAATAATCGTCGACTGGGTCATCCGATCCACAGATCGTAGCACGGCACTCTTCTAGATTTGACCTACTGCGAAACTGACCAATTGTATCCATTGAATATTCCGGTAGTCTCTGAAATGAAAGCAATTATCTGCTTCCAACCACGAAAGGAAACCACGATTAGGATAACACCCACGTCGATTTTTTAAATACAGTACATAATCGTCATTCGTTAGATACAAAATTTTTGTATTAAATATTTGAGGAAAGGTATTCCGTCAATACTAGCAATAGATTACCACCATAAGAGGCTATGAATACCTAAAAGCATGAATTTCAATAAAAATCATAGACTGCTCTCCCCTCCTCATCGCTCAGACGACTACAATGCAGCTGTTCATTGTACAGGGGTTGAAAGGCTCTGATCACATCGCATCCAGTGGTCAGATTCTGACGCGAATTTCGCGTAAACGCGAAATTTATAATTTTATGCGAATACGGGAATAAAAATTATTCTCATAAATACAGGAACTTAATGCGCTTTTCAATGGGTAACTTGATGTTCCATTTGAATATTCACATGACGTATAAGGAAGAGTAATTACGATCTGTACTTTCGTTTTTGTCTTCCTCTGTTATACCCTCAACAATTTTTTGTCTGCAAGTATACAATCTGAACTTACGATTGTGATTGCTTATGATTGCCATATTTTCTTACATGATTTTTTAAATTAATTTTCTGCCAGTAAACTACTAAGCTCTGAGTTCTATAATTACACTATTTGACATCTAGATCATTACTTTCACAGCAGATAAGGATGTCAGGGAAGAGAATCTTCCGGAATTCCAGATCTTCTGATTGGACATCTGTGTCATTTATGAGATTCACCGGAAAATGCAATAAAAATATGAAGCGCAAAGGGGGTGGAGGGCATGTGGGCCCCCAAGATAAAATGACATCTTCAATTAAGTAAAGCATGGTCCCGTCTTGCAGAAGACCCCCTTTAATCGCAAGTCAGTACACTGTAATCTGGCACCTCCTAAAGTGGAAGAAATCTACATCCTAAAGCGCCACACACCAAAATTTCAGAAGATTATGTTGTTTTAGTAGGTGAGCATACTGAAGAGAACAATAACCCTTAGACGTAAGCAGCTGCATAGAGGAGAGCGTGAGTCACTACTTGCCAGACAGCAGAAAACGTTGTCGCATAACAATAGCTGCTATTGAGGACATCATAAGTTCACGTTGCTGTATGTACGTGAATCATTCTCCGCTTCATCTATCCGAGGTTATGTAGCTGACTTTGACTTCGAGTGGCAAGTTGACTTTCCCTCAGTGATATTGAAATTAAATTGTTTATTGAAATTATCTGTTGAAGTTGTGCAGTAGTAAATTGCAAATATACGGATATCATGATGTCATACCAGGAGACTACATCTTTCCCATGAACGTCGATCGAAATACTGGATAAATGGAAAAGAAATATAGTAAGACTTGAATCCAAATGGCCAAAAATCTGCATTCTACATTTTCTCGTGACAGTCAATCGTGACAGATATACTAATCAATCTGGTTCATCAACTAACGGCAGCTCTGAAAAATGGGTGAGTTTCCTGTTGCTCTGATAGCCTATTCGAAAGAGTTGTAATACATGCATGCTATATAGCACTAATGTAAATCAAGTTTAAGACTTCTTTAGTTAAAATGCCACTTTTGATAACGTGACTAAATTAATTTTTTTGCGGATAATGCAAATTATAAATTGGAAAAGCTGTAAATTTTCGAGGTAGGCATACATTGTATTTGTCAATTTTATGCATTCAGTTGCGTTTTCTGTGCACGGTAAAGCCTCTGAGAAGCAAATGCGTAATTATAGAAACTGCTCAAAGTACTCACTGTTATTTAAGTGATGTGTCCAATAAGGCTTCCAAACGAAGGCAGAATAGATCCACGCATGTGAAGGGTTAATTGAATTGGCATATCAAGTTTTGGATTCAACCTGCTAATGTAAGCATTTATCACCAACTGTCATGATAATGCTAGAAGAGAAAGGAGTACACTTGTGCCTGTATCATTTCAACGAGATCATCCAAGGCCATCAACAATTGTCGGCGGTGTGGAGAGAGAGCATTTTAACACCAATATATAAAAACAAAGGTGATCACAGAGTTTGCAGCAACTATCGAGGCATCAAACTGCTCTGCCACAGCTTCAAACTCCTAGAGCGAATAATTATTAAGAGGTTGAGAGTGTGCACAAATGTACGAAACAACCAGTTTGAATTCCGACCTGGATATAGTACCACAGATTCCTTGTTTGTAATGCGTACGGTTATGCAGAACCTGAGAGAGGGAAACGAGCCTTTCAGGGCAATTTTCGTGGATTTAGAAAAAGTGTGCGACTCTGTTCCTCGAGCATTGTTGTTCAACTGTTTGAGAAGGAAAGGAGTGTCGGATTACCATGGATGACAGTGGATGTACACCAACTGTCATGATAATCTATAGTCAGATGGCTGTATAGAAATCGAAAAAATGCAATTGATGACACTGAAGGACGTTCGTTTCCATTATGTAGTAGTACAGGGTGAGTAAAAAAAAACGTTATTTACCTTTTGTGGGATATCTATTATAAGTTACAATAAAATGCAACAACAGGCGGTTATGAACATTGAAAAAGCTGCTCCTCACAAGCTGTGGTTACAACAGCGACTCAAACTGAGCACCTTCCTGCTGAATGCAAAGAGAGCATCGTCGAACAAATGAGTCATAGGCCTTCATGCAGGCGTTAGATGTGAAAGAAGTAATTTCCTCTCGAATGCAGGCTGTCAGTTCTCTCGTATTTCTTGGCAGTCGCGCATACAGTCGGTCTCTTAACGCTCCCCACAGGAAGAAGTCGCAAACAGTAAGGTCTGGAGAACGGGGTGGCCACTCAACTGGTCCTCTTCGACCAATCCACCGACCCGTCAGATTTTCGTCGAGGATTCTTCGACTTGCGTTGCTGTAGTGGGGAGGGGCTCCCTCCTGTTGATAGAATCTGCTCTGGTTTTCGTTTAGTCGCAAGAAGGGAATAACATGCTGTTTCAGAACATTGCAGTACCGATCGCTGTTCATCGTTAGTTCACTGATGTCGTAACTCAGCACTCCAGTATGGTCTATCATGGCCCATACAGTGACAGATCTCCGGTCATGAAGCTTTTTGACGAAAGCTTTAGGGTTCTCAGTGCTCCAGTAGTGCAGATTGTACTTATTTACAGTTCCATTCACATGAAAGACAGCTTCGTCGGAAAAACCTATTCGGAGATGGAATTGAGGATGCTGAAGTGAGGAATTGAGGATCCATTGACAGAATTCGAGACGTCGGTCGTGATCGTCATCCGAGAGTTCCTGGACGAAGGTTGGCTTATAGGGATGATACTTTTCTTATGAAGACAGCGAACGACGCTACTTTGCGAGACTCCAAGCGTGTTGCTTATGCGATGCGTAGAAACGTTCGGGTCATCTTCAATTATCGGCTTGATGGAGGTAAAGATATCGTCACCTGTAGCCGTCACTGGACGACCACTTCCATTTTCACGCTTATTCATATCCCCATACGTAAGGAATTTCTTCATCCAACGATGGACTGTCGGTGGAGGCGGGGCTTCCTCATGAAATTCATCCATGTATTTTCTCCTTGCTTCGGACACATTGTTGAATGTAACCGTCCATGCAACAAGCCTTGCCTTCCTTTCCATCATAGTTTCGCATGAATGAAGCACTAAATGAATACTTGTACATACACTCGTATAAACTATGTACAGAAGCCATTCGTTCGATGATATGAATTCGAATTTTTGAACTTAGAGCATTGATTTGGTGCTTGGATATGGAAAATAAAACCATAGAAATTCAATCAATCAACTTGAGAAAGAAATCAGAATGACAATTCAGATAGATTTTTCACAAACTTCAAATAACGTTTTTTTACTCACCCTGTATAATAATTGTCTTCAGTCTTTCCTGATTCGGACATTTAAGAAGAAACATATTTTTGTAAACTTATGCTTAAAATTTCGCATTCAATCTTTTAAACTTTTTTATCTATTTTGTTAAATTTCTGCCGCCACAAATGTAGTTGCGAATTCGCTTAATAAATAAATAATCAAAAATAAATGAAATTCCGGATGTCGAACTAGGGCTGACAGACTACTGAAAAATTAAATCGTCTATACTTCTATATGGAATCTTCTGCCAATAATTATCCTTTTTGTCAGTATTGAAATAACTGCGGTTTTTCTACAATGTCCAGACATTATTGTATGCAACGTATTTTTAATGTGCGGCGTTAAGTGTTCGACTTCCTATAAATATTAAGTCCATCCTGTTGGCTACTTTTAAAAATATATCCATTTTAGCAATTGAAGTCTCTCACATACTCTATTCATTTTAGTCATTATTATTAAGTTCTCAACCTAGCATAATATCAAGGCAAAAAATAGACTCTAGCACAAATAGGAAAGACCAAACTGTCATCATCGCAAAAAAGAGAGATTGATTAACTTATTATTCTGTAAAAATACATGAAAAGGTATTTCTGATAGCAGGAAAATGTCCGCCTATTGAGTGGAACTTTTTTATTCTTTCTCATAAAATCATCACATATCATGCTGGTTTCCTCAAACGAACTATACTCACATATAGAATCAAAACCTCTAACGCTGAACAGTTTCAGACGCCTTCACAATGGCCATTAAATCACAGCAGAAAAAGAGATATTCCATTTTTTTCATTTTTATTAAATTTCTAACGACGATCTTGGGCCATATAAGCAATGCCAGTTATTATTTCTGAAGTCAACTTAGCTCATGCATGTTTGGTAGAGAGAGACCTGTGACGCTCATAGTGTTTTCACCTGATTAATAAGTACGGCTACTTGTTGTCGTAATATATGTTTATACGAAATTCTATTGTTTTCAATTATCTGTCAAATAAAAGACTTCGAATTTATGAAGAAATCATAATTTGTTCAGTCTGTTTCATGTAACATGAAGTTCTGACGTTCTTGTCTCTTGACGTTAATCATTCCTTTCCCTTCACTCCATAGTTCGTAACTAAAATTCCTTATTCTTTTCAGCAATTAGTTCGACTGGAATATCAGTGAATACAAATATGTGGTGTCCAAAAATGAAATATGTGCTTTGACGGATGGAGCATCTAACATCATGGAACATGAAGTCTTGTTTCCAACGTATAATCTCCAACGCAATTGACAGTACTTGGCCACCGTAGAAACTGCTGGAAGGACTTCTTCGTGTGCGTCACATCTTCACCAAGATCAGTGCAAAAATCTGAGAATTATTTTGTTGCCATAAGTTACTTTGAATTCTTTAGTTTCTGTCTTTCTATAATAATTCCTTGATGTTTTCCATGATGTTTTAGAGCTGCAATTTCTGTGAGTTTAGATCGTAATTTAATTGAACAAAAATAGATATTGATTTCCTTATCTAAAACACTTGATTGTTTTTGTCTTGATCTTGAGACTCTATTTGTTACTTTATCTTTATTACAACTGTTGATCTACGATTCCACACATGCTTTTATCCACATAATTCTGTAATAAAAAATTCTGACATTTTATACTGTCCCGACAGTGATTATATTATATAGCATTTGTATTTTTGTCACCGAAAATTGCGTTGTCAGGCCAAAATTTTCATTGTACATGTATACATGAGATTTCGTTGTATCTGTTACATCAATAGACCTGTGATTGTATTCATTTTGGTGCCAGGTGTCAATTTTACAAATTTCAAGTGAATTTCAGTAACGTTTGCTTTATGTATTCGAATTGTACAACACTAATGTCATGTTCTCTTGCATAACAGTACCACATGGATCAAAGGGTTCTTATTTCTTTAGAGGGTTGTTTGTAAAGAAAGAGATAAATATTGAATAAATATAATGAGAGCTTTGTCTGCAATAAATCTCAATGCGCAACCCGTCTATTGCTGAATAAAGATAGTAGTATGAATTGTCATAAGGGAAAGTAGAATATGGCATTGAAAAAATGTTTTAGGAGGTGAGAGGCTAGCCTTCTAAAGGGCGCATGCTTTAGGATTTTTTTTATTAGCTACGATGCTTTAGGAGGTGCTGGTTTACAGTGTATAATTAATATAATGTTTTTGGGTTGGAAAGAGCCAGGAACTTTTAATATGTCAATTTTATGTTCAGATGTACAATATTTTTCGATTGTCATCCAGTAATCATCTTCAGATAAAAAAGGCTATGGATAGTAAACGCTAGAAATGTAAGGAATTTGAAAATGATATTTGCAATGATATGATAGATAATTTACAATAATATGTAATGATATGATAGGATATAGATATGAAATGGCTGTCGTGGATTACACATCTTTATCAGTAGCAAACATTGACCTGACAGGATTGATGAATTCTATGTTGCTAGATGAGGTAGTGAAAAATGAGAAGTTGACATTAGTAAAAAAGGACGACAATTATACTTTATACAAACCCTGAATGAACAACTTCCTGAAATAAAATTTGAAATAAAGTATCTTAAAAATCAAAAGAACTTTGAGTCTTCTTGACTTTGCAGTCACAATATCTTCATTTAACTAAGCACGATTTGAATTATACAAAAAAGCAGCTAAAAAGAACAATTTTGTACATTCTGATTCTCACATTGCAACTAAGACTAAAATGAATTTCACAATAAATGAAGTGAATTTCTGATCAATGTTCAAATGAATCATCACGCATGAAGCACGAGAAGGATTTCGACAATCTTTTACGTATAAATGGATATAATTAACAAATTATTAAATCCTCGAATACAAAAATACATCACAAGAAAACAATAAAACGGAAAGTAGATAACACAATCAATAGATGAATAAAAATATTCTATATTTCCCTTTTTTATTTAAATTAGACTTGACGTCCGAGTTGAATTTTTCCTAGTGGTGTTTCCAGAAATTGTTACAATAGTGAATTTTTCATTGTATAATAAAATTTTTGAATCTACAATACAGATATTCTATACTTCCCTTTCCCATACATCTCAGACAACATTGACTCACAAATAAAACGCGTCTTTCAACGGCATGGACTTAATGTTAGACTACCAAGACGCAACAAAACACTTCTTCAACAACTGAGACGAAATGAAACAGGTACAACACTCTCATGTTCTCTTCTCAACTGAAAAATGAAAAACAAAAAGTATGTAAGCAAAGAAACATCATCTACAAAATCCACTGCAACAAGTGTGATGAATTTTATATTGGCAGTACCATACGACCTCTTCACGTCCGCTTCAAAGAACATGCCACAAATCCTTCATCTTCTGTATTTAAGCATATTCGAACGTGTCAAGTATTCCGACATCAATATTGACATTCTGAATCACGATCATGACAATGCAAATTTAAGACTCATTATTAATAAATATAAGTCGAAAATACAGTGTTGTGCAGATTAATTGAGACACTCACTGTAATCATGTAATAATTGTCTTATTTTGATACTGGTTGCATATTACTTGATTTTCATTGCATTTGATGAATCCCATGAATACATATTATATTTTTATTTTCATGCTGAGTATCTTTCACCTTATCTTCAGTGAATTTCTTCTTAAAATTTCAGGAAATGTCAGATACGTCATCATTTTTAAAGGGTAAAATAATCGCTTTGCATGAACATACCAGCAAGTCTGGTCGAGAAATTGCGCGTGATCTTGAACTTTCTCATGCAACGGTTGCTAGAGTAATAAAGAAATACGAGGAAACAGGTAGTGTGGAGTCTGAACGAGAAGGAAGATGCGGTGCAAAACGCAAAACATCCGAAAGAGAGGACCGCCATCTTTTGAGGATGTCAAAACAGAACCCGAGATTGTCTTCCACAGATCTTGCGAATGAGCTTCATCAGTCTAGAGGAATTAATGTCGATCCTTCATACGTCCGAAGACGCCTTCTCGAAGCTGATAGACCGGCATTGAGACCGATAAAGTGTCAAGTACTCACTGATAGAATGAAGGCAAGCAGATTGGAATGGGCAAAATCACACCAAAGTTGGACCTTGGAAATGTGGGAAAAAGTAAGTTGCTTTTTTTGGTTAAAATTTGACATTTTTATCATCTTTCAAATGCACATTTTTCCAGGTTATCTTCTCTGACGAAGTCCAGATTTAAGTTCAACCGGAGTGTTCACAGTTTGTGCGAAAATCCAAGGACGAGACTCTAAAACCAGAACATTTTGCACCGAAATTCAAATTTCCCATCAAAGTGATGATTTGGGGGTGCATATCGATTTATGGTACCACAAGGTTTCAGGTAGTCGAGGGTTGTATGAAAAGTGACCAGTATATCAAAATACTGCAGTCGTGCCTCCTACCACAATCTAGAGACTGGTTTCCATCTAGTGAGTTCATCTTCCAGCAGGATTTAGCGCCATGTCACACTTCAAAAAGTGTGAAAAAGTGGTTCACAGACCATGGTGTTCAAGTTCTCCAATGGCCTGGCAATTCGCCAGATTTAAACCCGATAGAGAACATTTGGCCAATCCTAAAGGCAAAGGTCTCCAAACGTGATGTCCGCACGCGACAGGATATCATTCGAGCTGTCATTCAGATTTGGAATCGAAGTGACGAACTCAATGACATTTGCACTGCCTTGGTTCATTCAATGCCTCGACGTGTTCAAGCTTGCATTGACGCAAATGGTGGACCTATCCATTACTGAAACGGTTGTGATGATTTCTTAGGTGTTTTGAACTTGTTCATTAATCATGCGTAGATTTTCATATGCCTTAGACATGAAAAAACTAATAAAGTAATTACGTAATTTGGAATTAAGAATGTGCTTTACAAAAATGCACAGTGTCTCAATTAATCTGCACAACACTGTATATAGTAGAGCACATCTTGACAGTTACCGTAATTTCCCTTTTTTTACTAATGTCAACTTCTCATTTTTTCACTGCCTCATCCAACAACATAGAATTCATCAATCCTGTCAGGTCAATTTTTGCTATTGGTGAAGATATGCATGTATGGATATGTATGTATATGTATGGTGAAGATCCAGTACAACCTTTTCATATCTATATCCTATCATATCATTACATTGTTCAGACTATCTATGGCACTATTTGCTAATAAGCGGTCAACAATGATGAAAAAAGCGGTCATGAAATGAATATCATAGATTTATCAATTGAATCTCTATAAAATTTTACCAATAACTCTGATACATCCATGGACGCCTAGATATATGAAGCACACATAAGCTAGACATATTGTCCTAATTGACGCAGAATAAAATAAAATGAAATATGGTGCTTCATATATCTAGGCGTCCATGATACAGTCGAACCCGCATATAAGGAAGTGCGTGGGATCAGCAAAAAATGTCCTTATAAGCGGTTTGTTCTTACATGCGAGGTTTCTGTAAATTTAATATTTGGGCTCCTTTCAATGAAGAGATGAGTAGTAAATATAATATGTGCAATATCTGATTTAATCAATGAGATTTATTAATACTATACTATTTATTATATATACTATTTTTCAATTTTGAAAGTATTTTTTGCTGTATTATTGTAATCTGCAACAGTATGCGCAATTATATGCATGCAAATTTAATTACAATTGTGATGACAAAATAATAATGCCCCCCATGATTAAACCTTTCATCCTAGCTAAATTCTATATATCAAAAACTCAGTATCCAATTAGAACATAAAAATTGTTTGAATAGTAAATTATTTGCGAAGTACAGAGATTAGAACAGTCATAAAGGAGAAAAGAAGTCGATCAATTTCTTTTGTGTACCTTTACAACTGGAAATTTTCAATAAATCAGGTTCCAAGTCGTCAAGGCGATTCATAGCACTCAAATTGAGGTTTTGTGATCGCAACGCTAATTCGTAATGTGTTGCTCTGCTTTGCTTTCCTCCTAGATATCTTCTGTCGTGTCAAGCCAAAACAACATTGTTTTGGATTGTTGTTTTGAATTTTCAAATCCTGCTTTAACAATTGCATTCATATGTAGCTACAACCATGGATATCTGCTAAAATGAATCATGGATATCCATGAATGAATAAAAAAAATTGCAGGGTATAGATAGCTACAGAGACAGCATACATGTGGTAGTCTATATTGTCTACGGATAGTTGAAATCATAGAAATGCTTGACAAACAACGATGTCCCCACTGACGGGTAGTTCCTAATATAAGGGGCTTTATTGTGAAGTTTTACTGCGGATGGGATATGAAATGCCCTTCCTTAGAGCCGGGTTGTCCTTACATGCGGTTTCCTTATACGCGGAGCCGATTGTGCATAGATAAATTGAAGTGTGAGTGGGATGCACCGATACGTTCCTTATAAGCGGTTTGTTCTTACATACGGGGTCCTTATACGCGGGTCCGACTGTACATTACATGTTTGACTTCTCTTAGCGTACATTGCATGCACATTTGTGCGAACCTTACTTGTAATATTATAATTACATGTATTGTGTATTATATGTCTATCTCGCTATGAAGTGGCCTGGAAGTCCACAATGGGCTACTATAATCTTACTCTTGAGAAATATTAAAATATAACAAAAACACATGAATAAAACTGTTCATAATTATGATAGACTATTGAAAGAAAAACTATCATTCAAACTCTACAGCAGTCAATAAATATTGCGATCTTACAATTGAGCAAAAAAGTAAGTTTATTGAACCTTCGCTTTCATCCGGAGATTGGTCTATTATTGTCATCACACTATCAAGTGACTACCTAGACGTGATAGCAAATGAAGCACAGACTGAAATAATATAATAATTCATACATGAGTTAAGAAAGAAGAAATTATTTCAGTTTTCATTTAAACAATGCAGATGTTTGCTTTCATATAAAAATATACTTAACAGCATGAAATTGCAAAATCTGATATACCGTCACATACAGTTACATGATATGCCGTTGATTACAGTCTGATATACAGAATAGTAACTTGAGCATAATTGATTTGTGAAAAATATAAAAATTGTAAAAAATTCAAACAACCAATGATTACTTTTTGAAACTGATAGATTACGTAATGTTGCAATCACACAAAAATACAATAATTTTGCATCATTTTGTAATGCCAGAACGTGACGATGATCATGAGAATGTGCGTCAAAAAACAGCAATGATTTTCGAAATGCGACTTACGTCATTATAAGTGAAAAATGGTACTTAAAATCATTCGAAGGAAACAAGAGATAAGAGTATCCAACTTTCAAATTACACTGTACATGAATAAGGCAGTCAACCTCAAAGGAGAGCCCGAGTGGCATACACGCTGGCATCTACAAACTACTCAAATGTATCCCATGTTGCCGTATCCATTGTAGCAGTCCTACTCGCCACATCATCCATCACTGAGATATCCACAGTTTCGTTCATTGTTGTGTCAATTGTTGTCTTGTCAACGAGTTTGATTTCTCTTAAAAATTGATTGACTGACAAAGTCACGGATAGCCAGGAATATGTGTTTCCAAACCAACTGGTCAGTGCATTTTGTAAGTCATTTTGGTCATTCTCTGGAAGGCTATCCTTATCCGTTTTACCTAAGGGGCACAGAATTTTGTTATGTATGTCAGGCAGTGGGTGCCGTTTCCTCAGAAAATTTCTGGCAAATACGGTTGGGGTTGCAGCTGAAATTGAAGAACGTCTGAAGGGCCTTTCATATCCGTCAAACTCTTTGTCAATTTTCGGGTAATGCCTGTCGGATCCACCTGTGAGCGCTTCAATACCTTTTACTGATTCTCTCATGTTGAAAGCAAGCTGTTTAATCAATGATGTCATAACACGGAGCTCAACTAATATTAATTGGGATGTTGTTGCATTAGGAGATCCAGTTGAAGCATTTTGCTTTGTTAGATGGGATTGATTTACATTTTGGTTAGGTCTGCTCTTTTGATGTCGATCTTTTGACGATTGAGGACTTAGAGCGACATGATCTCCCACTACACGCTTAGTCTTCATCAACTTCAATTTCTTTTTCTCACTTGCTATTTCGAATAGAGTAGAATTTCTGCTACAAGCACTATTTTCGTCAACATCACTACCTGTATCGGTGTCATGGTGTGAAGTTTGAGGCGCCACACGTCCACATTTGTCCTTGGGTTGCACACTATGCATATTTTCTTTGTTCATTGCTTCAATTCTGCTTACCACTGCATCAGTGTTGTATTCACTCCTTGCCATGTCCTCTAATGCTGATGTTAACAATTCCATCTGCTCATAGCTGCCACGAGCCAGTACCATTGCTGAAACTTCTTCGTAGTTAACTTTCAACTTGATAGCACTCCCATTACCGAAGTTTGATTTCTCCGCGTCTGAATATCTGTACAACTGAGGGCAATTGACATATAAGGTATCTGAATAGGTATTTGTATTTGGATACCATAGCCTCAAAAAAATGTCGGTTTTGTTGTAAATTTCGGATCTAACTTTCTTTGTCGCACCGGTCGGGATTCCATCTGAAAGACAAAAACAGCCTTTATGGTTGTATTGCATAAAAACGTTTGATACAAGGATGACAAAAATAGATTGTCTGATCATTATGCTCAGTAGGACCAAAATATTCCATGGAAACAGTGATTTAAGGTGACTATATTCCATTCCTATGTATCATTCATATCATAATATTGTAAACAGTTCACCGAAATGATGATAATTTGCACTGAGAAAGAAAGCAATACAAATATTTTTGTCCGAAATCGACACATCCCCCCCCCACATTTACTGTATAGAAATACATTATCAATAGTACGTGTATATATAGTTGATAAAAAAATCACTATTGTCGGCAGTCTCGATCAAAGTTAGTAATCCGGCAATACTCAGAAACGTCCGGGTTATATGAGTGGAACTTTGATATATAGCTACGGGAGAAAGGAGGAGTGATGAAAATTTTCCGTGGAAAATTATGGAAAAAATGGAAAATATTGGAAAATTCTGGAAAATTTTGAAAGTTTCCATTTTTCTGATAGGCCCTATAATTTGAGCGCTTCAACAGCCCAGGCAGCTGCGTACCAATAAATTGGGTCTAAAACTCTTGATTTCATCATTATTTCGATTAAAGTGATCGTAGCAATGCGATTTTCGTCCGAGGAGTTTTGAACATTCCTTTGCCACCAAAGACTTGTACTAAATTGTTAGCATTTTTAATTATCACACAGACACCGTTTGGGAAAACGTGAATCTTGCTTTAGAATAGGGGCATAATTTCATGCAATGTGAAAGATCTGGAGCAAAAATAATGTACAGTGTACTTTACTTTGGAGTTTGCTTATAGCTTGAAAGTTAAGCTTTATTATGCAGCGTTGACCATAGTGATGCAAATTCTCCATGTGTTGATGAACATGCTTGTATTTGATTTGTGTTTGTATTTATTCAAAATGATGACAACAGCTGGATGCCAATTACAGTCATCAGATGCGAATGATATCACAGATTACAACAGTACCAGAATCAAAATGAGACAATAGAATACCAGATACTGAAAATATACACGTAACAGAAACATATTACAGTATGAATAAATATACTTGATAAAAGACATAGTAGTAAAATACATAGCATTTTTCAAATACTAATGAAATACAACAGATTACCAGAATAAAGGTGAGACATTAAAAACCAGATATACTGTAAATGTACTACCTAAAATACATGACAATAAGAAAAAAGATACTTTATAAAAAGAACCGAGAAAATTATGTGATGAAGTATAAGCACACAGTCCACGCAGCATTCATGATATAAAGACTGTAAACTCGTGAGATGTTTGGAAACTAAAGATATCTTTGATGAGTAAAAGAAAATCTATGATAGCTTCAAACTTCTGGCGTAGTGTCCGATATCTTCGTTGAGGATACACATCCTCAGATAGTTCAGATGGTTCAGATAGTTCCAAATGAATTTCAGATATGATCTAGATAAATTGGAGATCGCCAGTTGAATTAAAGATCCTTTTAAAGTTGAGCTTGTGACAGATATCTGAAATTCAGCTAGAGAAATCTGAAATCTATGTGATATCTGAAATTCATTTGGAAAGATTTGAAATAGACATGGTAAAGGTGCAGTTGGTACCAAAAGTTAGCATACATGGATGATAAAGAAGTATTCGGACTTTGAATATTTCATAGTCTTTTCAAACGACTATAATAAGTCTCCTAAACAAAGGCAAAAACGTCAATCACCGAATAATAAATTTCAAATTTTCCAATTACAGACGAAGTTCTGCTTTTTATAAAAATTCCCAGGTATACAAAGTTTTATTATAAAGGACACTTGGCATATACATGAGTAAGTAAAGCATATAGTGCATTTCGTTTTCCTACGAGATAGAAATTAAGATTGCCGTTCATTTAAAAGATTTTGCAATTTTTTAACTTTTGGGATATTTTCTTCCCAACAACTATGATCAGCTAAAGTGGCAAAGAAATATAATCATTTTATAAAATTTGAATTAAGCAAAACATATTGGCTTATTATTTATTACTAATAGAATCGGTTCTCTGACACACATTCATGCTAGATCTGTCTACTCAATCTAACGATTGGATTGAATCTGTCTGTTTCTTTAATATACAGCCTCGTATTAAGCGCGCGCACTAACACGTTATGCTACCGCAACCGTATACATCGGCTACATCTTGCAATATCAGTGCGAAATATACTAAGCCCATAGACAATGGAAAAATTATCACTTTTGTTCATTGCGTTTCGTTTGTATTTTGTTAAAGATCATCTGTTAGGTATGCTTTAAGTATGTGTTATTATTTCTATCAATTTGACTCCAAGTTTAATTTCTACAGTGAATTATCTATGCATTCATGGGCGAGGTTGAAGCGACACAGTTGACGTTATATGCCTGTTAAAACTTCCATTTCTCATAATTTTCACTAGAATATGCACTGGGGATCAATACTTAGTGTTCTGCTTTGGCCAAATCAGCCTAGATCCTGACAGTTGGAGGCATACACGTAGAGATGGTCGAAATCAATTGGGAAATCAATCCGACCTAAGCATAACTATAAATTGCGAATTTTTCTTAACGAAAAAACGATACAGATCCCCCTGTAAACAGAAATTGTACATGACGCGTTCTCAAGATTATGAAGTAATTTCGCTACCAAATATCAGAAAAACATACAATCTCTTGCCATACTGTACAAACTAGTGTTAAGGTCTGTTTATACTCGCGACGGATTCTGTCCGCATCGCATCATTCACGCTAACGTTCACACGTCTGGCTGATCAGTTAAGGTTTAGAACATTTCTCAACTTTCCGTCGTGCTCCAACGCAAAATCATCGATGGAGTCCTCTAATTCTTGTCTGTTTGAGTAAATTCTAATTGAAGCAGCGAAAAACCGCATCTAGCTCACATTTTCTCAAGACATAACGTAAACAAATCTGCTCCTTGTAGGTTGACATGTTGCTTGCGCGATGCGTTACGAGTATAAACCGAACTTCACACAACGTTAACCCGCGAATACTAAAAATAGGAAATCTTCTGCGTCATGAGAATTTCTTAGAAACTTAGAGAAAAGGTTTGAAGTGAGTAGACTACAGTTAAAATGCAACTAGAATTCCTCTCTTTTTGAATCTGCAAAAGTCTGACGGCGATGAAATGCTTCTGGATTTCTCAACATTTAAGGAGATTGAATAGTGGGCTAGTCTATTAAATCAAAGTGAGGTTCATGATAAAGATGTCAAAGTTCATTTTTTTCAAAAAAATCGTGTCGTTTTATTCGTCATTGCTTTGGTTTGACTGATGTATTATCAATAGTGACCATGGTAGCCAATTCAAATATATCTAGATTAACATCGATTGGAATCAGAAACGAAATAAAATGCGAAGTTTGTTGGAGACTGTTTTCAATGACCACAAGATTAATACCGGCATTGCACAGTAAATGGATGTTCCTATTTGCTTCCTGTCAACTGCTTTAAGATAGGCAGAATTGAAAAGGACAAGAAATCTCCAAGACATCTTCCATTTCTAGCAGCTGACAATGATTTGATCAGTATAAAACATCATCTGTTTTGGAGATTAAGTCGGTCAGAAAGCAACTCGCTGGAAACCAGATTCCAAAAGCATGGCTCCCGGGTCCACTGGACCCCCCTCACGTCTCTGAGGGTTAGAGCTTAAATTTACGCAATTTTTCCAAATTCTCTTCAAATGCTGTTTACAGTATCAACTTCAAATCTTCATATCAACAAGATTTGAATATTTGAATTTGTGCATTTTAATGAACATTTCACTGCTCAGGAAATGTAGAGAAATTAAGTGTTGAAGACAATTTTCTAACTGTCAGCTTTTGCATGAATGATTTTATTATGATAAGTGAATGTAATCTTAGACAATCTGGACACTTAAATAATGTTTCTCATCTGAATGCAATTCATGCAAATTGAAATGGGATATAGAAAATTGTGTAGTCGAGATCTAATTCATGAATGACATGGTTTTCTTGTTCAAAAATGGTACAATGCCATTTTGTGTCAATTTATGCCCGAAAACGCGCATGTTTTATGCAGATATCGACACAGATGACGGATAAAGTGCTTCCATGAGGCATGGGTGAACTCATATCAAGTGTTTACGTGTTCTACCATCGAATATAGGTCATTTCTCTATAAGGAGTTTCTGTAATTATGTCAACAGATTTTCACTTTCCCACTATAGCTGTCGACGCAAGTTACGTTTCAATAGAGTGAGTCAATCTGCTCTCGTAAATCAACAATGTATGGAAAGTGGAGTTTCTGCCTAACCTTGCTTTGAATATTTGTTATATTCTATAAAGTCAATAATTCTGCATTGTTCAAAGATCTTTAAGAAATTGTTTACTCTCTCGCCCTAGCATGTGACTTTCAAAATCGTTGACATGTCAATACAACAATCTTAACACTAGAACTTGGAAGCTCCAAACCCGTCAATTGACGATTTTAAGAATGAAAACTTTTGAACAAGGTGTTGCTTTCCATTTTCCTTTTATGATATTTCTTCATTCACAGAGTCATTCCAGAAAAAACTTGTGGCTATTGAAAAATTACACAGATGTATGAAATACTGGTCTTTGTACCTTCAAGCATCGATGCCGTCAACTATTACGATATCAAATGTTATTGATCAAAAAATTGGTTTAATGACTGCTATTCCTCACATAATGAGATCTATGATTATATCAGGATATTCGTGTATTGTTTTTATGGTGATGGTAATGAGTTATCAAAATCCTCTAATTACTCATTGCTCACTTTATTATCATTGCAAAAAAGTAATAAGTTGCATTAGAATAAAGCGTACTGCCAGAAATAATGAAAATGAAATATTCGAAGCTTTGTCATAAATGATCTCACTAATAAGTAAGCTGTACTAGAAACGATTAGCATTGAATACTACTAGAAAGTTACTAGAAACTAAAAGCATTTTACTAGAAACGATAGCCTGGCATTTGCCGCAGACGGGACGATAACACCGTCTACATAGGTTAACTGTTCGATTCTTTTGGCAGTACAAGTGCATGGGCTTCACTGGTCGTCACTCTCTTTTCGAGAGGTAGTCCGGGATCTGATGGTATCATCGCGATTTCATCGGCATCTTTTCTGAGCTCCTTTGACAATTGTTGAAGAAAAGCTCGTCTGCTAATACGAGGAAGTGTTTGGTGTCAATAAAGCACCCATGCAGTCACTCCTGCCAGGTCAAATATATTATAGAACACCACCAATGGCCAGCGTCGACAGCCAGCCTTTCGTTGAGAACTGCCGGCATATTTGGTCAAGCATGTTTACTCCATGCTTGATGTTGCTTCCGTAAAGAACTGTTTTTGGCTTTTTCTTGCGACCTTCTCTACAAACAGCTCCGCGATGTTGAGTTGACAGATGATGCCGGTACACAGCCATGATATCAAAGGATGTTCCCTAATGACTTCGGTGTTGCTATGACTCGACGTTGTCCTTCACATAGACTGTTTACGCTGTGCTGTAGCGAGTTATACCAAACTGTAGATCAAATACTTTTCATAATATTGTATCATGAATGATGCCAAATTTCTACCAATAGAAAAGTTGAAATCAATGCTATCGATAATTGTTCATCCGATTGTCATTTGAATTCTCCGTAATCGACTTCAATTTAGTCTCATTTCAAGTTTTCCTTTGTTGTCACCAGTGGTTGATTTCTCCTACCGCAGAAAGTACATGTATTGTATATTTCTGAAATTGACTTAAATAAATGAAGTCTGACAATTTTCAATGCCTTGTCATGATTTACATGGTGATTCTTCAAAGTTTGCAATGGAATGAATAAAGGCATATTTCAAATTTGATTTGTATTTTGTAGTAACGCTTTTAAGTTATTTTCATGACAATTCAATATTGGTGCATCGAACGACTTCTCAGATACTTTTTACCTCATTATGATGACAAAAATTTCGTATTTTACGAATTACGCAAATTTATCTAGTAGTCGTCAATGTTGTTGTGAAAGATTAATCCTCGGAGACCGCAGCTTTTTCACACCCTCTGAGAGCTGAGAGAGGGTCCAGAGGACCCCTATCACATATTCTTAGTTTACTTGCATAAATCGATATCAAAACATTAGGAAAGTTGATTTTAAGTAAAAGAATGGTGTTTGCGTGTAGCAGGTCTATATACCTGATCGACCTCAGCATTCCTCAGTAAACACATGGGAAAATATGGTGTTTTCATCAGTCAACAACATTTAGCACAGTATCAGTTGTACTAAGAAGCGACTTTGCGATCTTTCTTGTCACCATGAAGCCTCAGATAGGTGATTTTAATGAAATGGATTTGATCCATGCACCAAAACCTTTCAATTTGCCCATTCTTTCACATTTATAGAAGCCTATCAGAAATAGGCCTAAATTGAGTCAAATTTGCTGTAGTTTTAGAACCTAAAAAAAGCTGTGGAAATCTCAAACTCATCAATTGCTGCTGTAAAAAGTTTTGTGAGCAGTCTGGTTTTGGTGCTCAACTATGAATATAATAAAAGCTTTTATTTAGGACACTGATTTATGTCGAGTTGTTCATATATAGGCCAACCAGTCACGCAAGATTATGTCTATGTGAGAACGCAAAATATTCACATTTTGCGATCTTCCAACACAATACACATCTACGTGCATGATGTACACAATGAATAGAGGATTTCCACTCTTTATCCACCATCGTGGATATGTCCGAAATCATGTTTCAACTAATTACAAGAATCTTGTGATGGGAATTTCTACACCCTCTGAGACCTGAATAGGGGGGGAGGATTCAGCGGACCCCGTTGGCCTATCTACCACACTTCTACTAGTTCAATTGAGATGAAATAATACATGCAGATTCACTGTCAAAAATGATGATTTTACGCGGGCATGAGAGGTTGACATATCCTCAGCACAAAAAGTAAAATAGAAAAATATGACTCCGGTTCCACTGGACCCCCCTCAGGTCTCTGAGGGTCAAGTGATATAATTATTGATATATACATTATATAGCGCTATGAATCTTGCTGATGTCGACTACACCATCACACAGCTTGTTTTTGATAGGTCCTAGTACAATTTTCATGAATTCTGTCGGCAATTTTACATACAATTATGAAATTTGAAAAACTGATTGTGTGAATTTGAAATGCCATTTATTGCAACATGAGCAAATGGGAAAGAAAAAATGAAACCACCATCGGATATTCCAAAATTAGGCTTTGTTTATGATGTAAGTTGATGGTTTAGAAGATCTTAGGGGGGCGCAAGTACACTCCCCCCAATACTTCGCCGACAAAAGCCTGAGACAAGTGATAAAATTGGTTAGAATAACTGAAATTTCAATGAGAAGTCTAAATTTACTAAAATACAAGAACGCATGCATATACTTCAAATTTCGGCTCTTAAATTTGAAACACACAGAAATTCGTCCTGGTATTGGTCTTCACGTCATATATTTGTTATCATGAAGAGAAGATGTCACAATTGATCATCCGCCTGAATCTTTATCTTCTTCCACGACTTTTAATAGAATCCAATAGAATAGAATTATTTACATTGTCTGAAATTTATCGATGAGCACATTACATGAAAAAAAGAGAAAGATGTAAAGAAAATTTGGCTAAGGGCAGTACTTGATGAAGGAGCTACCGAGTCTTTTGTAGTGTGCTTTAGGCCGAGATTTAACCTCGATCTTAAATAATGGGAGAGGTAGAAAAATGGTATTAAGGGATTGGCGCCGTGGGATGCAATCTGCACATCGCTATCTGTTACATCGCTTGTCACCACCGGTCCTTAGGGTATGGTTCTTGGCGTCCACCGACATTCCGGCAATCCGAAGCGCCCTCCGCTGAACCTTTTCGAGCTGGGAAAACAGTCTCCCAATAAGGAATACAGCAAAATGCTGCGGATGCAGGAAATGTAGACGTTTGGACTCCTTTAACCCATTAGCCGGCACTGTCATATTTATAGGACACCTATTTCTCCGAATAATACTCATAAAATTGATCACCATATTTGGGTTAATTGACTCAAATCTATTGACGATATCTTATGTACGTTTTCTAGACTGTAAATTGCGTTTTATGTCATAAATCTGAACTCATAGATATCTAATAAATGCAGCATAAATCACTTATTTTTAAGTCATAATTTTGATGGGTCCTACGGATATATTTTTTCATGAGATAATTGAAGTCGGGATGCATATATGACGTGAAATTACACTGAAGCATCATATACTTCAAATTCCCCGGTAAAAGTATCACAACCCTTGTAAAATTATATATTTATATCCTGTCCTATAAATATGACACTGCCAGAACGTATGCATACTTGTTTTTTACTTTGCATTTTGTGACTGACAATTATCATTATCAATGTTAGGAAAAATATCGCGTGCGTTATTGGAACAGATGCGTACATCTATACTTACCAAACATGATTGTAAACATTGGAAGAATATATGAATTTACAGAACTGAGTGATAAATTGGAAAGCAGTGTTATCAAGGTGATGTCACACTTGTTGCAGTATGTCAACGGCTTCGCAGTGGATTTATCACCTTGACAGCGTCTTTGCTTTGTTCGTGACTCCATGAAATGACCTGTATTATCAAATCGAAATGATCCTGGCGCTGATATTCTTCGTAAGGCCATTGTTCGCTTTCTCGATAATAGTGACACCTGTCCATGAGTAATCTTCATGTAAGAAGTTGCGATATCACGAATAAATGATACCAAAGGCATTTTTTCTTCATTTGGTTTTGACAAATTGAAGATGATCCAGGAATTGACTATTGCCATTTGAATTCCCCAAGTCATCAAAGGAAAGTACCGTTTTTTCCTCGTATTCCAATAGCGTAGTGTGAAGTCAACCAATCATGATGGTCTAGTCCTCCCATGCTGGTGTTATATTCCTCATTGACGCGTGGCTGTGCGACTTTTATATAGGACTTTGCAGATAAACTGAAACGCCGTACTTTTCTTGTAATTCAAACTGAAGACATGAAAGTCATAAGAACCTACTTTTACCGATCAGACTACACGATACTTCAGCAAGAAGCAATTTTCAACATCATATCTGCCGTTAAAAGGCAAAACGACGTATTTCGAAATACGTTGTTTTACCTTTTAAGGGTCTATTAGAGCCAGTGAGATCTGAACTTTCAGGGTATGTGCTTGAAATGTGATCATATAATTGTCGTAATTCATACATTTTGATATATTGTACAGGTAACGTATGATATTGGAAAATAATTGGAATAGAAACTGGATGGATAGTTTAAATGGTAAAACAGCGTATTTCAAAATACATGAAACTTTCTTTGGAGCTTTAAAAGGCAAAACAACGTATTTCGAAATACGCGTTATTTTCAAGGGACTTTTAAAAGGCAAAACAACGTATTTCGAAATACGCGTGTTTTTCAAGGGACTTTTAAAAGGCAAAACAACGTATTTCAAAATACGCGTGTTTTTTAAGGGACTTTTAAAAGGCAAAACAACGTATTTCGAAATACGCGTGTTTTTCAAGGGACTTTTAAAAGGCAAAACAACGTATTTCAAAATACGCGTGTTTTTTAAGGGACTTTTAAAAGGCAAAACAACGTATTTCGAAATACGCGTGTTTTTCAAGGGACTTTTAAAAGGCAAAACAACGTATTTCGAAATACGCGTGTTTTTTAAGGGACTTTTAAAAGGCAAAACAACGTATTTCGAAATACGCGTTATTTTCAAGGGACTTTTAAAAGGCAAAACAACGTATTTCGAAATACGCGTTATTTTCAATTATTTTCAAGGGATTTTTAAAAGGCAAAACAACGTATTTCGAAATACGCGTTATTTTCAAGGGATTTTTAAAAGGCAAAACAACGTATTTCGAAAAACATAACTTTTTCTTATGATTTTTATAAGATTATGCGTACAAGGCAATACGCTTACGGCGAATATTATATAAAATAATATCATTGTTTGAATAGCTTCAATTCAAATATAATCATATGATATCATTTTCGAGCATATGACATTGACAGCGGGGCGTTTTTGCAGCACAAGTGAATTATTTTCCTTTAAAGTGAGTTCCGGAAATTATTTCATAAACGAGATGAAACTTAAGATGATACTTGAAATTTTGTTTTCAGTACGCGGTATGTCCAAGAGAAAAATTCAAGAGATACTTCTTAAGCAGAAGAAAGAAAAACTTTCTACATAATCTGCTGCTGTTTCAACACCAAGGTGAGAAATTTTGTGCTATAAGAAATGTTACTAGGTTTTCCCAAGGTATTTACATAGTGCAATTTGTCAGGATATAAAAATTAGACCTAAGGATCTTGTTTTTGTAGCAGCGGAATCTTTTCTTTAAAGCAGCAGCATTTTTCCGTCAAAAACCTGAATCTACAAATCGCTGATTGTTAATGAGACCTATCATTAACTCAAAATAATAAGTACTTCATTGCAAAATTACTGTAGTGGAAGCTAATTAAAATGATAAGTTTCTTCGGCATTGGAAAGTAATGAAAAAAGTACGCGACTGCGGGTAGCGTCGAACCCACCTGCCGACGCTCTTTAGGCAATCGTGTAGGTCATTCGGCTATCGCGGGATATGCTAGACGAAGTGTTTGATAGAATCTAAATCGGTTGCATTCATACGCCACACAATGTATGCATGTGGATACAAGTATTCTCATTCTGCGTCATACTGTACAGTCACTGTAACTTGTTGAGTGTTGACTTGTCAGATGTTTGATAATGTACATCAGTTCAGCATTCATGAAGTATTCATGTATCTAGATATGTTGAATGAGTGTGAAGGTAAGATTGCCTAAATATCAGTATACCATGTAGGCCTAAAACTCATCTTTTACGCTTAAATGCACTCTAATAAATCAAGACATGTAGCCTACATTGTACATGTTGCTTAAATGCAAAAATGCTGCTTAAAGATGATTATGTACTCCTATTAAATCTAAATTAATTAAATCTAAGATGAAATGTTCTGATATATAATTAAAATATTGAGAAGCATTTAAAAATATATAAAAATGGTTAAGTCCTGATATTCTACTTTCAGAGGCGGTTTACTACACTGAACAACCTACGGCAATGGAGGAGATCGTGCTGCAGGAACATCTGACAAAAGTGAATTCCGACCAGGAAAATGAACTATCGGTCTCAATTGCCGATTTCCAGCTACCAAATTGCAGTGGATGCGACTATCAATCGGTCGAACTTCATGGTAGTGGGGTAGATTTGGACGAAAAGATGCTTGCGGATGAAGATTTCGGCGATTTCAAACCTGTTGGGAAAATTTTTGATGTCTCGAACCACAAAAGCATCCCTAGAGAAGGAGATACTGTGTTTGATGAGAACCAATCTAGATCCGATTATCCTGCTAGTTGTGTTTCTGAACTTCTAAATTCAAGTGCTTTAATAAGTGATAAAGAAAATATGAATGATACTTTTGTGTCCTGTTCTACATGTGTTGATCGTGAATCTGGTATCACAAGCGATGAAGATCATGACGTCGCTCAAAGCAACGTTGTTGATAAACATCCTTTACTCCTATCCAATTATAACCATGATAGCAAATTGCCTCGAAGTAAGGGATTTTCTTGTGATCTGATAACTGATGAAACTCGGCAGATAATCCATGATTCATTTTGGAAAATGAAGTTACAGGACAGAAGAAGTTTCATTGCTTCAAACGTCTCGGCAAAGTGCTCAGGTGGATCACTGACACGTAAAATGAAATCTAATGTATGTCTTATTCCTTGAATAAAATGAAAGTTTGTAAGACATTTTTCCTAAGGACACTGGGGTATAAAGCATCAGACTCCATTATTCGATCAGTATTCAATCTTCCAGCTAATGAACTCTCAACCTTGGTGCACCTGTTGATAGGAGAGGACGTCATGAACCATCGAATAAACTTGACGAAACATTGAGAAGTGAAATTCATGAATTTATCGAATCCTACAAGCCGTGTATTTCACATTATAGATTAGCACATTCTCCTAATCGTCGTTATCTTTCGAGCGAATTGTCGATTCGTAAATTGTATGATAACTTCGTTGACATGAAATTGAAACAAACAGGATCAAAAGATGTTCCATGTTCACACACTTATTTTTACACAGAATTTCACAAAATGAATATTTCGTTTCAAGAACCTCAGCAAGACAAGTGTACAGTCTGTGAAGATCACAAACATCTTGCAGAGTATTCATGTCTTCCACTAGGTGACTGTTTGGAATACCATAAACATCGAGAAAACAATTGTAGAGCAAGAGAGGAAATGAAAAGCGATAAAGTTAAATCCGAAGAGTCGAATATCAAGGTTGTATCTGTTGATATGCAGAAGGTTTTACTCCTTCCCCGTCTAGCCATCAAAGAGGCTGTTTTCAGTAGAAAATTAATCGTCTTTAACGAAACTTTTTGCGATGTCGCCTCGAATGGATCAGCTACCTGTATCATTTGGCATGAGGAACAGGCTGGTCGAAAAGCTAAGAATATTGCATCCGCCTACTCGCACTTCATACTAGATTTCTGCCGAGATTTTGAGGATATCATTTTCTTTGCCGATAATTGCAATTCACAGAATAAAAACAAATTGTTCTTTAGTGTTTTAATGCTGCTTGTGAATGACATCCGCGTTTCAGCCAAAACGATAACATTGAAATTCCTGGAAGTTGGGCATACCTACATGTCAGCCGACAGCGTCCATGCCGCAATATCAGAAAAACTCCGAAAATCGAATGAGATTTATGATTTTGATGATATGAAAGAGATGATTAATAACTCAAGAAAGCGAATGAACTCGGTTGCACTGAAATATGATGATTTTTGGGCTTTCCAAATGACCGACACTGTAGCGCGATTACGTGGCTTATCTGAAGCGCGTGTGGTTCAGTTTAGAAAAGGTTCATACGATGTATTTCTAAAGCTAAATTTCGATGGACCTTTCCAAGAGCATCCTATTTTCAAAAAATCCGTGCTTAAAGATATCATGAATGAGCAAGATCGACCAATTGAAGGGATACCAAAAGAAATCAAGAAACGGGGTATTTCTCAACAGAAGAAAAGAGACCTGGTGAATCTTTCAAAACATATGTCTATTAATCGTCAACAATTTTACAAAGATATGGAAGTTGGTGATGTTGACGATCTCATGAATGTTAGGGAATGTGATTTTTAGATTTTATTATGCCTAAAGAAAGACTACCGAGATTTTTCTATTGATTAAAGACATAACTGTACAATTTTGTGTTTGTAATTGCATAATTACACATACTTAAATCATAAAACATATTTGATTTTTATATTTTGTCTTGAAATATTCTAAGGTGCCAAACACAGACTTGGGGCCTACCAGTATCATTAGTCTACATGCAAATATGTAACAGGACATCAATAAGTAGATAGTGTGAGAGACCGACGTATAATGAATATAGACCGAAATAATAATTCGATTACTTGTATACATGGAAGTTGTATGGCATCGTTTCAATGAACAGGGTAAAAGTACAAATATGTGTACAAAGTACATAAAACTGCAGTAGTTGCAGCTATATATAATTGGGTGTAATTGCAGGACAACTTCATGTAGATAGTGGCACAAATATCGAAATACCCTTTTGCAAAACTATCACACTATCACTATTTTATAGTATCACTCCAATAGCATTTTGGAGACGGCACTAAAATTGCGGAGTAGAGGACAAATTTGACAACGTGGCAGCTTATGTAAATGTTTTTGGTATTTCTTGAGTTCAATTTACGCTGTGATCGAACGTTATCGGTTCTGTCTTTTGAAATCTAAGCTACAGTAGGCGCAACATATTTCGAAATACGTTGCTTTGCCTTTTAACGGCAGATATACTTTTTGGTCTCAGAGGGCGTGAGATATTGCCTCTGCTTTCAAGGGAAAGTATAATTTGTGAAATCGATTCCAATGGCAGTCACTATTTACGCATATCGCATGATTTGTTGACAAAAATTTCAAAATGCTTTTTGCAACAAAAGGAGTATGAAGATGTTAAGAAATCTTGAGCATGCGAAAACAAGGAGATGCCATAAGAATGCCCTGTTCTTGCATGGGATATGTACTGCAATGCAATTGGAGATTCAAGGAATTTGTTTCCGAAGCCATCATCTGACAAATCAAAGAGATCTCATCCGTCGTTTTGCTCAAGTCAGTTATTAGGCAAGCATTCAATTGACAACCTGATACCAAAACTGTCTGCCCAACTGCATTTGTCCAAAAGATATACAGATTGTTTCATAAAAAATGGATCACCCTTAAACATCGCCTTAACTTAAACTTTGTCTAACTCCGCCAAACTTGAGCGAATTTCTCTGAAATTTGGAAGATATGTCAGTTGTGCTTACTAATATCATTGTTGGAAATTTCAAGCATGAATATTGAGTTGTTTTCCTGTTATAGATAAAAAAGTAGTAGATAGTTTGATCTTCATTTAGCAATGTTGCACAAAATCATTCCTCACTCTTATAAAATTACATTTGTTTCCTTTGTTATGTAATATGTTGTTCTACAAGCCAAAAGCTATCAAGCAAAACAAAAATAAAGAAAATCGGTCAATCAGAGCCAGTATAGCGCCATTATTCATCAACAATAATGTAACTGCTACATGTGATTAACTGGACTTCATGTTCCATAGCTTCCTGACTTCGTTGCGGTGGTGTTGGCAGCACTCCTGATTGCTTTCAGCTAGAAATCTATCTCTTACCGGTTGAAAACAATACAAAGCGCAAATGAACAATAACGAGATCGCATTCACAAAAGGCAAAGTGTCAGCCTTGCTAGAACTAGGGTTTTCTTTGCGAGCTACAAGCAAGCGACTAAATGTCCCTTACACAAATGTGCATCGATGGCATAATGATGATTTTCGACTCTGTCGTAAAGAGGGCTCTGGCCGTCCACGGAAAACATCCAAACGTAGAAATCGCCTAATTTTGAGATTTGTTTAAGTTGATCCAAGTCTCTCGTTAACTGAGATGGCTGCACTAGTCTCGTCTATTTCTAAGTCCACTATTCGTAGAAGACTTATTGAGTCGAATTTCAAGAGCTGTAAGAGGCCCTCTCAGATCGAATTATCAGATCAGCATACAAAAAGACGTCTCAGATGGGCAATCAGTCATTGACACTGGCGAAATTAATGGGATCGGGTTGTCTGGTCTGATGAGGCATCAGTCCGTCTGAAGGATAGTGATGGTCGATTGAGATTATGGATAAAATCTGATCAGGAAATTCCGAGACATTTACATCGTCCCCGGGTACAAAGTGGTGCGACTCTACTGATTTGGGCTGGCATTTGGACCAATGGCCGCTCTGAACTTCACATACAGCAAGGAACCATGAATTCTGAACACTATGTGAATGTTTTACGAATGAACATTGGCCAAATGACAGATCAACTTGGTGATCCATCGACTTGGTTATTTATGGATGATAATGCTACGTGTCACAGCAGTAGTAGAGTCAACTTATGCAAGTCTCAATTAGGGCTTACGACATTATCTTGGCTAGCTCGTTCTCCTGATATGAATCCCATAGAAAATGTATGGAGTATTCTAAAACGCAACGTTCGTCGTTCACTGCTACCTACAGATGGCGTATCACAACTTACGTCACTGTTAAAAAGAGAGTGAAGAAAGTTAGATCAGTCAAAAATCAACGATATCATCAAATCAATGCCTAGGCGAATTGGTAATGTCATTGACAATAAGGGTAGGGCCACAAAATATTAGCTTCTTACGAACCGTTACTGTATCATAGCTTATCAGATTATATAAGGACATTTAAATATATTAGGGACATGAAATAACATGAAAAATGCTTTCTGTATCATACTTGTGTTTTATTTAGTCAAATTTTAGGATGATCCACTTTTTATGAAACGGACTGTACAAACCATTGCATCAGGGTGACAATGGTGACAGTGCTGAAAGAGAATGGCAACTCAAATGCAGAGATATCAACATTGACTGGCCACAAAAATCCAATGAGCGTGGAGAGGTATTCTCGAAAGCGAAGAGATACCGAATTCGAGGCCATGGGGAAAGCACTTCACCTTGGAAGCACTTCACAAAATGTAACTATTGAAACTATATCTAAGAAGAGCAAAATAGTATCTGTGAATGAATCGGTCCAAAATGAAAATGAGCAAAATCAAAAGCGCATGGCGATCCATTTCAATGGGCAATTTTCCAATTGTAGTTTTTACTTGCCAAGCCAACAATGACTGCTGCTTTCCTGAATTTGTACACAGCAGTATATCATGTACTTTCTATGTCATAAGCTGCAGCACTATGCATGTACATAGCTTTTCAAGATTTCGATAGTAGTAGAGCTCTATGGCTTAATTCATGATTGTTTTGAACATTGATGCCCGGTTTTGCTACGTTGCTTAACACAGAAATTAGACACAATAATCTAAAATTAAACTTACATGATGATCACATGAATCAGCAAATACAATTTTTGGCACAGTGCTCGGACAAAGTTCTCAAAGTGTCAAGAAACTATGTAATGCGTGGACAATTCAAAATGTCCTAGAAAGCATTTTTGAAATACCTTTCAAATATTTTGCCTCTTTGATTATTTGATCTTTTTTCTTTATTCTCCCCCCATCCTGCAGTCCATCTTGCAGTCAATAAGTTACTTGGGGAACCGGACCTGACCGATACGGGGCGGGTCCACAGGTGGCGAATAATGCAAGACCTTCAGATATGGAGGCTCGCTGCGAATGAGGGTAAACGAATAAGCAGCCGCGGACCAAAAGCGGCAGGTTTAGCAGGGAAAAGGAGTCAGCAGGTGACGCTGCTGAGTCATTCAAAACTCACACAACCCCACGACGAACCTGTGACGAGGCGAGTAGAGGTCGCCTTTAAATAAACCTAGTCGACAGCCAACGGCGGATTCCACGCAAAGAAGGCTGAAGAGCTACAACGGCAAGAGACAACGGCTTCGGACGGATGATCTTTAGTTAAGAGAAATGGTGATTTCTTCAGTTCACACAGCAGAAGGCAATGTCAAAGCCTTGCTGTATTTTGCCAAGAACAATCATGGTTATGGAAGAAACAATGGATTCTCGATTAAACGGCGTTAATGGAGTTGCATGAAGAAATGATGACTCTTCGCCGGGTAGAGGGATTTATGCGAGATGGGTGTCCCTCGACCGTCATCAAGCGGCTGTCTCAAGCAATATCAGAGTCATGAAAAGCATTGGAACCTGGAATGTGAGAACTATAAATCAACCAGGAAGACTAGACCATGTCCAACAAGAAATGAAAAGATTAAAAGTTTATATCATGGGCCTCTGTGAGATCAGATGGAGCGGCTCGGAAATTGTTCAACACGGAGACCACAAAATTGTTTTCTCTTGTAGTGACAAACACTTCAAAGGAGTGGCTGTAGTATTGAAGAGCGAGATGTCGAAAAGTTTATTAGGCTTCTGGACTATATCTGAGAGGGTTCTACTCTTCAAGCTGAAAGGGCACCCATTCGACCTCTGCATCATACAGGTACATGCTCCTACTTCAGCCGGTACAGATGACGAAGTGGACAATTTCTACGAGAGCATATCCACAAAGCAATGCGCCAAAGTAAGTCTCAAGACATAATAGTTGTCATGGGTGACTTAAACGCTAAAGTTGGTTCAGCAAAGGATAGTTTTGTGACTGGGAAATTTGGTTTGGGAGACAGGAACGAAAGAGGAGATAGATAAGTCGATTGTTGTAAAGTAAATGATCAAGTTATTATGAACACCCGAGACGATTATGGACTTGGAAAAGCCCGGATGATAAAACCAAAAACCAGATTGACTTTGTCACTATCAATAAAAGATTCACAAATGCTGTAAAACACGCAAAGAGTTATCCGGGGGCAGACTGTACCTCGACCACAATCCCGTGATTTGCAAGATTGCCATAAAACTTCAAAAGGAATAAAGACGTCACTGTGTCAATAACTTCCGAACAAAAATATATTATTGACTTATGAATACTTGACTGTTTTATTTATCCCGATCAGTAAAGCACAAGGTTTACACAGTTAAAGGGAGTTCTGTTTTTAGGAAATAAAGAAAATTATAATATTGAATGCAGGGAAATAGATATCTATAGAAAGTGTCATTTTCTTTGAAAATCTGTAGACAATTCTTTAAAGAAGAATGTTCTTTACCAATTCGCGGCATTCTCAGTACAGTCCATTCACCTTGCGATAAACTAGCTAAATGGCTTGTCGGTATTCTCTCAAATATTCGTGAGGCATTCTACAATAATGTGATTCAAGATTCGATATCGTTGTCGCCTTTGATGATGAAAAACTTCATTGAGAAAATTTTGTCAATAATTCTGTAGTGCAATAAATAGAAGAAAACTATTCAACAAATATTTGACTGCAAAGTAATTAGATAACTGATCAGTTCTCATTTAAATGTAATTTCTCATAAAGCCGTAAATCAATGGTAATTGTGACGAATTATATTCGATTTTCTATACCAATTGTACCGTTATAGCTAGCATAATGATGAACAGCATAGAATGATAGACGGTTATTGGAGAGCATAAAAGGCATTTTGTAGCTATGAAGAAGGTAGCATCTTCAAGAGGGTAGAAGTTTTGAAGGTATTTGAACAACACTTCCATGAAACAGCTTATCTACAGCGTATCTGCAGTACACAAGAAAGGCGATGTCAATGACATGGAAAATTACAGGCCGATATCAGTGCTACCAATAACAAGTAAAATCATCGAAAGGCATGTACACAAACATTTATATCTGCATATGCATCCGATGTTGCATGTCTCCTAATCTGGTTTTAGAGAAGGTCATTCATGTGAAACAGCTTTAATCAATATGTTGGATCAATGGACGAAGAGTATTGATGATGGTGATTTGAATGCAGTTATAATGTTGGACCTTAAAAAGGCCTTTGAGTTGATAAATCATGAGCTTCTGTTGGAAAAACTTTTGGCCTATAACGTCTCAGAGATTTCATCTACTTGGTTCAAATCCTACTTGCAAAACAGATACCAAGTTGTGTCTCTTCAAAATGGACTATCATACAAGTTCTCAGTACCCAGCGGAGTGCCTCAGGGGTCTATAATCGGCCCACTGCTCTTTATCATCTTTGTCAACGACCTACCCTTACATCTATCTGCCAGCAATATCGTTGACTTGTGTGCTGATGACACAACCATTACTACCACCGGAAATGCCTAGATAATGTGAAGGGCAATGTTGATACTCTAGTCAATGAGGCGGAGTCCTGGTGCTAGGGCAACTGTATGGCACTGAACATGGAGAAGACAAAGGGCATGCTTATTACAACTCGGCAAAAACGGCGGCGACTCAGTAAGGATGAGATAACCACATTCTCCCAAAGAATATCTTTGACTGACAAACACAAAGTCCTTGGAGTTATAGATCTGACATGGAATGAGCACGTTCAATATGTTGCTCGGCGTGTGAGCAGCTATGTTGCCTTGTTGAGAAGAATAAAGCAATTCTTACCAATTCGTGTGCGGAGAATATTCTTCATGGCCTACATACAATCTTGCTATGACTTTTGTTTATCGGTGTGGGGTGCTTCCTGTCACATAACGAGAATTGAGAAACTCCAAAAGCTTGCAAACACAGGAGTGCTTGATCGCCCAAAACGTGAAAGCTCCAAACCTTTATTCAAAGAAATGCACATTATGCCCATGAGCACTCGAGTCGACTTTAAGCAGACTCTACTTGTGTATAAAGCCCTAAATCAGTTAGCACCAACTTATTTACAACGCATGTTTTTACTCAAGGAACAAGAGAAAAAGACACGATCTGTAACACAAGGAGACCTGTGTATTCCCAAAGTTAGAACCAAACTAAGAAAGATGACGCTTGTGGTACGAGGTGCAGAACTGTATAATTCCTACAATCGTTGTGTCCGAGAGGCTGACAGTGTTTTGAAATTTAAGCGAAACTATATATGTGATTTCTTCAAAAACTTCTAATTGATGTTCATTCTCTTCTATCTACCTAATCATGTTTTTCTGTATGCTAGAGGACCATTGTAAATTAGCTATTGCTACCAGTGTTATCCTCTTAAAATAAAGATTTATTATAAACAAATCCTTATTAAGACAGTCAGGAAATTTCACACCCGCAGTGCTGTATTTTTCTTTCCGGAACTTGTCAGTCCTGAAGCATGAAACGAGTCGAGGACCCTCGTGTGATATGAAGCTTGTGCAAAATAATAGAAAATGTGTGCAAGATAGAGCAGAATTTGTGCAAAAAATTGATGCTATTAGTGCAAATAGGACAGTGTTTTTGCAAAATAGGGCAGAATTGGTGCAAAATAGGAACACTATTAGTGTAAAATAAGTGCAGATTTTATGCAAGACATTCACTGCATGCACCGCATCCATTGACCGAACCCCACGTCTGTTACGTCTGCGTATTGCAGAGCCGCTGTATATCAACTGCCTCCGGCCAAATTTGTGTGTTCAAAAAGAAAGCGATTCGTCTTTACCTTTACCATGGTAAATAACTTTAATCAATTTTGTTTTTAATGATTTCTCATCATTGTTTAAACATGTCAATGATTTGTGATTTCTATAGTGTGCAACAATTTAAATGCTTGTGCATCTGTTTCACACCGGTGTCATGCCTGAAAGAGAACCGGTCGAAAGGTCTCGCATGCACTTTGCGCTGTTTTATAATTTTCAAATTATGCAAAGGATCAAACTTCCCTCATGAAATGGAAAGAGTTAATCGCTCTATGTTGTGAATTTAAAGGTACAGAAGTCCGTCTGCCGAAGACCGATGTAAGTTTGCTCAATTGCGTGGACATATTTTGAGCTTTCTTCCCCATTCCTCTTTCTAAGTCATGGTGTATTCGTTCTCATGTGATGGCTTTTCATGTAGTTGCTCTTTCATATCCACCTTGTCTATTTGTAGGAAGTCTATATGCATTATCCCGCAAAAGCTTCAAATTTAAAAATCTCTTCTCATGAACTACAGTCCGTTTCATAAAAAGTGGATCATCCTAAATTTTGACTAAATAAAACGTAAGTATGATACATAAACACCATACATTTTCTATGGGATTCAGATCAGGAGAACGAGCTGACCAAGATAATGTCCTAAGACCTAATTGAGACTTGCATAAGTTGACTCTACTACTCCTGTGACACGTAGCATTATCATCCATAAATAACCAAGTCGATGGATCACCAAGTTGATCTGTCATTTGGCCAATGTTCATTCATAAAACATTCACATAGTGTTCAGAATTCATGGTTCCTTGCTGTATGTGAAGTTCAGAGCGGCCATTGGTCCAAATGCCAGCCCAAATCAGTAGAGTCGCACCACTTTGTACCCGGGGACGATGTAAATGTCTCGGAATTTCCTGATCAGATTTTATCCATAATCTCAATCGACCATCACTATCCTTCAGACGGACTGATGCCTCATCAGACCAGACAACCCGATCCCATTGATTTCGCCAGTGACAATGACTCATTGCCCATCTGAGACGTCTTTTTGTATGCTGATCTGATAATTCGATCTGAGAGGGCCTCTTACAGCTCTTGAAATTCGACTCAATAAGTCTTCTACGAATAGTGGACTTAGAAATAGACGAGACTAGTGCAGCCATCTCAGTTAACGAGAGACTTGGATCAACTTAAACAAATCTCAAAATTAGGCGATTTCTACGTTTGGATGTTTTCCGTGGACGGCCAGAGCCCTCTTTACGACAGAGTCGAAAATCATCATTATGCCATCGATGCACATTTGTGTAAGGGACATTTAGTCGTTTGCTTGTAGCTCGCAAAGAAAACCCTGGTTCTAGCAAGGCTGACACTTTGCCTTTTGTGAATGCGATCTCGTTATTATTCATTTGCGCTTTGTATTGTTTTCAACCGGTAAGAGATAGATTTCTAGCTGAAAGCAATCAGGAGTGCTGCCAACACCACCGCAACGAAGTCAGGAAGCTATGGAACATGAAGTCCAGTTAATCACATGTAGCAGTTACATTGTTGTTGATGAATAATGGTGCTATACTGGCTCTGATTGACCGATTTTCTTTATTTTTGTTTTGCTTGATAGCTTTTGGCTTGTAGAACAACATATTACATAACAAAGGAAACAAATGTAATTTTATAAGAGTGAGGTATGATTTTGTGTAACATTGCTAAATGAAGATCAAATTATCTACTACTTTTTTATCTATAACAGGAAAACAACTCAATATTCATGCTTGAAATTTCCAACAATGATATTAGTAAGCACAACTGACATATCTTCCAAATTTCAGAGAAATTCGTTCAAGTTTGGCGGAGTTAGACAAAGTTGAAGTTAAGGCGATGCTTCAGGGTGATCCATTTTTTATGAAACAATCTGTACAGACAATTGCTACAGCTTGCTGCTATCTGTTAAACGCATGTAGTTTGCCATCGTCATTCTTTGTTACTCTTCGGTCAGCTTTAGTTTTCGGCAAGAGTCAAACTGCTTTGGTGTGTACGAGTATTTGAATTTGCGATTGAGTTTCACGAGCTTGCATGTAAATTTGCACAATGCTCTGTAAACTGTAAACCGTAAATAACCGTTAACAGCCTAAATATTTTCACGGTAAATATCCGTAAAGGCAGACGTTTGTTTTATCTGATATGAACGAATTTTAACTGTTACGTCATCACTCATCACGTGGTGACGTCATCATTTTAGCAGATATTTACGGATATTTTCTGTGAAGATGATCTGTCATTTTAGCTGCTTTTGGTTAGTTTACAGTCTATCGTACCAAACGTTCTATGGTGTTGCTGAAGTGTAGAACGATCAAGAAACAAACTTTTTGGAAAACGAACTCGCTTTACAACCATGATCTGAGTGCTAGCAGGAATTGCCATGTTCAGTTTGTGACATGAATTCATTCATCTCTCGGTTATACATTCAAATGTTATAAGATCAAAAAAGAGTAGCCGTGAATCAAAACCTTGTACAAAATTGTTAAGAACTTCGCAGAAAATGTGTAAAGTGCTGTATCGAGCCGAAACTCTTAGGAAATTCAGTTCTATTGTTAACGTGTGGTTGGCAAAGCGATTTGATCCAATATCTTTCATTTTACTTCAGAACTGTACTCACAGGAAAGTCAACATTACCTGCAAAGGAACTTCATTTGTCGTTCTATCAGCGAACAATTCTATTGGAACGAAATTGGAACAAATTATTTTCAACAAATAACATTTCTGACTAGCTTATAAAGGGAATGTTCGGCTCTTACAGCATTCACTTCACATTTGGTGGACTCAACGAAATGGCAATGCGCGCAATTATCATTATTGCATTATGTGCAATCTGCACCGTAGAAAGCCGTGGTGAGTACATTTCTTGTATATACATTTGCTATTCGCAGCCTTTTCCATTTCGGATTCATTATGAGCTTCATTTCAAAATTGCATAATATATATTGCTCAAAGTTGTGTACTTTTTAAAGTTTTGCATGATGTCATAGACTTACGTTTAACCCGGGAAAGGCTTGCGTCATTGGTGACCCATGAAGGAGATACAGTCCGAGGGAACAAATCTCCAGCAATGACGATGGATTTTTGAAGTTTTTTTTTCACCTAAACTTTGTTTGCGATCTGGATTCAGTATAATATCAGAAAATATTGAATGAACTTTCGATTTGTTTCATTGAAATTGTTAAGAAATACTGTATGTGTGCATCAAATTTTGGTTCGCTTTCTATTGTGCCTTTGAGGAAAGATGATTATTTTTATACTTCATGCCATTTCGTAAAACTAGACCTGGCATGTATACAAATGCATGTACCAAAGGAGAACTTTCTACACCTGATCTTTACTTTAGGAGCGGTTCTTAAATATTGTTGGGTAACCTGTGACTCATTGGGTTACGATGGTAAAAAAGTGATTGTCGTCATAGCCGATAAAACTGCTTATTTGCGTTTTAAAATGTAATTTCCCTGTGTTTGTGACTTTTGGATGCTTTAGCAACTTACTGCATGCTATTTACAAAATTTAATTGTCAGATTGACACTCACAGTACATGTAGGCCTACTGCATCACAGCTTTTGAATTCAAACAGGGCAATGTTTTGTGAACAAGCGATGAATTGAATGATAATTTGGTGTGTATCATGACGCATTTAATTGTTTCATGAAGGGACGCCACTACTTCTTCAGTTTTTATCACCTCTAGACAGTTTTGATGGTGATAGACGTAGATCTCTGAGTAGTTTATGAGAAGTACATGTATTTTCGAAATACTTAATCAGCCACAAGTGGTGGAAGTATTGTAGAACAACAAGTCTTTAGTCATTTCATTCCCGATAATATCATTTTAATGAAGTCATAATGCAGAAATAAACAATTTCGAAGATCATCAATGAAGTTTTCATTAATCAACATTTCCGGGGTTTCACTGTCACGAAAGCCCAATGGTTCTCTGATGACCCATGCCCAAATTGGCACCTAGATATTTTCAAATCTCTAGATATCGCCCCACTGAAGTCAGAGTGAGTAAACAAGCAATTTTTGAAAGTATCGATGATTTTCTACCACTATTTCTTGTACCGAGTTTTCCGCCAAGAGAGAACGTTTTATGCTTAAATGAACGTTTAACATGAATTGCCAGTCGAGAAATGTTATCTATGTTATAAGATGCGAAGGTTGCCACGAAATTTATCTTGGGCAAACAGGTGACATGTTCAGAAACCGCTTAACAGTGCATAGACAACAAGTAACACATGCAAAATATGCTATATTAAACATGAGCCGACGCATCTCTATGTGTCCAAATAACTTGATGATTAAATTCCTAGCGGCTCCTATCTGCAAATTAACTCCTGGCGCTTCAAAATTGCAGCGTGAGCGTATTTTAGCCTTTATTTCTATGTTGAGGCCTAAACTCAACACGTGTTAATTTTGAATTTATATCACGGTGTGTTGGAAGCGTCGGGTTGAATTAAAAAAATTTCCATCAGTTTTCTTGACGGTTATTGAGGTAAAAATATGTGCTGATTCCAAATATGCCAATTTCAAAATCATTCATCGACGTCTTTTTGAGATATATTTGAAAGTTTAAAATGGCGTCCATTTTGCAATTTGAATTTTTCATTTATAGATATAAATATATTTCCAAAGCTTTTCTATACGGTTTTAGGGGTAAAAAGGTGCGCTGAGTTCAAATATGACGATATTAAGACAATACATCAACGTCTATTTGAGAAATTCTTGAAATTTCAAAATGGCGCCCATTTCGAAATTAAAATTTTTGATTTATAGTTATAAATATATTTCCAAAGCTTTCTATGTGATTGCTTGGTAAAAAAATGCGCTGAGGAGGTCGTTCGTGGGATGTCGCTGATGTGCAGTATATTTCATATTATTGCTAACACCTTTGACTTTCCTATTATTTTTTCATTCTAAGTGGTTTTTGTTGCCAATGATGGTCAATAGTAATTATCATTGCTTCTAGATATAATAAATAAAAGCATAATTTCATCCACGGAAGGTATATTTCATAAGAAATTTTGACAGAACGATTCAAAACTTAGTGTGTCCACCTCTTGCCTGGATCACAGCTTTGATCCGGTCAGGCATAGATGCGATCAGCTTCAAACAGGTCTCTGAAATTGTGCAGTCTCGATGCCACAGTTTGATTACCTGATGTATTAATTCTTTCTTACTTGAGATATCGAACTCTGAAAGTCTCCGCTTGATGATCCCCCATAGCGTCTCGATGGGATTTAGATCGGGCGAATTCCCTGGCCACCTCAGAACGGGGATGTTGGATTGACGGAGGAATTCCTTGCAAATCTTGGCGTAGTGACAGGGAGCACTATCATGCATAAATGTCCCATCTCCATTGGGGAGCCATTCCATCATTTGAGGAACGACCCGTGATCGAAGAACATGCAAGTACTTCCCCTTGTTCATCATGCCCTCGCAAACATGGAGCCGACCTGCGCCCTGAGCGGAGATGATACCCCATACCATGACCTTTTCTGGGTGTTTGACACACTGTTGAACCGATCGTGGATGGTTTGGAGAATGCCAAACTTGTAGAGAATGAGATCGTTCACATTGAAACATCGACTCGTCGGAGAATGCAACCTGAAATGAAGAAATTAAATTATAAGAATTGCGATAATTTCCAGCCGATTTTTGTGGTAGGCCTATTGCCCTAAATGTTAAGATGAACTGACTCAATCAATAAATGAACGGCACTTTATCGCACACATGGAGCCTATCTGTACATTTTCAAGAATAAGATATTGATTGCTTAACTTTTTCCAGTCTTCTGCAGTCCAATGTGAGTGAGATCGAGTGAACTCAAGTCTTCTAGCACGGATGTTTCTCGTCAGCAACGAGACTCTCCTGGGTTTCACCGACTTGCAATTCCGTCTCTTCAGTGTGCGCCAAATGGTAGTTTTGCTAACATCAGGACCAACGTCACGCAGAGCCGTCTGCAACTTAGAGCATGTCGATTTCCTGTTCTTATTCAGTTGACGCAGTAGAAAGCTTTCGTTAGTGGCGGTCAGTTTTCTTTTTCTCCCACATCATCCTTTTCTTTTATTCCGGTTCATGGCTGAAGAGTCTTCTCGGGATATCTTTGATACGGAATAATTGCTCACACCAGTTATTCTAGCAATTTGGCGTTGGGAATAAGTTGAACACTTGCATAATGCTTTGACTTCGGCTACCTTCTCGGCAGCAAGATCTTTGCACGCACCACATGCACCATCGTATGCAAAACTGATAAAATCTGTTATTGTCAGCTTTAAAGTCAATTTCAATCAATCTGACCCAAGAAATCGGACATGAGCTGACTCATCCTTTGTCATGCGAATTTTCAAGGCAATGCATAGATATCTACCTGGAGCAAACAGTCAGAGAACAGGTTCCCGATCGATTCAGTTTGAAAAGTGCAGATTTCGCATAATTTAGTAGATGGCATGACCTTCTCTAACCTCATCAAAAAATGTTTCTCTGTCTTATTACTCCGCAAAATTGCCATAGATAAGCCTTAGATATGCCTGTTATTTGATGTTATGACATATCAAACCTAAACTATCTTAATAATTGACTAATCAAATGAGGAAGTGTAATTTAGTAAAATATCACCAAGTGTTAGCAATAATATGAAATATACTGTAGATGTTAAAGAGGATCGGGGATAAGGTAGACCCTGTGGTACTCCATTGCGTAGTCGTCGAAGGCGGCTAGTCCGGTTGTCATTCTTTCTTAGCTTGAAGCTTCGATTAGATAAGAGCTCCATGATGAATGCAACGACATGGACATCACTCAATAGCCTCAGGAGTTTCAGGTGAAGTCATTTCAACCATACTGTGTCATAGGCGGAGGTAATATCAACGAATGCTACTCCGTCTTTTTGCTTCTCTTCGAATCCTGCTTCGACATCATCAGTAAGCAAAGTGATTTGGTCGGTAGTTGAGCGGCTTTTTTGAAGACAATGGAATTGAGGGTTTGGAATGCTACGTCGGGAATAGTCTGACCTGAATCAAATTGAAAGCCTGAGTAATCTTCAACGTACGCGATCTTGCTCAAAACATCAAGCAGGCTTGGATAGAGAATCCTCAGCATAAATGCCAAAGACTTCTAGAATCAACGTCGCGAAGAATCTCAAGTGTTTAAACGAGCCATGGCTTCTCAACAAAATACTGATTTCTGCTATCTTTGATGTATGACAATAGACACACAGAGAATATTTGGGATTTGATATCAATGGGTATCAAAGGTGACTTTAATTTACGTATTTTAGTTTAGACAAACAATTTTCTTCAGAATTTGTTGGCAGGAAGTGAAATTCTTAAAAACAATTTAAAATCATGAAAATGGTGGGCCTATAGTCATTAATTTAAAAATGGCGTGAGTCTTCAAATTGTGATGAAATACTTCATATCACATTTAGAATTGCTATCAAGAATGTCTTGAGACTAAATTTGGCTGCTATTAGAAGGTTAGCTATAAACTAGTAAATGTTATTCGATAAATTCATATTTTATATCTATTGTAATTTGCAAATTATGAGAAACTTTTTTCCACGTATGTAGCTGTAAACAATCGATAATGTTTCCCAGATATGAAACAACAATCATAATCAAGTCATGCTATGGTAGATGACAACAGATATCATATTTACATGAACAAAATTGTTATAATGACTTTAATTACACTACAACCTCGGGCACTGCTCATGCTCTCCCAAACATTCTTGGAGGCCAAGATCTTCGGCTTGGAGGGTGATCTGGTAATCTTTTAGTGACTTCTTTTGTAGCATTTGTGCACTTATTTTTTTCCTGATCGTTGAAGAATATTTTTTATGATGACTTTCGATTGATATTGTGATATTTGATACAATGGATATCCATGTTCTGGCAATCACTGTCTTCTAGTCAAAGAAATGGATATACATACATAGAGTACGGGGATATATGAATGATCAAAATTCTAGTACTGAGATGCACAAACAGCGATGTACAAAAGGTAGCATAGCATAGCGTACCTAGACATATTTTTGCAAATACTCATTCATGATAATGCATTGAATTTGTCTATCTTGAGGCAACGACATCATAGATTTTCTTAGATCATACATTGCAAATGTCACTTATCGGAAACACATAAACTGCATAGACAAGCTATGGGATATTGCATAATTTGACATCACTATCTGGATCAGTTAATATCAAGCAACATGAACCGTTTGCCATCAATTTTGATAATCGGCAGATAAAAGTCCTATAAATGGATCTATATCCATGCACACGAATGCATAGAGGATCCATTCCTAGCTGTGGAGAGAGTATAGGTTTTATGACATTAATGTAGAAATATGCAAATTAGATATCACCCTTTGGAAATGAAATATTATTTTCAGATCAAATGTAGCTGCTCATCAATAAATTGTTCAGATTAATCATCAATCACTGTAGAGACTATATCTTACAAGTCTTAAGATTTCCATTTTTACCAGATATTGTGCCAAAGCTGATCACTTTTAATTCGTTGCCACGAGAAAGCTACATTGAGTTCTTTTAAGAACTGATTAATCCAATGGTTACAGTAGCATTGCCTTTGTACACTTGGGGATTGGAGAACGCCATCAGTCCTCATTAGGAGTACTTTAACTATAGGATTTCCGACAGAAATGTAGAAATATTCAATTCAAATGTCGAAGAGCACACAGTTATATTAATCATTAAAGCAGTGGTTCCCAACCACTTTGTTGCGGCACCTTAGTGTGTCGAGGGAAGATTACTGGTGTACCGTGAAGAGATAATGAGTGGAAAACATGGAATTTCATTTCGTTTTGTCAATTACGATGTCTTCGAGGGCCACCTCCTTCCCTTAACATGAAACATGAAACATTTGATTGGACACGCAATCCATTCCTAGATTTATCAGCCATTGATCTTTCCAATTTTGAGCTTTTTGAAGAGGGAGAATAAGCAGGCTTTCCAGTGATCGTGGACTCAAATCGACGTACTTACGACAGCCATTAGACGCCTTTTGGATTAGTGCTTATAAGTAAAAAATGTCAGCAAAGTCTTGCTGCAATTCTCAATTATTCTACACCCGGTACACTGAAAACAGGACTTAATGTATTTAATGTATACCAGCAAAAAATCTCCTTATAGGCTGATATTCTTTCTTTTTCTGTTATTTTGTTGCAAAATATGATAATAATTTTTATTTTATTATATAAGATGCTCAAAAAAGAAAATTATTAATATATGAATTCTATTCATTATATACTGATAAATTCCGATGCCATTCAATGTACGTTTCATATTGACCCTCATACTATCATTTAATATGGCTAATGGATAGCCTTAACCAGATAGAGAATAGAAAAGATATGGTAACTTGATGCAAGTTGATTATTAGAACAAAAACATGCATTAACACGTACTCTTCGTTTTAAAGGCAATAAGTCATCATTGTAAAATGTCATCTTTAGCAATACAACGCGGTAGATAGGATTGGGTATGGTGAAACCAGGCAGAACATTTCGCCTGAGTTATGTTCTCAGCACCCTGTTCACCCAATTGAGCAAGAATTGACATTCTGTGCTGCCTCCTGTTGACATTTGAGGGTATTGGACCATTTAATTGATCCCTGACTTCTGCCAGTGATCGCTTTACGTGGGCTTTCCATGCGCTGATTGCCATTTCGGTGATATTAAGAAATGGTGAATATGCAGGAAGCCGTTCGATGTTGTGCAAAGAAGACTCAACGCTAGCCCTAGAATGAGCCGGAGCGTTATCAAAAATAAAATGAGAAGGTTGGACACTTCACTCAGAAATTCATTGAATCTTTCATTTGTCATTCCACCCTCATAAAACTGGTGGTACACTAACCCAGTTTGTGGCGAAACTGCCAAACATACGGTGAGGTTTGGACTTCTGCTTCCATCCACCACCCTTACAGCGCGCTCCCCGACACGTGCTCTTCCACGTGTTTGCTTTGTATGCAAATTAAAGCCAGCTTCATCGATGTACACCAGTCGGCGGTTCACTCCCTCTTGAAGTAGTCACTCAGCAAAATCATGACGACGATTTTTGATGCGTGAGGAATTTCTTTCGGTGGGAACATCTTCGAGTTTTTTCATTGATATCATTTCGCCGTCAAGAACACTGCACAATGAGGAAATCGAGATATGAGGTTGATGAGGTTCTCTTAGTCTTAATTCGGAATTTATTTGTTCCAATGTGAACTCTGCGTGTTCCTCAATAATCTCCACTGCCGTCCGTCGGATGGCATCGAAGACTTTCAATCTCCTATTTCCACCACGAGGCCTTGACACGTGGCCTGTGGTCTGATATCGTCTGATTATTGCATATGCAGTCTTATTCTTTATGCCCAAATGTCTCGCCAACTCTACGTAATCATCTTCATTACGATGGCACTCAATAATTCTTTTCTTATCAGATTCACTGATTTTCTGGTACATTGTTGCCTGTCTCAGTTCTGATTTTCAAATGATTTGAAATTTGATTTTCTTTATAGATAAATATTGAAATTTAAAAGATATCATATCTCTTCGACATTTGAATTGCATATTTCTACATTCGATCACGATCATTTCTATGCTCCCACATTTCATACTGCATATATCTATATTTGATCTGAAAATAATATTTCATTTGCAAAAGGTGATATCTAATTTGCATATTCTACACTTGATCTGCATATTTCTACATTTCTGTCGGAAAACCTATAATAGGTTTTCCGACATTAATGTAGAAATATGCAAATCAAATATGCATAACTAGAAAATGGAGATGTGAGATTGAAGGGATTCGCGCAATCATAGCTCAGACTTTATCTGTTCAAATGTGAGCTCGTTATGTCTTCGATAATCTCCACTGCCGTCCACTGAATGACATTATCGAAGAATTGATTTCCCCTGGATTGGACTCCTACTTCCACAACCCCAAATGTCATGGTCCATTACCCACAAATGGCAACAGAGGAGTTAATATATGTTTTAGCTTAAACAATGTTTGCATCAAATTGCATCAATTTGTTTTATCTTTTCAATTCTCGACTTGGTTAGCTTGATGCATGAGCTGCATTAGAGAAGCCATATGAAATGGTATGACGGGTAAATAATTATGAAAGGTATCTTGAATGACACTGGAATCTGTCATCATCATCCTAAGTGATAGTCTCTACAGTGATTGATGATTAATCTGTACAATTTATTGATGAGCAGCTACATTTGATCTGCATATTTCTACATTTGATCACATCCATTTCTATGCTCCCACATTTCCTACTGCATATTCTACATTTGATCTGCATATTTCTACATTAATGTCGGAAAACCTATAGATAATACCATAGATAGAATCACAGTGGATGCCACAGAATTGACGGTTATCTATGGAATCAGTCAATACTATTTGAACAGTTTCCGTACTGATATTGCAAATTGTCAGATCGGAGATCTACATCAGGAGGTGAGAACACTTCCACGGGAGATTCATTATATTCATAGAGTAGGGTATTAATGGAGTGGAAGCTCTAATAAAAAAATAGTATCATCACAAATGCGTCCCATATTTTGCATGAGCGTTGATTTGGACACTACAATATTAGCTGCACCACTGGCTAACGGAGGCCAGCTCTTCAGTTAAGTCTGGAGATGAATGTTATTATCAACTACTTGTGAGGACTATGTTAATGAGTAGTACGATTGATTGGAGTGACCAATCGATTTACAACATAATCAGCAAGTTTTTGACCATGTCGATCATCTTTTTCTGATGCTCCTAAGTAGGGCGTAATATTGAAGATATACTTCGTTTCATTATCAACAAGTAGCCAAAATTTGAAGCCGAACTTATTCGGCATAAAAAACCACAAATTTGCATCTTGTTTTCATAGGCATCAATTGCTCACCGATGCAAACGGAAAATCCTGGTGTATATGACTTTTCACAGGAATCTCCGATTAGTTCGAATACTTTGAACTTCGCGTAGGCCTATATGAGTGAAAGGATCATTAACAGTCCTAGAATGTCTGGTGCACTTTTTGTCAAACCGTAGGCATTGTTTAATTTTTTCATATTGAGTTCGGCTCATCATTCTACCGAATATAGGAATTCCGAATTCCTTTGAATGATTTTTCCCTTAAATTCCTCTTCCTATTTCAATGGCTATGTAACGCTCAAGATCGTCAATAGTAAAGTCACCAAGTATTCCATTGTCAATGCCAAACTGCTTCGTACATTCACAAATAACTTTCTCTACTTTCTCATCAATGGAACAGTCAAAAGCGTCCAACTCACTTGTGATTCTTCTCTTCAAGGCACTTTTTATCCCAGGATTCTGTGAAAAAATATTTCTTGATCTCGTTCGTCCTACAAAATTGGTCATTCCATTTTGAAGTCGTCTCCACTCGCTAGAATGATGTTCAGTTTGCTCACTTTCGTCTTCATCAGATGACCCACCACTATAATCTTCCTGTTCACTTGCACTATCGTCAGCTGGAGACACCATAATATTATCATCCTCTATGGTATTCTCATCACCGCTATCAGAAAAGTCAGACCCACCATCCGAATCGTTTGGGTCGATTTGCCATAAAGCTTCCAGAATACTCGATGCCGCACGCCTTCTTACGCGACTTTCCATGCCTCAAATATTCAAGTTATCACAATCAGAGCAACTTTATTTACTAAATCTATTCAAATCAACACGCGTGTTCATCAAACTGTCACACACAATGAACCAAGTGACTGAACTCGTGTACACTCTTTCATAGATATGACTCATTCTGATCACCCCTTTGATGAACAAAATGAAGATATCGGACTTACATGATAAGCATTCAATAGTGGAAGAATAGCTGTTCAAAAGTAGAATTCGTCAAAAATGACGAAACGGGCGTTCTAGGTAAAGACTTTATCAAGTGATGTAACATCCTCTTTCAGATAAACAAATAACAATTAAATTTACTCAATACTTTAATGGACGCTCCAGCAAACGATATCATTCGGTCGAAATTATGGTATGAGTATTTTCTTGGATGCTGTATTGAAAAGAAATAAAATTTCGTCAAAAATGACGAAACGGGCGTTCTAGTGTTAAACTTTGTCAGTTTATGATACTTCCACCATCAGATGTCCTGACTTTGAGGAATTGTTGATGCACGGATAGTGTTTTCCAGTCCATCACCTCATCGGTTGTCAGAGAATGTAACTGATAAAATGGTTTCTTTTTCTTTGCCGTTTGAATTACCACAGCCAATTAGCAGGGTATTTACGTCTCCAGCAACTTTCAAATTTCTTTCGATTGTGCTGTGAATGCTGTCACATTCACTTTGGCTATGATTTGGCTCAAAGAAATGAATTGATATTTCTTCAATACTCCTTGAAGTTTTCATGAAATATCGAAACATGCAGGGCAGAATTGAGTTTATATTTTGTCCCGCACAGCCATCAGCGAACAACTCGATCTTTTTGACATTTTGGTTGTCTTCTTTTTGGAGATAACTTAAAAGTCCTGTTGCGATTTCAACCGATCCTCTCTTGGATATTCCTTCATGCCATACTTGGCAGAATCCAGCTTTATCTTTCATATTGTATATTGTGAAGTTGTAATTGGCGAGTCGTCTGCGGTAGAAAATCTCGTAATGATTGCCAGTCGGCGTGTACATCACCTGTTGGAGATCGAATATAGCCGCACCGTATTCCCTCTGTTGTTGTTCTCTCCTTTGCGATCCTTTTCTTCTCTCTCACTGCATTATTTTCGTTTATATGTTCTTCATACTTGATTCTCAGCTCGTCATTCACTTTCTCGATTCCTCCTTTTTTTTGTATGGTTTTGTATAAGCCGCACATGTCTGAAATGGTAAAATTCACCTATATGAAATAGCAATGATAACAGAATATTGAATATAATGATTTAGGCGATAATATTAGCAATAACAATAACGATGCGATAATGTTACTTCTACAATGTGTCATCGATAAAGCCGATCGAAATATACGTGTTTCCTCGTTTGAGTTGCTCTGTGCCTACTCAGAGCGAGTGACATGCGTTCCCGCTATAATTTTCACTCTAGTACACTACATCTTGGACTGCAACTTCGTTTTGAATCGGGAAGTCGGAATCTAGGGGGCAGAGCGAGCGACATGCGGCCTCAGGGTCCCCGGTTTTATTTCACATACTACTATGATGCTGTCACCATTGAGAAAGCACGACGTCGAAATATATCTGGGTGCATCTTACTTCGGCGGTTTTCAATGAGTAGAGCGAGCGGCATGCGTCAACCTCTCATAGGTGGGCGCTTTCCTTCACGCTATACTACTACTACCTTAGGCAGGAGTGCGATATGCGTCGATCCTTGGGTCGGCGCTTTACTACTCCCAATATTTCTAATAATAATGATAACAAGAAGAAAAAAAGAAGAATAGAAATATTGATAATAATAGTGCCCTACAATAGTTACAAAATTGAGTATACTAGATTATAATAATTGAACTTTAATTGACACACATACATTTACATGGTAATACTAGATAATTACCTTTCTTTGGTCTGTGAAATGAAAGATTCAAACCAACCAGGGCCTTTTCATAGTAGGACAAAGCTACACGGGGATTTTCCGCATCAGCTAAGTACATTCGATACATTGTGGCAGCAGTTAAGTCGAGATGTAGGTACTGCTTGTGACTGTCCCTCCTACAGTAATGGGATTCAACTCGAGGGAACTTGTTGATATGTTCCTCAACTGCAACCTGAATTTCTTTGTCGCGCTTCATGTGAACAAGTCTTCTACCGCCACGTCCTTCACTGTCGACCATATCATTTTTTAGCTTTTGCAAGGTCCGTTTGAAGCATTCGAACCGTTCGTTAGAGATAGCGTACCTAAAAACATGACCCTGCAGACTTCGATCTTCTCATTTCCAAGAGGAAGAGTGTACAGGTTATTCCCCTCACGTTTCCGCAATGTTTCACCGGTTTTTGCTGTCTTCTTTTCAACTTGCTTAACATGAGTGCCTATAAAATGCCCTTTGAAGGCGTCGATCTCCCAGATCGTAGAATGTGTTGTTGATATCCAAACCTCGTATCATCATCAAGCGTTGAACACCCCTTGCCAAGTTTTGAGCAAATAGAATCGTTGCAGCGATCTAATATTCTTCCACGTTTTGATGGAATCTCTTTTCCCGAAGAATTCCTATGTGATTCACGGCTAGTCTCAATTTCTTTGTTTCTAGACGCTTATTTGTACGCTTCTTTCTTTTCCTATTGCCAATAGTATTTATGGGTATATCATCATCAGAGTCAGAAGCTCCATCAAACTATGTAATTGGAAGAACTTTTCATTGGACCAGACTGCACCAAACAATTCTCATAATCTCCTTTGTCATTCGGTGAATGAATTTCAGTATCATCAGAAACGCCATTCTCATCTGTTTCAGAAACGTAATCCAAATCAACATTACAATAAAAAGGGACTGATCCATCATTGTTTGCACTTGCACTCGAATATCCTGCAAAAAATATGAATGCAATTTTAGCAAAGCAAAGTAAATGTAACATCATGAAATCATAAATAAAGTCATTCAACATGTATATTTTAGAAATTTGGGCATAGGTTCTGGGCCTCCGTCAGGGTCATCAATGCCCTGGAGTTTACCTCAGTCTAATGAGGATGGTCAGTTGTAATATGCTATAAAAAAAGAAGTCATGCAACATGTATCCTGTATATGTATTATTATCTTACTTGCCATTATCGCCACCTACTGGCCTCTGCTGTGGAATAGGAGACGAGTTTGTTATCGGAACGGACGGAACGGGGGGTGAGTCAGGTTGGATGGAGAGATACGCCTCTACTTGTTGTTTTATGTTTCGGGCAGTATTTGAGTGGTTAATGTATGGGTGACATCATCAGCCGCTACAATTTCGGTTACCTCTGGCAAATTTGATTCACTTAGTAGAAGTGACAGGTCATGGGTAGAGTTGGGTATTTGATGCTTCCTGCTCATTACATGAAAAGCAGATCATATTTACTATTATTTACTGTATTCAAATGGAACAGAATAGAATGAATACTTACTTGAATCTATATTTGCTTTCTTCAAAGATGCCTCTAGCATACGCTGAACGTAAGTGCGCATTCTGCAATAGTATTTTAGATTTTACGATTTTAATCAGATTTATCGATTGACTTCTAATGTATTAAAGCAGCTTTTATTCATCTAACTTCGATTGTCTTATTGACTTAGACCTCAATTCTTCCAACTGGTGAATTGATGCATCGGTAATAGATACATAATGTAATTTAATTTACATGTATTTCCAATGTGGTTTTAATCGCATCGAAATAAATGATCAATATACATTATTATGAATATGCATATGATAATAACGAATTAATTTAACGCTAACTCTCAACCATGTTCACCACCATGAATATGATATATTGTCCTATTGACACTGTTCAATATTGAAATGTATACTTAAATATTTAACTAAGAAGGGATTGAGTGTAATTTATTGAATAATAGCTTAAGATAAGATAAGAGAAATATTCTACTTCAAAATTGTACAAGTACTAGTATGATATCAAAAGTAAATATCAAAAAATAGCCTACTTGAAAAGGTCGACAATCAGATTCAAGAATGTATTATCATCGTTAAAATATAAACGTCAGAATCACAAGAAGAAAAAAAACAAAAACTCTGCGCAGTGCATTGAAACAAAAAGTAACTGAACAAAACTGTTATACACTTAAAAAACTTGTCCCATAACAAAAACAACATAGTCTGTGTTTCCGAAAATGCGTCGTGTATCAAATTTTATGTAAAAAATGCAAAAAAAACACTATATTGGCATACACAGGTTTTTAAGATGTTTGCATATACGCTGTCGAGAACATTCTGACTAATAACAACTCATCGGTATATAAACACATGAAAAATTGTACATGACTCCCTCTCCTCACAGACAATATTCTATCCTCTAATAAAGATCCCCACCAATCTCCGATTACGTGAGGCAGATGTTTATATAAATAAAATGAAAGTACTATTAATGCCAAGCATGAGTTAGACAGTTATAGAGATTTCCTCTTTCGGCTGACTCAAATGTTTTTTTAGATATTTTCACATAACCCTTTTTTTATGGTAATCAGATTTCTTAATTCACATCACATTTTCCTTCTTCTATGTCAGGCTCATTTAACAAAATGCTAATGGTACTATGTAACCCTTTAATACCTGCCGCCATAGCTTCCCAACTCTTCCATACCTACTTTCCCAAACATTTTGTACATAGTTTTATATTTTCTGTAAATTATTGCATCGCCTTGTATGCAGATGTGAATTTTTGAATCTTTTTCATGTCATAAAATTCATTTCCCACTGAAGATAGCTATAGATAATAGCTGAAATTAATCGAATATTAGAAAATAAAAATCAATCCATCCACTAGAATTTGGCTCTTTCCAAAGAAAAGGGAAAATTATGAACCCAATCAGCCAAGAAATCTTTCTAAAATTATGCTAAACATGCAAACTGTTAATTCCCTTCTAGCATGTATTGTTCCATCACCGAATTTGAGCAATATCGTTCAAGTACAACATGTAGAACCCGCTATTGCGATTCCGATAATCAAATAATAAAAAAGATGTGCTGCAAATCGACTTTAAGACAGTTTGCAATTTAACGACTGACGAATTGTTTCACATGACTGCACAATGGCGTTGTGTGAGAGGTGGAGCGCGCTTATTTCGCTGAAAATGACGCATTGACACGGAAGATAATTATGATGGTTAAACAGCGACTTCTATAAGGATCAAGCAAAATTATGCAACTTCTCATCCTTGGACTTCCACCAAATGATTCAAATTACGGCGTCACGGGTGATGGACGCTTTCAACTCAAAGTCATATTCAGATCGATTTGAAGAACCTATTGAGGTGAATCAAGTTTCGTGGTGGAGTGAATCAAGTTTCGCGAATAACATCTGCAAAAACCCCTATTTCCTAATATAATAGGCATATAGTAAATAAACTGAAAGTGAAATTTACCAAAAATTTTGTACAATCTACATGTATGAAATTGGATCGATACCTCTGACTAGATTTTTTTAATAGACAACAAAGTGAATATGCGGAATATTATCCACTCGAACAGTTGGTCACATCTAATTTTCTGGTCACCGGCACATCTTAATGCAAAGAAGAGGCTGACATTTTTTGTAGTCTCAAAAGTGGAGGACAATTTTTTGAAACGCTCAAGTATTTAAACAAATATGAATCGCTTCTTTTATCATAATTTCACCACATCAAAGTCATTATTTTTCAAAAAGATTTCGCTTCATAAAAAATAATATAATTTTGATAGTAAAATGTTTTCTATTTCTTCTTCACCCAAGCTAATGATAGAGTTTATCCACTCTATTAATTTCCCTACTCTATGATTCTATTAGGAAATTCTACTAGAATCAACAGATGCGGATGCTGAGGTCTTGAGGATAGTAGAGATGCGGATGCTGAGGTCTGTGGGAGTAGATGCGGATGGGAAGTCTGTGGGAGGAGATGGCGGATGCTGGAGGTCTGAGGAAGTAGAAGGAAGATAGATGCGGATGTTGAAGTCTGCGGACGTAAGTAGATGATGGATGTTGAAGTCTGTGGGACGAGATTGCGGATGTTGATGTCCTGCGGGAGTAGAATGCGGATGTTTGAAGTCCTGGCGGGTAGTAAAAAATTGCGGATGTTTGAAAGTTCATGCGGGAGTAGAAGGAGTTAGGGAAGATGCGGATGCTGAGGTCTGTGGGAGTAGATGCGGATGTTGAAGTCTACGGGAGTAAGATGCGGGATTGTTGAAGTCTAGTGCGGGAGTAGAATGCGGATGTTGCAAAGTCCTGTGTGGGAGTAGATGAGTATGCTGAAGTCTGCGGGAGTAGATGCGGATGTTATGAAGTCTGCAGGGAGTAGATGCGGATGTTGCAAGTCTGTGGGAGGAAGATGCGGATGTTGAAGTCTGCGGGAGTAGATGCAGATGTTGAAGTCTGTGGGAGGAGATGCGGATGTTGAAGTCTGCGGGAGGAAGATGCGGATGTTGAAGTCTGTGGGAGGAGTTGTGGAGTTGATGAATGCTGCGGGTAAAGTAGAGTGGGAGGTGTGCGGAGGGGGAACGAGGTAATGAAGTCTGCGGGAGTAGAATGTGAATGTTGGATGCCCTGGGGGGGTAATGTCTGAGTAGGTATGTGGGGTGGACTCGGGTGGGTGGGGGTAGTGCGTGTGAAGTATGAGTGGCGGGGCGATGTAGGGATGGGCAGTGAAGTGTCTGCGTGTGGGTGGTCGTAGAGGTGAGGAAGGCTTGAGCAGTCCTGCGGGAGTAGATGCTGATGTTTTGAAGTCAGCGTGCGGGAGTAGATGCGGAATTGTTGAGGTTTCTGCGGGAGAAGATGCGGATGTTGAAGTCTGCGAGGAGTAGATGCGGATTGTGACAAGTCTGCGGGAGTAGATGTGGATGTTGATTGCCTGCGGGAGTAGATGTGGATGTTGAAGTCTGGTGGGGAGGAGATGCGGATGTTGAAGTCCCTGCGGGAGTAGAATGCGGATGTTGAAGTCGGTGCGTGGAAGGAGTAGATGTAGGATGTTGAAGTCTGCGGGCGTTAGAGATGCGGATGTTGAAGTCTGCCGGAGGAGATGCGGATGCTGAAGTCTGCGGAGTAGATGCGGTAATTGAAGTCTGCGGGAAGGTGGGATGTGCAGTCTTGCCGGAGTAAGATGGGTGTTGCAGTCTGCGTAAGTAGATGCGGAATGTTGAAGTCTGCAGGAGTAGACAGATTGTGGATGTTGATGCCTGCGGGAGTATGATGTGCGATGTTGAAGTCTGTAGAAGTAGATGCGGATGTTGAAGTCTGGGGAGTAGATGCGGATGTTGAAGTTGCTTGCTTCCTGCGGGGGGGGTGAGAGAGTGTGTAGTAGATGCGAATGTTGCTGCCCTGCGGGAGTAGCGATGGATTTTTTTGGTTTGTTTTTTTTTTGAAAGTTGCGGGGTGTAGCTGTGGATGTTGATGGCCATGCGGGAGTAGATGCGGATGTGATGCCTGCGGGAGTTAGTAGATGTGGATGTTGATTGCCTGCGGGAGTTAGTGCGGATGTTGGAAGTCTGCGTGAGTAGTAGATGCGGATGTTGAGCTGCGGTGCGTAGATGGGATGTTGAAGTTTGCGGGAGTAGAGTGGCTGTTGATGCCTGCGGGAAGGTTGTAGATGCGGCTGGTGAAGTCTGCGGGAATAGATGCGGATGTTGAAGTCTGCGGGAGTAGATGTGGATGTTGATGCCTAGCGGGAGTAGATGTGGATGTTGAAGTCTGCGGAAGTAGGATGCGGATGTGAAGTCTGTGGGGAAGTAGACGTGGATGTTGAAGTCTGCGGGAGTAGTGTGGATTGTTGAAGTCG